>OZ024740.1:375509193-375539193 GCA_964016885.1 Eledone cirrhosa
CCTTCTGTTTCAACATGTTATTTATTTTGGTCTTCACATAGTGAGGACAGTCACTAATGTGGCCTGGGGGGTCATCCAGTTCTTCTGCAGACACTTAACACACAGACACACACACACAGACACACACACACACACATATACAATTATTTGTGACTAATCCCGGTCTTTTTTTTTTAAAAACACGATAATATTGCTATATGCTGAACTCCATACATTTTTGTTTAGTTTTTTTCGGAAATGTTTTGACTGCTGTTTCTTGTAAACAGACATTCGTCTCATTCTGACATCACCAGCCATGTTCTCCATGTGTGTTTATTTTCATAATTCCGCACGAGGTACACTAGCCTGCTTTTAAATTCCGTCTCTGGCATATTTTAGCAGTGTTTTTTTTTGTTATCGTGTTTTAAGCTCTATTGATGAACGGTTCCAACCGTGACTAATCTCACTGAAAAGTTTCGTGAAATAGTCTTTTTAAGACTATACAGAGCATTTGTAGTTTTTCCAAATTGAAAGCTGAGTATTTAACCTTGATTTTATTCTGAGTTAAGACTCTATTGGTTTTTTTCGCTTGATTTCACAAAATCTGTGGATAAAATTACTGTCTTGACTTTTTTTAAAATTGAGTTTGAATTATTTTCCCATATCTTACGTGAAATATTTTCCATTTTGACGTTATAGTCACTTATATATTATGAAATACTGTTGGCTTCTTGCTCACATTACTTTCTCTATTTTCATTTATATATATATATATTATATATTTATTGATATAACGTTATTAATACGGTATGTATAGGAAATCTTGTATCTTACTGTATGCTTCAGTTTAAATATATAAAACATTTGTCGTATAATTTACCCTTGTAATTTTAGACGCAGAATTTCCTGTGTTTATTTCTACATATATTAATATTATAATGCTTAATATTTATACTTTGAACTTGTTAATTGCAGGGTATCAATATGAGTTAATAACTCTATATTTTATTTGTATTTCGGCTCCCTATCTAGGTGAGCTTATAAGATGAGTGTAATTAGGCTATTATTTCTAGCATAACCACTCACACCACGTATAGCTTTCAACCCACGAGGTACATTATTTACTTCCGTGAGTTTCTTTTTAGATGTGTTTTGTTTCATTTAATCTAATCTCAGGCTAATTTTCAGGGCGAAACAGATTAAATCTTTAGTCTGTCCGAGAGATGAAATCGGTATTGATACGGTATGTATAGGGAATCTTGTATCTTACTGTAAGCTTCAGTTTAAATATATAAAACATTTGTGGTATAATCTACCCTCGACATTTTAGACACAGAATTTACTGTGTGTATTTCTACATATATTAATATTTTAATTGTTTCTACTTTAGGCACAAGGCCAGCAATTATCCAGTGCATTACTGGTACTTTATTTTTATCAAACCCGTAAGGATGAAAGGTAAAGTCAACCTCGGCGGGATTAGAACTCAGATCGTAAAGGGACGTAACTATGCTGGAAAGCATGGCGTCCGACCCTCTACCGATACTGCCAATCCACCAAAGGCTCAGTATTTATACTTTGAGCTTGCTAATTGCAGGATATCAATATGAGTTAATAACTCTATATTTTATATATATATATATATATATATATATAGATATATATATATAGTAGAATAATCGAGTATCGAAAAATCGGCGCACGAGTTCACGATAAACAACATTCGAGATGAGCGGCAGAGGGCTCTATAATTCAAATAAATTAAAGCTATAACTATCGTTAAATACCGTCACACGTAGAATATGTCTACAATCAACCAAATAACCGATAAGTTCGATATGGAAGATTCGGGACACTCAGATAAATTATCAATAAATCAATAAATGAAATGAATGTAAAATGCATACCCGGACCCACTAGAGAGATGGAATATCTAGCTTCTTGGGTTTCTGTAAATCCTTAAACCGTCATCTATCAGCTCATATAAAAATATAAGACTTACAGATGCCGGGGGACTGGAGTTACTTTATCAACGAGCTTCGTCCGAATGGATAGAAAGACAAGACCCATGCTAAAAATACGCACATGGATTTCAGCAAGGGAGATGACCTTTATATCCGCAAAAAAATATTCGGAAAAGTGTGGCAAAAAACACATATCGAATAAGAGTGCTCAATAGACATGTTAAAATAAACAGGGGCTATTCATCATTTAATAGAATCGACAAAACATGAACAATAAAATTAACTGGTCAATAGCTAAGTCTAGAGCTAAATATAGTAGAATAATCGAGTATCGAAAAATCGGCGCACGAGTTCACGATAAACAAAATTCGAGATGAGCGGCAGAGGGCTCTATAATTCAAATAAATTAGAGCTATAACTATCGTTAAATACCGTCACACGTAGAATATGTCTACAATCAACCAAATAACCGATAAGTTCGATATGGAAGATTCGGGACACTCAGATAAATTATCAATAAATCAATAAATGAAATGAATGTAAAATGCATACCCGGACCCACTAGAGAGATGGAATATCTAGATTCTTGGGTTTCTGTAAATCCTTAAACCGTCATCTATCAGCTCATATAAAAATATAAGACTTACAGATGCCGGGGGAGTGGAGTTACTTTATCAACGAGCTTCGTCCGAATGGATAGAAAGACAAGACCCATGCTAAAAATACGCACATGGATTTCAGCAAGGGAGATAACCTTTATATCCGCAAAAAAATATTCGGAAAAGTGTGGCAAAAAACACATATCGAATAAGAGTGCTCAATAGACATGTTAAAATAAACAGGGGCTATTCATCATTTAATAGAATCGACAAAACATGAACAATAAAATTAACTGGTCAATAGCTAAGTCTAGAGCTAAATATAGTAGAATAATCGAGTATCGAAAAATCGGCGCACGAGTTCACGATAAACAAAATTCGAGATGAGCGGCAGAGGGCTCTATAATTCAAATAAATTAGAGCTATAACTATCGTTAAATACCGTCACACGTAGAATATGTCTACAATCAACCAAATAACCGATAAGTTCGATATGGAAGATTCGGGACACTCAGATAAATTATCAATAAATCAATAAATGAAATGAATGTAAAATGCATACCCGGACCCACTAGAGAGATGGAATATCTAGATTCTTGGGTTTCTGTAAATCCTTAAACCGTCATCTATCAGCTCATATAAAAATATAAGACTTACAGATGCCGGGGGAGTGGAGTTACTTTATCAACGAGCTTCGTCCGAATGGATAGAAAGACAAGACCCATGCTAAAAATACGCACATGGATTTCAGCAAGGGAGATAACCTTTATATCCGCAAAAAAATATTCGGAAAAGTGTGGAAAAAAACACATATCGAATAAGAGTGCTCAATAGACAGGTTAAAATAAACAGGGGCTATTCATCATTTAATAGAATCGACAAAAAATGAACAATAAAATTAACTGGTCAATAGCTAAGTCTAGAGCTAAATATAGTAGAGTAATCGAGTATCGAAAAATCGGCGCACGAGTTCACGATAAACAAAATTCGAGATGAGCGGCAGAGGGCTCTATAATTCAAATAAATTAAAGCTATAACTATCGTTAAATACCGTCACACGTAGAATATGTCTACAATCAACCAAATAACCGATAAGTTCGATATGGAAGATTCGGGACACTCAGATAAATTATCAATAAATCAATAAATGAAATGAATGTAAAATGCATACCCGGACCCACTAGAGAGATGGAATATCTAGCTTCTTGGGTTTCTGTAAATCCTTAAACCGTCATCTATCAGCTCATATAAAAATATAAGACTTACAGATGCCGGGGGACTGGAGTTACTTTATCAACGAGCTTCGTCCGAATGGATAGAAAGACAAGACCCATGCTAAAAATACGCACATGGATTTCAGCAAGGGAGATAACCTTTATATCCGCAAAAAAATATTCGGAAAAGTGTGGCAAAAAACACATATCGAATAAGAGTGCTCAATAGACATGTTAAAATAAACAGGGGCTATTCATCATTTAAAAGAATCGACAAAAAATGAACAATAAAATTAACTGGTCAATAGCTAAGTCTAGAGCTAAATATAGTAGAATAATCGAGTATCGAAAAATCGGCGCACAAGTTCACGATGAACAAAATTCGAGATGAGCGGCAGAGGGCTCTATAATTCAAATAAATTAGAGCTATAACTATCGTTAAATACCGTCACACGTAGAATATGTCTACAATCAACCAAATAACCGATAAGTTCGATATGGAAGATTCGGGACACTCAGATAAATTATCAATAAATCAATAAATGAAATGAATGTAAAATGCATACCCGGACCCACTAGAGAGATGGAATATCTAGATTCTTGGGTTTCTGTAAATCCTTAAACCGTCATCTATCAGCTCATATAAAAATATAAGACTTACAGATGCCGGGGGAGTGGAGTTACTTTATCAACGAGCTTCGTCCGAATGGATAGAAAGACAAGACCCATGCTAAAAATACGCACATGGATTTCAGCAAGGGAGATAACCTTTATATCCGCAAAAAAATATTCGGAAAAGTGTGGCAAAAAACACATATCGAATAAGAGTGCTCAATAGACATGTTAAAATAAACAGGGGCTATTCATCATTTAATAGAATCGACAAAACATGAACAATAAAATTAACTGGTCAATAGCTAAGTCTAGAGCTAAATATAGTAGAATAATCGAGTATCGAAAAATCGGCGCACGAGTTCACGATAAACAAAATTCGAGATGAGCGGCAGAGGGCTCTATAATTCAAATAAATTAGAGCTATAACTATCGTTAAATACCGTCACACGTAGAATATGTCTACAATCAACCAAATAACCGATAAGTTCGATATGGAAGATTCGGGACACTCAGATAAATTATCAATAAATCAATAAATGAAATGAATGTAAAATGCATACCCGGACCCACTAGAGAGATGGAATATCTAGATTCTTGGGTTTCTGTAAATCCTTAAACCGTCATCTATCAGCTCATATAAAAATATAAGACTTACAGATGCCGGGGGAGTGGAGTTACTTTATCAACGAGCTTCGTCCGAATGGATAGAAAGACAAGACCCATGCTAAAAATACGCACATGGATTTCAGCAAGGGAGATAACCTTTATATCCGCAAAAAAATATTCGGAAAAGTGTGGAAAAAAACACATATCGAATAAGAGTGCTCAATAGACAGGTTAAAATAAACAGGGGCTATTCATCATTTAATAGAATCGACAAAAAATGAACAATAAAATTAACTGGTCAATAGCTAAGTCTAGAGCTAAATATAGTAGAGTAATCGAGTATCGAAAAATCGGCGCACGAGTTCACGATAAACAAAATTCGAGATGAGCGGCAGAGGGCTCTATAATTCAAATAAATTAAAGCTATAACTATCGTTAAATACCGTCACACGTAGAATATGTC
This sequence comes from Eledone cirrhosa, assembly GCA_964016885.1. NCBI lineage: Eukaryota > Metazoa > Mollusca > Cephalopoda > Octopoda > Eledonidae > Eledone > Eledone cirrhosa. The sequence goes on from OZ024740.1 coordinate 375,514,634, forward strand.
TACAATCAACCAAATAACCGATAAGTTCGATATGGAAGATTCGGGACACTCAGATAAATTATCAATAAATCAATAAATGAAATGAATGTAAAATGCATACCCGGACCCACTAGAGAGATGGAATATCTAGCTTCTTGGGTTTCTGTAAATCCTTAAACCGTCATCTATCAGCTCATATAAAAATATAAGACTTACAGATGCCGGGGGACTGGAGTTACTTTATCAACGAGCTTCGTCCGAATGGATAGAAAGACAAGACCCATGCTAAAAATACGCACATGGATTTCAGCAAGGGAGATAACCTTTATATCCGCAAAAAAATATTCGGAAAAGTGTGGCAAAAAACACATATCGAATAAGAGTGCTCAATAGACATGTTAAAATAAACAGGGGCTATTCATCATTTAAAAGAATCGACAAAAAATGAACAATAAAATTAACTGGTCAATAGCTAAGTCTAGAGCTAAATATAGTAGAATAATCGAGTATCGAAAAATCGGCGCACAAGTTCACGATGAACAAAATTCGAGATGAGCGGCAGAGGGCTCTATAATTCAAATAAATTAGAGCTATAACTATCGTTAAATACCGTCACACGTAGAATATGTCTACAATCAACCAAATAACCGATAAGTTCGATATGGAAGATTCGGGACACTCAGATAAATTATCAATAAATCAATAAATGAAATGAATGTAAAATGCATACCCGGACCCACTAGAGAGATGTAATATCTAGCTTCTTGGGTTTCTGTAAATCCTTAAACAGTCATCTATCAGCTCATATAAAAATATAAGACTTACAGATGCCGGGGGACTGGAGTTACTTTATCAACATATATATATATATATATATATATATATATATATATATATATATATATATATATATATAATAGAATAAATATGGTTTTATAAATATAATTTCCATTTATTTAATATCACTGTATATATATATATATATATAATTATATATATATATATATATATATATACAGTGATATTAAATAAATGGAAATTATAATTATGAAACCATATTTATTCTATTATATATATTTCAAGGCAACCAAAAGTTGTGGTTCGCTATCATCACATAAAATACGAGGTGTGTTTAATAAATTTTGACATAACCAAGGATAATAATAACTTAACGTTCAAGTTATCCCTGGATAAGGTATATTATCCCTGGTTATTTCAAAATGTATAAAACACCCTTCGTATTTTATCTGATGATAGCGTACCAAAATTTCTGGTACCCTAGATATATATATAATATAATAAATATCGTTTTATAAATATACTTTCCATTTATTTAATATCAATGTATAACTTGTTGAGTGCTCCGAATCAGTTATAAACATTTATATTTGTTGAATTACCAACAAATTGAATATATATATATATATATATATATATATATATATATATATATATATATATATATATATATCTATATATATATATATATATATATATATATATATATATATATATATATATATATATATATATATAAATATATATATATATAATTATAAATATATATATATATATATTTATATATATATACATATATATATAATTTATATATATATATTATAATTTATATATATATATATATATAATAAGAGTTGACCGATCCGGCTTATTTAACAATATATATATATATATATATATATATATATATATATATATTAATGTAAGTATGTATGTATACATACAAATATGTATACAGACGCACAGTAGTATGTATATATATACATACATACACACACATATATATGTACGTATGGGTTTACCGAACATTTATTATAATGTTCGGTTTGTTTGTAAACAAAAGAACAGCCCGAATTACGCCGTACAATGTTTAGGCAACCACGTCACCTTTTTGTTCAACACTGACACAGAAACGGTGTACTAGTTTCAAGCTAATTAGCTATCGTCAGCATCGTATAACTTCCTGACAGATGATTGAACGTTGGAAAGTATATACTTTCCTTATTCATATTAACGGCTGAGCAGCCTAATTTGCATATCGAGTGAGTTAGTCGACCGGGAGCATCGAAAACGATAAATTGAAAAGAATGAAACAAAATTTCATTTCTCACTCTTAGTACGGCTGATACTTAAATGTAAGTATGTATGTATACGTACATACATATATGTATACAGACGTACAGTAGTATGTATATATGTATATACATACATGCACACACATATATATGTACGTATGGGTTTACCGAACATTTTTTATAATGTTCGGTTTGTTTGTAAACAAACAAACAGCCCGAATTACGCCGCACATTGTTCAGGCAACCATCGTCACATTTTTTGTTCAACACTGACACGGGAACGATGTACTAGTTTCAAGCTTATTAGCTATCGTCAGCATGGTATACCTTCCAGCCAGATGATTGAACGTCTGAATGTATATACTTTCCTTATGCATACTAACGGCTGAGCAGCCTAATTTGCATATCGAGTGAGTTAGTCGGCCGGGCACACCGAAGACTATAAATGGAAAAGAATGAAACGAAATTTCATTTCTCATTCCTAGTACGGCTGATACTTAAAAGTAAGTATGTATGTATACGTACATACATATATGTATACAGACGTACAGTAGTATGTATATATATATACATACATGCACACACATATATATGTACGTATGGGTTTACCGAACATTTATTATAATGATCGGTTTGTTTGTAAACAAACAAACAGACGTTCAATCATCTGCCAGGAAGATATACGATATTGACGATAGCTAATAAGCTTGAAACCAGTACATCCTTCCTGTGTCAGTGTTGAACAAAAATGTTACGATGGTTGCCTGAACACTGTATGGTGTAATTCGGGTTGCTTGTTTGTTTACAAACAAACAGAAAATTATAATAAATGTTCGGTAAACCCATACGTACATATATATGTGTGTGCATGTATGTATATATACACATACTATTGTACGTCTGTATACATATATGTATGTACGTATACATACATACTTACATTTAAGTATCAGCCGTACTAAGAGTGAGAATACAATATATATATATATATATATATATATATATATATATATATATATATATATATATATATATATATATATATATATGCATATGTGTGTATATTGATACGTTTGTAAATATATGCCTGTATGTCTGTATGTATATGTGTATTCATATGTATGTGTATATATATATATATGTATATATATATATGTGAGTGTATGTATGGATTTGTATGTATATGGTTGCAGCGTTTATTGAAATATTCACTTCTGCGTTCACAGATTGACTTTGTTAGTTTCAGAAGATGCCGTTAAGGGTGAAAGCAGCGATTCTTTGCTTAAACTTTAATCTGTTATTTTAATAAATATATATATATTTATATATATATTAGAAAGTGAGGTTTTTTTTACAAATTGAAAAATAACCGAGGTGCCCTACACGAGTGAAAGTATAAAGAAAAGAGATGAAATCGAAAATGCAACTGGAGTCTTATTTTTTTTAAAAATACATATATTTATTTGGTTCCTTTTCCGGTTTCGCAGTTCTTCTGCTTTTCAAAAGGTGAGTTGAGATGGAGGGTCTGTGGTTTTTCTCATATATATATATACATATATATGTGTGTATATATATATATATATATATATAAGTATTAAGTTGTTAAACAATATTCGATGATTATGTCAAATAATGAGTTTTGCAATAGATTGGAAGCACACAACGGACACACAAAATTATTTTCAGGAGTTATTAATATATAAGTATTAATAAAATAGATGTTCTTTTGATCAAATACATTTTATTATACATATTTCGGATGTACAACACTACGTCCTCATCAGACAAAATATAATGATACATAACATACCCTGAGATGTTAAATGGGTAAGATTTAATCAAGGTAGTGATTACCCGAGAGAAAATTTTACTTATATAATATCTGTGTGAGAGTGCGAAAACGTAATGAATTCATTAGAGCGAGTGTGAGTAAGAAAAAACGTTGCATACTTAAAGTGTTCTAAAATTTCAAATTGTATGATACAATATAATATATCTAGGTAAACATCTCATGAATCATAACAGACAGTGATAGCCACTGGAAAAAGATTTATAAGGAGGGAAAGATAAAGTGTGGGATTTTCTTTGAGAAAGTTAAACGGTTAGACTTTGAAAATATTTAATTTATAATATTAACGTGAAGACTCCAGATTTCAGGATTATTTGCTATTTATTTATATATTATTTATATAAATTCGATAAGTGTGTTATCATTTCTAAACTTCTGAATTGTGAGAATAACATTTTAAAGGATGTAGCTGGCACGTAACGAATGAAATATTATACTGTTGATTAATTACCTAAATCTAAACTTTAACAAATATCTCAACATATTAGGTATGTAAACCTTTTGAAGTACTTATTGTTATAAATATTTGAATAACTATTATGTATATAGGTATATATTAATGAGTCAGTATGTATAAGGTAAATAATACCGACGAAGATAAAAATAAAATAAAATAATATGTTACGGATAAAATTTATACATATGTATAATTGGGTGTAAATGTACTAATTATTCATCAACCAAGATAGCAACATATTATTAGATATAGGGATGTATATATATAGATATATGTTAGGTATTATTAACGTAGTATACTTTAGAGGGCGGTGAATTGGCAGTATCGGTAGAGGGTCGGATATGCTTTCCAGCAGAGTTACGTCCCTTTACGATCTGAGTTCAAATCCCGCCGAGGTTAACTTTGCCTTTCATCCATACAGAGGTCGATAAAATAAAGTACCAGTAATGTACTGGGTAATTGCTGGCCTTGTGCCAAAAGTAGAAACAATTAATGTAGTATACTTTAGGTAAATGATAACAGTTATACTCTTAACAACGTGTCACATTTAAATATATATATATACGTATAACAAAAACGAACAATGAGTGCATGTATAAAGTACAAAATAATGTCTATAATAATTTTTAGTTTGGATATTTTCTCTATATTTGAATCATGTATATAGAAGTATGGTAGGTATATTTAAAAATATTTAAAAATATATAAAATACAATATATAACTACATATATATTATAAAACCTTATATTTAAATAAATAAATAAGAGATCGAAAGTTCAGTGAAAAATTCACATTTATATATAAGTTTGAATCCGTCTCAAATTTAGATTTTATAGTGCAGTAAGTATATTTAAAAGAAATATATGCTATATTATACTATAAATAATAGATCAAAAAGTCATTAAACATTTTGGGTTATATATAAGTTTCATAAAAATGTTTGGATTCGGTATTAAAACTAAAATTTAAAATTGATTACAAATGTATTAAAAATTCACAGTTAAATAAATTCAATAGATATGTAAGGATTATGTATTGTACTAAATTATAGATAAATGATAGATAAATTATAGATAAATAAAGTTGTGTGTAAAGTTGTCTGTATGTTTAGGCATGCTAATTGAAATACTGTCATTCGTTCTAACGTTGCCTTTTCTATAGATATTTATAAAATAAAGCAATATTAAAGACCATTGATGTTTTTTACTGTTGATTATATATTCCTGGTAACCGAGTTGTTATTGGTTCTTTCTTTCTCGTTTTATGTGAGGCTAAATATATAAATATATATATATACACATATTATAATTGAATATAAAAGAAAACCCAACACAGGTATATACATATATGTGTTCAAATCGCAAGGGAACAGATTCGCTAAGAGGAAAAGAATACTAACTATAGACAACAGGGTTTGCCAGACTCAATTTAAGAATACATCAAGAAAATAAATACACCGTAATTGTGGTAACTACCAATCACCCTGACAACTTTGGTAATGCTGTTTCGCAAAATTAATTGTGAAGGGAAATACCCATTCTTGCTCATCAGTAGGTGAATAATTAATATCCTGGACAATTCTAAGTATATTAAAAAACTGAATAGTGTGCGTATATATAATAACCCACATGGTATCTGAACTTAGCGTGTCTCACAAACTCACACCACTAAAAATAGCAGCCAGCTTTACTCCACATTTGAATTAGCTCAACCAAAGGTATATATTTAGTTAGAAACACAAAATAGTCTCTTACAAAAAAATAGCTCTAGGAAAGATATTTTTCCGATCCGTATATTATAATTGAATATAAAAGAAAAGCAAACACAGATATATACAAAATGTGTTCAAATCGCAAGGGACCAGATTCGCTAGGTGAAAAGAATACTAACTATAGACAATAGGGTTTGCCAGATTCTATTTAAGAATAAATCAAGAAAATAAATACAAAGCGGAATTGTAGTAACTACCAATCACCCATACATCTTTGGTAATGCTGTTTAGGAAAATTAATTGTGAAGAGGAATACCGATTCTTGCTCATCAGTGGGTGAAGAATTGGTATCCTGGACAGTTGTAAGTATATTAAAAAACTGAATAGTGTGCGTATATATAATAACGCACATGGTATCTGAACTTAGCGTGTCTCACGTCGATCTAATTCAAATGTGGAGTAAACCTGGCTGCTATGTTTAGTGGTGTGAGTTTGTGAGACACGCTAAGTTCAGATACCATGTGCGTTACTCTTTTATATTGAATTATAATATACGGCTTATAATTCCTAGAGCTATTTTGTTGTAAGAGACTATTTTGAGTTTCTAACTCAATGTATACCTTTGATATACACGCGCACACACACACACACACACACACACACACACACACACACACACACACACACACACACACACACACACACACACACACACATATATATATATATATATATATATATATATATATATATATATATATATATATATATATATATGGGTGTATGTGCGTGTTTGTATGTGGGTAGGATAGTGAATATTTATGAATGTACTATGTAATTGTGTGTGTGTGTATAAATATATGCAGTCGTGGGCTGGCCAGGTTGCTAGGTTGCCCAATAGTAAGTGAACACCAGGGGGCCCACGGTAGCATTGCAAGACCGCACATTAGCATTGCAGGGCCCACTGTATTATTTTAAGTGTCAATGCTTTGCTTTCAAAAAAGACCAGAAATCTAAGAGAGAGAATACATTTTTTTTAGAAACAAATAAAAAAATTAAGCAGAGCATTTGGTCAACCAAATTCCCCAGGGAATTACTAGAAACCAAAATATACGATAGAGAAAATCGCTGGAATCAGTGATTGTAAATTCTACAAAATCTAAAGCTTTGTGTATTAATTCATGCTAACATACATATATAGACACAGACGCACAAGCATATATATACATATATATATATATATATATATATATATATATATATATATATATATATATATATATATATATATAGTTTTAATATAGATGAGATTCTACAGGACTAGAACTGTTTAATTATTTAGAAATCATCAGGAATCTGGGTATCAAAAAATAAAAATGGTATTTATAGGTCTCTACAAGTGGTAGGAGAGGGTGGGGAGTGGGATGGGTGTAGGTCATTGGTTGATAGAAAATTCATTAAAAGCTAATTCTACAAAGCTATAGTTTATTTTTATTTATTTATGTTTTTAGTAACAAGGGCAGACAGAATTCTATAAACAGGTTCCGGATGGCATACCATTCCTTGTCATTAAGTTTCTCTTAAGCTAACAGATGTCTATAAGATCAGTGAGGGGTCAGTCATGGTCGATAGAATTAAAGAAAAGGGAGATTCTTTAAAAGCTAAAATCATTAAGGTTCTACTAAGTGACAAAGGTTTAGAGAATTCTGTAGACAGATTCAAAATACTGAGTGCATATCTTACAATTATCTTGGAACTTCTCTTAAACTAATCAACTATATGCCAAAAATCAACAGACACATTCACAAAAAAACATACTCACTCACACACTCACGCGCAACCATAAACACACATACACATACTGTATTAACGTGCCTATTATATTGCTACTCTGTTAATGTTGTCTTGTACATGTATGTTATTGATGATGAGAAAGCTAGACAACCCTTTCATCTAATATAGACCACACAAATATTGCACCTAACACCACAAATATTACTACCCTCACTACAGTGATACATTTTTCATCTGTCAGATAATAAATGATTCCTACGGCCACCAGACCTACATTGTTTAAAGCTACCGGCTCATCTTTACACTGTATATAATACACCCCATGACAGCTTTTACATGTCAATTTTATACATCTGCCTCATGTCAGCTAGTTTTACACGCTAAAATCGCAGATATACTATATTTCCCACCTTGATTGATGTTGTGATTATTTCAAATAATTTATTGCTAGCATTGTTAGTATTGTTGTTATTGTTCTGATTGAATGCCATTACTACTATATAAATTAGCCATGCCTGTATATTCCTTTCATTCTCACAAGCTCCGATGAATTGAGTGATTATAACTTTGTATTGGTGATCGAATAACGGGAAAACAAGCGGGTAGCGATCTCTAGACCTACCAGTTCAGAGAAACAATTGTCAGCAATGAGATTAAAAACCTTTTTTGTATAGCAAACCGTGTCACTCTTCTTTCCTGATTTATATATATATATACAAAGATTTACATACACACAAAATAGACAAAGTCATATATATATATATATATATATATGTTTTTGGCAACCATTCACAATGTGGCTCAATGACGAATTAATTAATTAAATAATTAACAATCAGAGCAATATACAATAAAGTATGTCCATAGAATCATTTGAATATAATATATACACCATCTCCTCTCCCAATCAGCATAATCAACTACACAAAAAAAACAATTAAACTAGGCTATAAGATTAAAAGGCTCCTATGAAGAGATAATTGTTTCTACTTTAGGCACAAGGCCAGCAAATACCCAGTGCATTACTGGTACTTTATTTTATCGACCCCTAAGGATGAAAGGCAAAGTCAACCTCGGCGGGATTTGAATTAAGATCGTAAAGGGACGTAACTATGCTGGAAAGCATGGCGTCCGACACTCTACCGATACTGCCAATCCCCCGCCCAATGAAGAAATAATAGATAAATAAAGACAGCCATCTATTCACGATCAACCGCTATAGAATATTTACCCAGCACTTCAATAGCACGTGGAAATCGATTAAATATATCGTCAACCATACACAATTAGGTATAAAATCAAAGTCAGAAGAAAAAATGTATATAAACATACCAAGATTGCGTGTCTACCCCATGGTTTATTATGCTGATAGGGAGAGCAGATGGTGTATATATTTTTCAAATGATTCTATGGACATACTTTAGTGTATATATATATAAATGAATTAATTCCGTCGGAAAGGTCCAGGAAAAAGGAGTGCTCTATGTAGGTTACAGATCTTATTAGTTATGTAATAAACAACATAAGATAATTATTTCATTTACCAGTGGTTTCTTGATAGCACACAAATTTGCTTTCAGTCATCAGAGTGAAAAAATCATAGTGTATTTATTGACAGCGGATTTGAAAAACAAAAATATAATATATCTGAAAGTGAGGCTGGAGGAAGAAGAAGGAATGGAGAAAAAGAATAATAAATATAAAAGTAGATAAACACACACGCAATCACACACACATACACACACACACACACGCACACACGGGCTCACACATATATAAATATATATATATACAATCAAACTAAATCCATTTAAGAATCTGGTTTTCATACAAATCTAGGTTTTAAACTTTAAGGGAGGTTGAAGGAGTAAAAGAAGGATGGTGGGTAGCAAGGAGCAAAGGTTTCGGTGAATAGAATTAGTTGTATTAGCAACAGCTGTGACTGTTCTAGTGTTCAGCAACAACAAGAAAAATAAATGAATAAATATAGGAATAAAATAAAATAAAGTATGCTCATGAGGAAAAGGTAAAGTTTGTATTATTTTTACAGGATATGGACGTGAAACTGGCTGTCTTAAAATGATGGGAATCATTTCTAAAGGTTAAAGGTTGTCACTAGAGGGAGGGCTACAGGTTATATATATATATATATACATATTTATACACACACATATATATATATATATCCATACATACACATACATACAAATACACAAACACATATATATATATATATATATATATGATGGCTGCCCCCTCGTTACCGAGTATGCCCATTGCACGAGGAGAAAAAGAAATTAATAAATAAATAAAAAATAAAATAAAAATAAAAAAAAGAAATATATATATATATATATATATATATATATATATATATATATATATATACACATACACGCACACACATAAACATATCTATACACACACACACGCTAGCAACTAACAGCGCTGCGATCGAATGTGGCTTTTTAGCCCAGCCAATGATCTAAAATGTATTGCACAGAGTCGGCAACCAAAACATTCACTGGGAATAGTCGGCTGTGGTTGGAGTTCGTGTACTTTTGTATGTCGCTTGAGCCCTCCTGCTGATTTACATTCTCTACCACATGTTTAGCAAGCATGATGAGTAGCATCTCCAACAGCAGCCTGGTAGTCAACCACTGGTCTTACTTCATGACTGCGAAGATGACTTTCTAGTCCAGCTTTGCTTAGGCAGAGTCCTGCACAGACGCTGCATGTCAGCACCATAGGAGGACCCTCGCCGTCTGGAAGTGTAACAACAATCCCTTTCCTCACATCACGCTTTACTTTCTCGTATGCGATTCGAGATGCCTCAATAGCAACTTTTCCCTCATATACAGTCTTTCTCCATTTATTACGATCAGCAGCAATATTTTCCCATGTATCAGCAGAGATGTTAGCGTCTTTCAAAGAGGCTTTCTTGGAATCCTTATACCTCTTTTTTGGTTCATGTGGCGCTCGTTTTCCTTTAACCAACTCTCCATAAAAGAGTTGTTTTGGTATTCTAGAACCCTTCATCCTGACAAGGTGACCACTCCAACGGAGTCGTTGCTTAAGCACAAGAGCTTCTATACTGTCACACATAGAGCTTTCCAGAATCTCGACATCACTGATGTGGTCCCTCCAGTGAACGCTATTGACCCGTCTGAGACACATCTGATGGAAACGCTTCAATTGCTTCAGGTGATGTCGATATGTGACCCAGCTCTCGCAGGCATAAAGAAGATAAGAGAGCACCTTTGTCCTCCTGCATATGTCTCGCTGACCACAGAGTCGCCTTTATAGCTTTGCGAAAGCATCACTTGCGTTCCTAATCCTAAGTGAGATTTCACTGTCAAGGTTGCTGTAACGATGGACAGTGCTTTCCAGGTAGACTAACTGATCAACCACTCCAAGTCGTTTACCAGACACATAGATAGTTGGTTCAGTGTACTGCTTACCAGTGGCAGGTTGGTACATGACGACGGGTTTCTTGAGACTGACAGTCAATCTCAGGGCAGTGCAAGCGTCAGAAAAAGCATTCAAAATGTGCAGCATATCACTCTCTGTGTGCGCTACAAGATCGCAATCATCTGCATACAAGAGGTCTCTTATGATTGATGTAAATAATTTTGTCTTTGCAGCAAAATGCTTGCTGTTAAATATGCTGCCTGAGGTTCGATATCGGATGTAAACACCATGCTCGCAATTCCTGAATGCAATACAGAAAACCATTGCAAAGTATATGGCAAACAGGGTCGGTGCTGGAATATCACCCTGTTTCACTCCATTTTTTTACTGAGATAGGCTCCGACATGTTACCTCCGACATTATCCCAAGCCTTCATGTCGTCATGGAAAGACCTAACTAAAGCAAGGAACTTATCAGGGCAACCAAGTTTCTGGATGACCTTCAATAATGCATCTCTGTTAACAGTATCGAAAGCTTTTGCTAGATCGACAAAAACCTGATACAGATCCAAACCTTGTTCCATGCACTTCTCCTGGAGCTGTCTAGCTGAGAAGATCATATCAGTAGTGCCGCGTCCAGCACGAAACCAGATTGACTTTCAGGAAGAACACAATCTGCAATGTGTGTCAGCAGACGGTCCAGAAGCACCCTACATAACACTTACACTACGACAGAAAGCAATGATATACCTCGGTAGTTCCCACAATCATTCCTGTTACCCTTTCCCTTGTACAAGACCACCACCACTGCATCTCCCCAGTCCTCAGGTACGGATTCATTAGCCCATATCCTGCCAAAGAAAGAGTGAAGATGTTGCAGGAGTCTCTCACCACCATATTGTAGGAGCTCAGCATGTATGCCATCCATACCTGGAGATCTTCCACTGTTCAGCTTCGAAATAGCCACTGCAACCTCCACAAGCGTCGGAGGTTTTGCGAGAGCTGCTTTCACAGGACTTTCTGGAATTAGATTGAGGAAATCTTCACTGACGACAGACGGCTGATTCAAAAGATCATCAAAGTGCTCTCGCCACCTTCGTAGAATTCCTCGTGAGTCACGAAGAAGTTATTTGCCATCCTTGCTGCGAAGCGGTGTCACCAGAGAAGAAGACGGTCCATAAACCTCACGCAAGAGACTGTACAACAGCTTTGTGTTATTGGAATCTGACGCAGTTTGTATCTCACCAGCCTTCTCACTCCACCACTGATCCTTCATCTGAGAAAGACTCCGCCTAACACGTGATTTTACATCCTTGAATTCCTCATGCAACGTATTCCTCTCCTGTGGTTTTGCCGTCAATTAGCGTGACAGAGCACGCCTCTTATCAGCCAACATGTCTTCTATATGTACATCATTCTCATTAAACCAGTCCTGATGTTTTCTCTGCACCAATCCCAGAACACACCTGCCTACATCTTAAACCGACTTTTTAAGGGTCGACCAATCCTCACCAAGATCTGCAGCCTGCATCTCTTCTTCCAATGTCCTCTTCACATTTTTATCCTTAAGATGAGCATCATTCAATCTTTTGGGCAGTGCAACACCAGGAGCCCGGATTTTACGTTTAGTGATTAGTTTCACTTTTGCGCGTACCAGGCCTCTCCAGTAACATTGTCTACAAACGTAAGGTCGAAACACCCACGTCCTATAGGGTCTATGTAGGGTTAAACGCCAATATATTCAAGCAGCGTCTTTACATGCACAGCCATTCTATTCTTAACCCTTTAAGAAGGAATATGACGTCACTTTCAGCTTATATATGGAGTTTAAAAGACAACCACACCCAATATAGGTTACACTGGGAGATCCTAGCCAGGGATAGATCGTAAAACGGAAATAAAAGACCTTGTGATTTTTGCGCCGCTGAAGCCCTGGAAATACTCTAAGTCAATGACCACATCTTAAACAAAAATTCCGAAGCAATCTCGGCTTGTAAGCAAATTGCATAATACTTTCCTGTATTACAGCCCCACCTTATACCCTAACATATAGCACGAACAATACGCAGATAATTTACGTCTTGATGTGGTAGCTAAGTATATTTTATGTTTGTACCATCACTTATTTGTATTGGTAAGTATACCTTACCTTTATGTGTTATGAAGGTACGTATACTTTCTCGTACATGTATATGCTTGTATTTGTTATGGGTGTGTATATAATATTATACTGGTATATGTGTATATGGTTATGTGTATATGTGTATTTACCTGTAGGTATGTGCGTGCGTGCGTTATATACGCTTTTATCTGTGTATGTTTATATACGTTTGTATAATTATATGAATACACACACACACACACACACACATATATATATATATATATATATATATATATATATATATATATATATATATATATACATATATATATATATATATATATTATATATACTTATATATATTTCATATTTGTTTATGTGTATTTGGTGTATACGTACGTAAGTTTGCGGGTACAGGATTTATGTATGTGTGCGCGTGTTTATGTGTACGTACATGTATAGGCATGCATGGCGGGTGTTTTGCGTATGCCTGTGTATGAACGTATATAGATGCGTGTATGTATATATTTAATTATTTGATTTTAATAACCTATGTCACTTTCGTTCTACTAATTTATTTACATTATTCTTAACTCTGAAGCCGAGAATCATTCGGTTTCCTAAATAGAATATTAGTCTACGACTTCATTTATACCATACGCGTAGTTTTGTCTTTGCGTGTATTTGTTCTCTCCGCTCCACATAACGACGTATTATCTGACTTTTTCCGTTCATTGCCAGGGAATGTCTTCACGAACCAAAGTATTGTCTTCCTGTTTACCTTCCGTTGCAACGTTTTTTGAAATATATACTTCTGCGTTCACAGATTGATTTTTTAAATTTCAGAAGATCCCGTTAAGTGTGAAAGCAGCGATTCTTTGCCTAAACTCTAATCTGTTATTTTAATTTAAAAAAAAAAAAATATATATATATATATATATATAATGCCAATCATTGGAAGTTTGAATTTGACATGCAAAAACATATACATGCAAGCCCAAATCATAGTAGATTCAAATACCACAGCGAGAAAGAGAGAGAGTGAGGGGGAGGAGACAAAATTAGGTGCAACAGAAATGAAACATACATTACAGGTTAAAATATAGTCTAGATAGATGTGAAACAAAATGACGATGTTGTTTATGGAACACCCAAATGATTTAGAAGTCAACTTTAAGTGGGAGCTATAACGTAAAGAAAGACATGAACTACACCACAACACCTTGTTTTCAAAATTTTGAAAGTAGGTTTATAAGTATGAATTTTCATAAGATTTTCGTAGTTGTCTGTGTGTCCTAGTGGTAGGAACTAGAGACGGTGGAGCTCCTGACGTTAGGTTCAATCCTGGTCAAGATATCCATGCAAGCTGTTTTCAGTTTTTATGTTGTAGCCAATACAAAAGAACTGAAAAGATTTACCGGAATACTACTCACGACCAGGATCGAACTTCAGACCAGGATCACCACCGTCTATGATTCCTCCAACTAGGCCACCGAAACAGCTACGAACGTATAATGAAAATTAATAATTATAAACCTACTTTCAAAATCAGAGTTAAAAAGATGTAGTGTCGTTTATGGCTTTCCTAGATCTATAAATAATATTTAGGATTGGCTTCGGTCATTATTTAAAATCTCTGGATTCCGCAAAATATTTAATATTTTTTTTATTGGAGCAGGTAAGATATTTTTCAGACAAATTTTGCTCGTACTCTTTTGTTTCCACTTATGTATTTTTCGAAAATGTTATTTATTCATTATGAAAATTAAATGATACTATTCTATATGTAGGCGGCCCCCCTTCATCTCCTCGAAACCAATATTTTCAGACCAGTCCGCCACTATATATATATATATATATATATATATATATATACGTGGGAAAGTAAAAAATCGGAGAATAGACCGTTAAATCATGTTTATTTAAAACAGCACCTACGTACGTTTCGCCCAGTTGGGCTTCTCAAGGGCATAAACAATCAAAAGTGTTCCTTATTTTGCTCTGAAAGAGTGTTAGGGGTTAAATCCACATCAAGGTTCATTGCTCGCAAAAATAGCTTGTTTCTATTTTGCAGCAGGTCAAGGGAGGTAACTCTAGCCGGTGTTAAGGCAGTCTTTCCCGGCCATTTTTTTTTTTTTTTTTTGCCGCATCTGTTTGTCTGAGGCTGGGTCTGGTATGCAAGGATTGTTTCCTAGGTGTTATTTTGCAGCGCCTGCCCGCCGGGGTGTTAAGACTTGTTGCAGGGAGATCCGGTGTACGGTTTCACTCCTCATCCTTAACCCATCTGAAGAAGGATATTTTTAAGCGATGTGCACAACTTATCGCTGTTTCAGCTCTGCTGTTGATGAGCTCGTGGGGTGCAGTTATGATGTGGTAGAGCTCCATGAGGCAAAGATCGCATTTCCTCTTGAAGTTGTACGGTGCAGCCCTACCGACAATCTCCCAGTGCGCGGAGAAGCTGATGTTTAAGACCTTTAGTGATGTGATGTAGTCTGCGAGCGAAGTGGAGTGCCTTAGTTTTCTATTTGTGAAAGAGTCGAGATGTGTTCGAAACCTAATTTTGAACGGGCCGGAGGTAGCCCCTATATAATGTTTAACGCTATTGTGGCTAGTAATAGTGAATCTATATATAACCCTATCAGTCAAGCAGTATCCTCTAAGGGGGCAGCGTCTTCTGTCGCGGCAGTTGCAATTTCTGTCGCGGTTCCGTCTATTTCCCACGGTAAGGCCATCATTGTTGCTGCCTACGTTGTTACTTACGCTACCGCAGCTGTCGTTAGCACCATTACAACCCACAGCACGCGGGGTGGTGCGATTGTTATTCCGCACGTCATGTCCTGCATGTTCCCTAGTCATTTCGCGGTTATGCTGGTTGCTTCTGCCGATGCCGTTGTTAACACTATTGGATGCTAGGTGCTGTGTCTTGGTGATCTTACTGTGGTTCGTTGTTCCTATGATGTTTGCTAGGTTAGGAATAGTAGAGAAGGATATTTTTATATTGTTCCTATTAAGAATTTTTCTATACCTATTTGTTCGGCGGGAAGTTCTTCTCTAAGGCTTCGAAGAACATCCGAGGTATGTTGGAGGCCACACTCCGAGAGTAGGGGGGGGGGCATAGGACGTTACGGGGGCGATTACGTGTCCTTGTACTTTTGCTACGGGTGGTTCCATCTAGGTGACCGCTCTTATGTGTGTTAATGCGCAGTCGCCCGTTCGGTGCCCCTTTCACTTTATGCTCGGGTGCACTCTTCCTACCTCTTCCATGTTTATGTACACAAAGATGTTGGTTGGAAGGCGTTGGTAGAAGGCCGTCGCCTTTGTTGGTTTTGTAATAGGGGAATAGTTCGAGTAATCTACAGTGTTCACTTTCGCCGGCGTCGTGATCTTTAACGCGGTTATCTATTCTATTATATCCGACTTCAACGAGGTCGGCGCGTCATCGGTTATAGGTATGGCTTACTATAACGTTTGTTTTATGAGGGGGGGGGGGGGGTTCTAGAGCTAGCGTTAGGGATGTAGGAAATTCCTCGGTTAAAGCCGGCGCTTATCAAGTCCCTATTGTAGTAATCTGCCGCTTGGTTGAAGATATCCTCATTGGCGGATAGCCTCGAGATTCTATGGGAGATACTATAGACTATGGAGTTGAGAGTCTGCTTAGGGTGGTTGGAGGCATAATTAATATAAGAGAGGCACTCTCCAGGTTTATGGTATGGCTTGTATAAGCCCGTACTCAACTCCAGGGTCACGTCCAGGAAGTTGACAACCCTGTGGTTGAGGTCCATAGTTACGGATAGGCCGTATGACTTGAATAACCTGTGTATATGTTTGTTAAGGTTCTCTATCCTACGGGGGCTATGGTACCTGACGGAAAACAGGGCGTCGTCCCTATATACACCTCCTTGTAGGGCCGGTATCTCTTCCCTAAGCTTATGTAGGAGGTATATCCCGACCAGGTCAGTTGCTTGGGGCTGAGTCACTGGACCCCATCGTGACATCGAAGTTATCAGGACGGTTGGTTCTGGTCCAGTGGGAGCCTTCGAACTGGATAATGGTTCTACGCGCCGCTAGAATTATGTCTATTTCTTTTTTAGTGAGGCTAGTGTTAGATCTAGCTAAGATAAGTGCCTTATTTAAGAGTATGGGGGAGATAGAGGCGTAGTAACTATCTATATCAAACTGGATGAATTTCAAGGTGGCGTTATCCGGCAACTCGGTGAACAATTTATGACCTGGTCGGTGTTGCCCCAGAGGCAGACCTTAGCCTTTCTATTGAGCTCCAGTAGTACTCTGTCAAGGATCACTTTACTAATCTTACCTATATCTGATGTAGAGGGACATATTAGTCTAATAGAGGGGCTTTCATTAAAGTCATATTTGTGATCCTTAAGAGAGAATTTAGGCGTCAGAGAGACGTACGGTTTAGTGTACTTTTCTATTTCTAAGCTTGTGACTATATCCTTCCCTACTCTATTTATGTCATTTAGGGTACTAGAGGGTGTCTTTTTGTAGTCTTTGTGTAGTTCCTTATAGATGAATTTTTTATACTTACTCGCGTCCATCTTGTACAGCTTTTTGGTTTTGTCGGAGGTGACGAAGAGGTGCGGGTCATTCTTGATCTTAGTTATTAGTGTATCAAGGGACGTTAAGAATGGATTGCTGCATTGGTGTTTCTTTCTGAACTTAACGTTTTTGATCATTTTCAGCAGGTCCTCTTCAAAGGAGTCCAGTAAGGTGTTGTGCGGTGGGTTTTGGTATGTTTTGAAGCCATATCTCTCTTTGGGTTCAGGATGGTTACGGGTGTTCGTATCCAGGTGGTAGGCCTTCCATCTGACTCTCCGTATAAACGAATTAGTAGCGTCTATAAGCAGTTTAAAGTAGGTTTTTCTGCTGGGTAAGGGGATACACTTGAGAGACATGGGTAACGGCTGGTTCTCCAACATAATGGCAAATAAGGTGAGATGCTCTACAAAAGGAGCACGGTAATACAGTAAATACTGTATATATATATATATATATATATATATATGTATACATGCATGAGTACGTATGCGTCTTTGGGTGTATGTATATGTATGTGTAAGTGTATATGTGTGTACGCACATATATGTATACTTGTATAGGTTTTGGTTTGATTAAGTATGTAATATATTGCTTCAAATGTTTGTTTTATTTTATCCTCTTGTCGCCTGTATCGTAGTCACCATTGTCATTTACTCCCTATTTTTATTTTTATTGTTTGTCTATTATGTATTTAAACACCGTCACCCCTTATATTTCAACACTAATGCATTCTCGTATTGCCTTATCTCCTTAATGATTACTTCAAACACTGTGCCAGTTGCAGCCAAGCAGATGGGCGACACGCATGGAGACATGTGACGAATTGATCGGGATGGTGATAATAGCCGCTAAATTATTAGGAGCTCCCGCTGTTCTCTAACCGAATATAAACCAATAAGTGAATACCACTATGATAACATTCATTCTAACATATAAGAAGTAATTCATCAACTCTCAGACAGACCTGAGGAGCTTCCGATTCCAGAGTCTGGTTCGATCATTAATAGATCGTTCCTGGAGCTATCGACAGTAAAACATATGTAATATGTTATTAAATATCTATATGATGCAACCCACAGTAACACACACACTATTACATACAATGCGTGTTCACTTTGCCGTTAGGATAACTATTATCAAGGGTGGTGGATTGGCAGTATCTGTAGTGTGTCGGGCAACTTACATTGTGGCATAGAGTTGCGTCCCTTTACGTACTGATTTCTAGTCCCGCGAAGGTTAGCTTTGCCTTTCATTCGTACGAGGTAGATAAAATAAGTACCAGTAGTTGGATCGATTTTATCGAAACGTCCCTCCCAACAATTGTTGGTGTTGTACCTAAATCAGAAACCATTATTATTGCTGTTGTTGTAGTTATTGTTATTCGTATTTGGACGTAGCAGGTAACACAATAAAAACTCTCCACAAATTCACACCCATACACAAACACACATATATTAAACAAATTCCTGTACTTTTGAATTTTGGGGACTGTCACAAAGACAATAGCAACTTCCCTTGACTATTGAACAGATGCAAAACAGGTATTAATTATGTTTCTCGTTTCGCCACGAAAGGAACACAAAAGTCGCTGCTTATGCACTTGATAATTCTCAGCATATCAAATTATACATTAAACTTGAGCCACTTTTCTGCATAAAAAGAACCATGACACTCACGATTTTTGGCGCGAAATTACGAAAATAAAAATGCGATGCTCAATAATGTGATCCTTCTCAACTTATCAAATTGTACCTCACACGTATAGCAATCCGAACCTCGTTTTTTGCATAAATCTGAAAGAAATATGCAACATCATTTCTATGCTCGTAACAAGACGACATAGCCACACATCTCTCCATTTCTCTTCACTTATGAAATTAATAGAACTTGTGAAACCAGTAAAATTATACATAATTGTATATAAGCTTTCTTAAAGAATCCATTTACAATTGTAAATTCTTGTGTGCGTGCGTGTATATTTATGTCTGTCTGTGGGTGTGTAGATCCCGAGTGCTGTCGATATATTTACCACAGTAAATGAGGTACTCAATAAGTATGAAATCATCAGGAATTCCTAATGATTACATACGAATGAAATAGATCTTGTCATGTAGAAGAAATTTGTTTATTAAATGTGGTCGTTCTCACTCTACTAATGTATTGGATATCTCTTTTTTTTACTGTGGTTAAATCGATACCACTAAGGATCTACACGCACATACATATTAATTTATATATATATATATATATATATATATATATATATATATATATATATATATATATATATATATATAAATTAATATGTATAGGTGTATGTATATATATATATATATATATATATATATATATATATATATATATATATATATATATATATATATATATATATATATATATATATTTATATATATATATATATTTATATATATATATATATTTATATATATATATATATACAATTATTAATGTATATATATATATATATATATATAAAGAAAAGAAGTTGAAAATGAATTTGTCGTCTTTAAGATGAATTATTTGCAATAATTTAACCGGTTTCACAATTTCAAAATCCACATGAGATGGTGGAACAGGGTTTATTCCATATTTTCGTTTCCTTTTCCTGAAGTGGACTCGAATGTACCTCTTTGTAAGTTTTTTGACAGATATTTGAATAATTATTCCCCTTTAGTGTCATAATTGTGTTAATATCTATATTTCCACTATTATCAATGTTTCGTAGTAGCTAAGAATATTTCATATAACTCTAAGTGGCAGGTTGTTTATGCGGCATAGTTCCATAAGCATTTATCTTCTCAAAGCGGTCCTCAAGAAATGATTGTAATTGCTGGAATAGATTTAACCATTGTTCGGTTCAGTTAGATGTAACCAGAAGCTAAATAATAGCGGTAGCAACAACACAGCACGAATGTTGTCCTCTAGTTTATTACATAGGAAACACATTCTTGCTTACATATATTTTAACTTGTATTTGTTTCTATTTATTAACTTATGGTTGACTTTCTTCAATAGCAGTCATTCTTATCGTTTTGGAGAATTTTCAGATAGTTAGAAATGTTTGTGTTTATATTGGTTTTATAAATTATTGGGAACATTTTCAGTAAACTTTTCTCCGTCAAGCCTTGATTAGCATAGATTAATTTTAAAACCAAAAAATAGTAACTGTGCTACCTTTCCTTGAATTAGTAAATTATGTATATACGATGTTAAGTTATGACTAAAACATGTTTTAAATTGCATTTGATGTAGGCAGATATAAATCTCATGTTTGTATACGGAATTTTTTCAATCAGATTGATGATATTTCGAAACTATAAATACTTATATCATCTTTAGATAATTTCAATAGTGAAATCGATAAATGTTGACAGATTTTTTAATACATCACGAAAGTCTCACATAACAGGAATGAATCCTTTTGTCAATGATTAAACTAGTATAGAAGATGTTAGAGCTGCAGTGCACAGCCGATAAATTGAGAAGATATTTCCTGAACTCATTTTAAATGTCTCATTCCATATGTCATATCAAAACTTTCAAACGATCGGGTGAACATTTGAATTTATTTTTCAGGTGTAGAGCTACATCTAAAGAGGAAGTTCTTTGTAAATTTAAAAGAGTTCATTCTGTATCGGACCCATGAAATCTGTATCAGAGGTCATTTATTTTTAATATTGCGCGTGTGTTTTCGAAAAATAGCGACAGTTGTTTAAAATGTATTTAAGTATCTGTGATATAACGTTATTTATTTCTTACTGTTGAATTGTATAGCTAAACAAGGAATATGTAAACCGTACAGTATTTCCTATGAAGATATAAATAATATTTCCATATCGTGCCTAGAAAATATAAGAAACTTTCCAAATGAGATATAACTATCACTGAAAGAAATACATATTAAATAACTTGGATAGATATTTATTCTTTTGCAATAAATCATGATCCTGCCGAGTTTCAAAATGCCCTGCAGCAATGGTTGTTAGCATAATTATGATATTATATATGCCATATTGAATATACATCGATAACGTATATATTAGCGCCAACTACCTTACGCATGTTCACTCTATATAATTACATGCATGTTTTGTATATCATGCTTTCAAACACATATATATGTTCTACCACTATATATATATATAGTGGTAGAACACTGGACGGTAATATCGGTAGTGGTAGAGCACTCAGTCCATGGGACGAGTTAGGTAGAAGTGGTTACACAGCAGTTAGTTCAGAACTAACTGTTGTGTAACAACTTATATATATATATATATATATATATATATATATATATATATATATATATATATATATATATATATATATATATATATATATATATATATATATGTATATATATATATATATATACATTCATGTAACGGCACGCGTTGGTTTGTCTGTCTGTATGCCTGCTTGAATGTGTTTATATATACATATATGTCTTCAATTTGTTCTGCATCAGTTATGGATACTTAAATATGCACCTTCGTTATAGCCTTAGCTTTTGATGTCACATAGTGATATGCATTGTAGTTGTTAAACATTTATCTCATTCAATTCGTATTTCTTGCAGATTCTTCGATGTATTAAAATGACTGAAAGGATAATACTAAAGAAGCGATCTTATGTAAATACATAATTGTATCTCAAAATGTTAACATATGCTAACCTTTCGCAGAGCATGTGTTCATGAAATCAATGCTGATGTATAATTCCCAGTACACGTGCGCTTATAAATCTCTCGTTTATCTTTATTTACCCTACGCATCTTATTTATTGACCTATGCTAAAATATTTTGTTAAATGAACTTCACCAAATATACACAATCCTCGCATAGAAGAACTAACAAAATTACAATAACTTAATGCAAATATTAAGCGATCATATCAAATATTTGTTAAAGATGAATTCGTTATATATTTTTTCTATTAACTCGGCAGCAATGGCATTAGTATTTAAGGCAGTCTCCGAAATTTTCTATGTACATTTTTTCAATGATTTCTAAGGAAATATCTATGTAGTTTCTGTGACATATAATACCCTAATATGTCCTACCTATGTATGTAGAATCCTGGGCAGCTCATGTCTTGTAATAATGTTGATAACCCTTACCAACACACATACATAATTTCTTAATATCAGATTTACCGCACCCTGTCAAAATGCAAGGCACCCTGGATCGCTGTTATGCATAGGATGGTTCACACTTTAAGAGTCAGATTTGGCCAATCTTTATTATTACAAAAAAAAAAAAGAAGGTTTATCTTCAAAATTTATCCGCTCCTTTTATTATGCAGAATTCACTTACGTTTTCTGTTGCAAGTACATACGTGTAGATACACAGTGTTATACAGTGAACCACTAACCATTAAGATATAACTGCTTGTACACATACGCTATATTTGTGTTTCTACCATTTACATCACTATTACAACGACGTGGAACCAATGAGATGTTGGCACACATGGACAAGTGTCACTTCTTAACTGGTCATTACTGTCGTGTCACATGTCGTAACTATTAGATGATTTTAATAACAGTTATTATATTATACTTATGATACAATATTTAAAACATTCTAAATAAAAGCAACAAACGAAAATTGTTTAGAACAGGAAAATAATATGAGATTACGTTCACGAATATTCAATCATCAATCATATACGAAAGGAGAGACATCCACTACTGAGTATGGGACATTTTGTCAATTTGTTCTTTTTCAGGAGCTGTTGTTCAGAGAAATGGTTTAGATATATTGGGAAATATATGGGAAAGCTACTTAATGTAAACATTTATTATACAGAATTATCTCTGCAGACATCTATCACTGATGTTTAAATTTCACATCGACCACTCACATCCCAACGGTTTACGAAGGTATAAGGTGAATTGGAATTTACTCTTCATGATATAAGTGATAAATATACAAAGGTTATCGAAAGTAGTTGATGGATAAAGAAAGGACAGTATAATACGCTGCAATATAACTACAAACGCACGCGTATATGTGTGTGAATGTGTAAACGGACTGACATGTGTATGTATATATAAAGCACAGACACACGTGTATATATATATATATAATATATAAAACGAAAAATCAATGATGCTCAATTTATTGTGTGTTACAATTGTTTCGCCGGCAGACACCTTGACACACGATCATTGTGTGGATGTATCGGATTGTGGATCTGCAGGTTCTACGGACACTGAAGGAATTTGCCCCGAAATCATTAGACGTGTCCGTCGAACCTGCAGATCCAGAATCAGACAGATCCACACAATGATCGTGTCTCGAGCTGTGCGCCGGCGACGAAACAATTGTAACACACAATAAATTGAGTTCAGAGGCACCACTGACTTTTCGTTTTATATTATAATAGCAGTAAAGCCCGGCGTTGCTCGGGGTCGCTCAGTAGCTGTGCTAAAGTTACAATGTTAAGTTTCTTTTTTGGCTTAAAAACTGTAGTGTCTACTGTGCAGACTTGCATGTGGTGTTTTTTATTAATATTCCCTCAACCAACAATATGCCTTATGAAGTTAAGAAAACATAACGATAACCCGAATGTTATAA
>OZ024740.1:375544193-375601693 GCA_964016885.1 Eledone cirrhosa
TAAATTATTTAGTCATGCCATTTTGCCTTGGCTTCTGCAACAATCAGGCAAATTTGGATGACAGTAGAACTGACAACTATCTAGAACGCAACGAGAGTTCCTGTTATCGACGACAAATAAAATCACATATATGTCATGAACCAAGAATGGCATAATGCATATAATTCATATGGGGTTATTTCAATTTACTCACTCTTTACTCCGCTATTTTGACCTATTCCTGCTACTATTTTACTTCATGTGTTGTAGCATTTCTACATTATATGCAACTGTAGGAAAAGCAATAACTCTAGAACGCCTTGTCTTTCCGAACTAATACTTTCACACCAGGGGAAAATAGGAAGTTTGGTCTAATAAGGCAATACCTGTATTTCAAGTTGTTGAAATTGTTATAGCTCCGTCAATGTTCTTTTTCATTTAATTTGAATTCTCAAATTGAAATTCTATTCTTTATGTTACACTTTGCTATATACGTAAGTTCATTCTATATTTGTTTTAAATATTCCACAAAATAAACCACAATAATATTACATGAAAATGAGGTTGGACGAAATCTTAAATCTGACACGACGAGACATCACAGTATGACAACATGCAAACATCAGACAATTCATTTACACGCTAAGCTTTTCATTGAAAAGCAAGGGGAAATTTCTTTGCGTGCTAAATCATCTTAAAACTAGATCGATTAATTCACTTGACAAAGTTGATGCAATGCAAGGCTTTAAACAATCCACATACAGAGTTCTAAAAGAAATTACCTGCTATTTTGAATTGTTATTAATTTTAAACCATCATATGATTGATATACTTTTCTCCTGTGGTATATTGGGAGAGGAATTTCATTTTCTTTGTTCTTAATATATTCACTGATGAGTTAAATAAGTATAATTAACTAGGTTTTGGCAGATTTGCGAAACCTACAAATTGAGTCGCTATATATTTTTGATACTCTACTTTATCAATACTACCAGCATGCGACTCTAAAGAAAGTTTAATTCTAGCGCCACATACTAAACGGTTTTATAGTCACCAACCACTAACTTTCTCTAGATAAGGCCAACTAAAATTACATTAATAGTTTATTAAAGCTGATCCAAGTTCATGTTATTCTGTAGATTAAACTATAAGTTCCAGTGAGGGTTTATGTATGTTGAGTCTCTGATGAAGCTGTACTACACTGAGGAAATTCTAGAGTACAGACTTCTGGTCCTGCCAGTATATATGTATATACATGTGTGAGTGCGTGTGTGGGGGAGGGGGTTCGAATTAACAGATATTTGTATAGGGAAAGAGAGACAGAAAGAGCCATATATCGTTTTAAAAACACTTAGTATAAAGCAGACAATATTTAGGAATAATACGCAACTCAGGGTGGAAAAAGTTTCTGAGCCCCCATGGCATCACCTCATGATTTGAAAAAACATGACTAAAATTGATCTAAGCAGTCGATCATCGTTCACCAACTATCGAAGCTGGCGAAGCCACGGGGGACCCGAATCAATCATCAGGGCAATTCCGTCTTTAAATAAAGTTCGAATAGAGTACAAAATACATGTTTTCATATCTGCCAGGAACTGCAAGTTACGTCAACACCGTAGACTTGTTTGCATAATTGCAAACGAATCGAATCGGACGCCATGCTTTGACGCACAGAGTTACGGCCCTTACCATTCTGAGTTCAAATCTCGCCGAGGTTAACTTTGCTTTTCATCCTTACAGGGTCGATAAAATAAAGTACTAGTAATGCACTGGGTAATTACTGGCCTTGTGCCAAAAGTAGAAACAATTATTAATATTCGAAAAACTCAGATTACATTGCAAACAAGCCTCAATGTTATAGCCATGTCAGTAGAATGAACCCTTCAATCTAGCTTTTGTGTTGGCTTGTGAACAGAACTGCAGACACTAATGTTTCCGGGTATCACCCTTCATCAGTACAGCTAACTGTGACCTGCAAACTGTCAGAGCTAGTGAAAATATATGCTATTTTCAAAAATACACAGTGACTGATCGGCCTGATTTGCATATTAGCAGACAGGCTGATCAGTCAGATCTGCATATTAGCAGATCCACTGCTCAGCCAGATTTGCATATCAGCAGACTGGCCATTTAGTTTCCTGTATACGAGCGATAAATAGCCGGCTTTGCCAAATTCAAATAAAAAAGAACATTTCTGTTCACATGCCAACACAAGAGCAAGAATGAAAGGTTCATTCTACTGACATGTCTATATAATTGAGCCTTCTTTGTATAATTGCAAACGAATCGAATGCTATTATTAATATTCGAAAAACTCAGATCACATTTATTGTATTCAGCCATGTATAGAGAAATTTTCTTTTATATATATATATATATATAAATATATATATATATATATATATATATATATATATTGTTATACTTTGAGAGGGTCATGTTGCCAATAAGAAACACACGCACCAGTTGCTTTCATTTTAAAAATTTCCGATTCGTTGGTTGGTTCCACAACCAGACGATTGTTCATATATTGTGAAAGTTATTTCGTCACACATTCTGTGACCTCTTCAGTGACTGGGGATTCTTTTCTTTGTTTTTGTGCCTCTTCTTTGTTATGTCCTACGCCATCTTGTTTTTGTGTGTGTGTGTCACTGAAGAGGTCACAGAATGTGTGACGAAAGAACTTTGACAATCGTCTGGTTGTTGTGGAACCAACCAACCAACAACAAATTTATAAATTTAATTTATAATAAATTGAAGTGAAAGCAACTGGTGCGTGTGTTTCTTATTGGCAACATGACCCTCCCAAAGTATAACAATATCGGTTTCAACACACGTTTTCAGATAAAGATTCTTGCTAAACAAATTCAGAAACGAAATATATATATATATATATATATATATATATATATATATATATATATATATATATATATATATATATATATAATGGAGAAGAATGCATATCTCTACACGGATATAGATACAAATATACATACATAAAGAGTGCCCAACTTATACAGACGTTGGTTCAATGAAAGAATTAATAAAATTAAGTTTCGGAGCCTAATAACATAGGAAAAGCAAACAAGCTAAGAAAAAATCTTTATTTACTCACTTTAATGACCCTATTGCAGTT
Organism: Eledone cirrhosa; assembly: GCA_964016885.1. Lineage (NCBI taxonomy): Eukaryota > Metazoa > Mollusca > Cephalopoda > Octopoda > Eledonidae > Eledone > Eledone cirrhosa. The sequence goes on from OZ024740.1 coordinate 375,547,315, forward strand.
TTATTGGGAAAATTACGAAAAGTAGAGTATCGCGAGAAATCCTAAGTTATCAGGAGACTTTCTCTGTCCAGAAGTAAAATTTAAGACAAGAATTCCCAGCCGTTCGTTGTCACTGACTATTTCGTATGAAATGACCGTCATGGGAGAACTTTCCGGCAGGAGGGTAGTAAAAACAAACAGAAGGTGAGGTTCAACTGTCTATATGTATGGATGTGTTTGAAAATACAAAGCACATTCTTTTTAATAAAATGAACATTGTTATAACATGTTTTGTCTGTGAAGAGAATGAATTTGACATTCAGCAATTTATGTATAAATAACACTCGAAAGTAATCGCATGCAACTGATTTCAATTTCTTGAGTTGTAAGTCATCATGTAAAAGATTCATCTACATAAATAATATATATATATACGTATATATGCACACACACACACACATATATATATATATATATATGGTGTATATGGGTGTGTGTATATATGTTTATTTGCGTGCACATGCCTAAAAGCCTGTGTTTGTGCTTCCTTCCTGTTGCATGTATACACAATATCTAGAAATATCTACGTTCAAAAATATATCTAGTAAAACTCACATATATAGGCACATATGCACATTTTCATTTACGTATTTACATTTTGTATATTTATTGATATATGTATGCATTCATACATACACACACATACGTTTAAAGTATGTTAATTTAGATTATATACAATGGTTCATTTCATCTACATTCATACTCAAAAGTATAATTTCAGTTAGAATGGTATCAGATTTTCTTATGAATTGATGTTAATGTTGTTCTGAATACAAATCCAATTTAATCTATATATAAATCTCACCTTCGCAGATACTCCACGTAAATATGTATTAAAACCTATATATTTCTACAAGAAAATATTAATTTCATTGATAGAATATTTAGTAGTTATGTTTTTGTGGCTTTATATCGCTATCTATCTTTGTAATATGTTATATATCTAGTGGCTTTCAAATTGCCATTTTATATTACCCTATCTCTATCCTACTTTACATCTTATTTTCATTTATTGATTCGCGCACATACTCAAACATACTCCCACCTGTATATACATATGCATATATCTTATACATATGTTTAAAGAGATATATATATATAAATATAGAGAGAGAGAGAGGGAGAGAGAGATAGAGATAGAGAGAGAGAGAGAGGGAGAGAGAGAGAGAGAGATAGAGAGAGAGAGAGAGAGAGAGAGAGAGAGATACTGATGCATATATATATATATATATATATATATATATATATATATATATATATATATATATACATACATATGTGCATATATGCATATATCCATGCATACCTGAAAGATATATTCTGACCTGCACTTCTCTACAATCGCTAAGCACTCTCGAGCTTTGTCTCTAAAAAATATTTTTTCCCCTTTTTCCGTCTACATTTCCATGGACTTACATTCTTTTATCTCTCATTCGGCTAACGCTCAAATGTTTTAAATAATTTTCTTACTATATCAAGCGTTAAACTAATATACATCTTTAATTTACTGTATCGTGTTCCTGTGTAGTTTATGTGGTTTCTTTTCGCATCTGTACATAGATGCATACATACATGTATACTTTGATACATATATACATACATGCATATATACATATATTCACATATACATAGAGACATGAATGCAGAGTATCGAAAAATCCTGCCCAGTGTGTCCCCAATTGACGAAGAGGTAACATAATATAGACATATGATTTAGCAGACAGGGGGTAAAAAACCACGCTTGGAAAAAACACCGATTGTTATTTGGCAGGGCACAATACCCACCAACATGGAACGTTAGCGTCACAAATGAAATAAAGTTAGGAAGCCCATAATATTTGAAAATCCAGCGAAATCGCTTTACCAAAGGTAACATCCACCACTCAGAGGTAGAATAGCAGTGGTCACCAGATCCTGAAGTTTATTACAGCTAACCGCCTTGTTATCGTAGATGTCATTAAGGTCTGAGGAGATTTCAAAGCACTCATTCTAAAACAGCGTTTTCATCTCGCATCAGACCGTCACGCAGTTAGAGCATTCTTTTTACGGCAATATGTATGACCTTGCAATAAAGAAATATCAGCCATAGTACTAAATAAAATGATTTCCGTTACTGAAACATACGTTACTCTTCTATAATCACTTCTATTTCTTACGAACTTCTAATTTTATCAAGCAACAATCTGAATTAGAAGCATCAACGATTGTTATATGTGCTTACATAATATGTTTTCAAGAACATCGTTTGTACCACGCTAAATTCGACTGGGAAAGCACTGGATACCGTGACTTGTCCAACATGGAAGAACGTCACATATCTTTAAATAGTCTAAAGATTCTGTCTAGATTGCGTATTGCGATATTCAAAGTAAATCCTTGCATCGCAGTCATCCCATGTTGCAAATCACCAAATTTGGGCTGTGTAACTGAAGTCGTAGATTTCTATAAGAAGATAGAATAAAAATAACTTAATCGTTTAACAACAGTGACTGAGCCACATTAATTGTCTACAAAGGAATCTTTACATCTTTGCACCCATATCTATCTATCTACCTACTTACCAAACGAGGGAGCCAAAGCTGTTAGCTGGGCCCGAGTGGCAGAGGCAAAAATTGGCAACAAATCCATAATTCGGTCTTTCCAAGACAAAATGCGCGCGTTCTTTTTGAATCCAAGCAGATGTGCAAGGCCTTCCAGCAGCACTTTACACAACTGTTCCGGCAACGCGGTACGTCGAGCAAGTTGATGGACTTCAGTTCCTACCTCGACGGCCTGCCACGACTCTCGAGCATGGATGCAGAGAACTGCGAAAGGCCGATCACAGCGGCCGAAATAGAAGAAGCCCTAGGCCGCTGTGGGAAACGAAAATCACCCGGTTTAGATGGTCTACCCTATGAGATTTACATAGGCATGCCAGACTTGCTCTCTGGCGTCCTCGAAGTGGTCTACTGCATCTGGCTGCAGAACGGGAGGATTCCCAGTTCTGCAGGAAGAGGCGTAGTAACGCTGATCAGGAAAGATGATAAACAAGGAGGATGACATGAGCAATTTCAGGCAAATAACTCTGCTCAACACAGAGTTAAAGATTTTGGCCAAGGTGTTAGCAACGAAGCTGGCGCTTGTCGTCAAGAACCTGGTAGGGAAGGCGCAAACATATGCAATCCCAACCAGGTCCATACACGACAACCTCCACCTCATACGATACATCATAGAGAGGGTAGGGTGTAAACCTGGCTTCGGTGGGGCCCTGATCAATTTAGATCAGTCTAAGGCATTTGATAGGGTCGACCATCAATACTTGGACGCGGTTCTCAAGGCGGCAGGCTTCGGACCCGTCTTCAGAGGCTGGATCGCTGCCATGCACACCAGCATCTGTCTTCTCTCCTCCATTCTGTATGTAGTGCCTCTCGAGCCATTATTGCGGAAATTGGTGCTGTTGCAGGGCATCCCGATAGAACCAGGACTGCGGAAAGCAGCGTCGGCCCATGCCGAGGACGTAACCGTAATGGTGTCGACAACCTCGGACATCGGGTTAATCGAAAGGTTGACAGCAGCAAGACTAAAACCAAACACTTCTGTCGGTTTGCAACTCGGCACATGGAAAGGCAAACCCATGTCTTCCGACAGTGTCGTTAGATGCTGGATGGAAGGACTAGTGAAATTGCTCCGGGTCTGGTTTGGTCCAGACTTCCAGGTGGACAGGAACTGGACCGAGGTCACTGCGAAAGTGTTTGCACTCACCCAGTCACCCAGAAGTTGGCTGAGTGCAAACTCTCCTTGAAAGGTCGAGCGGAGGTGGCGAACACTTACATAGCGTCCGTCATCTACTACCCTTTGACTGTCGTGCCTACTCTTCAAGTTTTTCTGGAAGAAAAAGGGTCCATTGGTGTGGAGACCCATCTGCTGTCAACACCATTCTAACGGAGGGCTGGGCATGCCGTGGCTGATGATGCGCAAACACGCGCTGAGGCTACGCCATCTCCAGATATTCCTGACCGGCGAACCAGTGTGGCTGTCTTTGTGAGACAAGTTCTTCCACAACTCGTCTCACTAACAGAGCTGCAGTCCTGGATCAACTGAAGACCGAAAATGGGCACCTGGCACTTTCAGTGCATTCAGGCGCTCACAGCCCTCTACCAAGTGTAAAGGCCAATCAGCGAAGACTCGACTTCGACATTCTATAGGGGATTAGTGGAGGATAAGTGTGACGACGTTCTCGGGGAAACTCTAGGCATCGAGGAGGACGAACTGGCCAGTCTGTTTGGGAAGGCTTTCCGACCAGGGCCTATGGATATCTTCCAGGGTCTCTGGCCTGGCAGTGCTACTGAGGAGCTCTACTAGTTCGAGACAAGATCTACAGGCACAGACGCCCGGGCAGAGATCCTGCAAAAGAACCTGTCCAAGATGCGAGCAGGACATCGAAACCGTTCTGCACGCAATTTTTGAGTGCCCAGGGCTGACTGACCATGGAATTATGTCGAGCAGCTACTCTCACATGTGAGACGCATACAGTTATCAGCTGAGTTCATCGTGAGGATAACCTCACCCTCTTCATTTAAGAATGTAGGAGAGGCGGTTTTCCTCTGTCTGGTGGCTATGACGAAAGAGGTAATATGGTGGACGAGGTTAACAGGACTGAGGGCAAACACCTTTCTCTTCGGACAACAACTTATCCCCTTCTGTAAGTACAACTTCAGCAGGAAGATTAGAGTAGAGAGAGAGGTGCTACACCCCAGTAAATTCGCTGAAAGGTGGGTGAATGTGCCGAAAATGGCCCGAGTGGATGGCCCTTCTCCGTATACCCTCGCATACCCTCCATCAGACACCTACCATACTCTGAACGCCTTGCTTCCCTGGGCATGGATTCATTGAAGCTCCGACGTCTGGCAATGGACTTGGTGAATACCCACAAAGTTTTTAACCATCTCGCCAACTGCAACCCTGAGCGCCTCTTTGATCTCCATGTGTCTAACACACGTGGACATGCCTACAAGATAAGAAAACAGCACAGCTCCCATGACTTTCGCAGACATTTTTTCACGCTCAGAGTTGCTGAAACATGGAACAAACTGCCTGCGTCAATTGTTAGCTGCCGAGACACTGCATCCTTTAAGACACTCATGCTTCCCGAAATACGCCAAAACTACACCTGATGTGCCCCTTCCATACACATGCACACATGTGTGCACTGTTCATTTTACTGATGTTTGTGCATTGCCCTATGTACTGTACATGCACTTTTTTGATGGGTTGTGGTGCACCTGGGCACTGTGCACAATATTTCATTATTGTTATTGTTATTATATCATGACTCATACACTGTTTATTTTCCTGACATTTGTACATTATTCTATGTACTATACATGCACCTTTGATGAGTTGTAGTGCACCTGAGCACTGTACACAATAATTTCATTATTATTATTATTATTATATAAACATGTAGGTTGCGGAAGACGGGAACACGTTTTGTTCGTGTTCCCGGTGTTGAGAGTTGTTCTATCAACAGGCTGTCAAACAACCCTGCACTAACATTCACCCCTTATTGGGGATTTCAATTGTTATTTTATTATATATAGTTTATTGTTATTTATTAATATTGAAGTTATATGATTTTTTGTGTAAAACCCCCGGCGTCACCTTTTGCAATATCCAATATTTGAGCGCCTCTGTGGTAAATAAAGAAATATATATACTTATTTATATATATATATAGTGGGGGTTTTCCCCTTGTGAATTCCATATGTGCTTTTACGCGGCTCTGTGTCATTCACAAATTTGGTATCGAGAAAAATACCTGTTGATAACGTGATATTCCTTGTTCGATCATTATACCTAAAGCTTATAATGTTAAGCAAACAGCATTTTGATTTAGGTGTCATAGAAACCCTGCATTTGGATTTTAACATCAATTCCAATGGGTCAAGGTCTGTATTTTTTATCATTTATTTTGTTTTGACCTGTTTAGCTTGATTTGCTTTTTGGCTTAGGTGGTTGATGCTTTCTTGACCACTATTTCAGTTATGTATGGCCTGTTAACATATTGTTTAGCTCTGATTTTTTAACTATGGAGCACTTGCCAGCATTATTTCTGATTTTTGCGTTTCGTTTCGCCTTTTCTACCCGCCGAAATACGATTCTCGCTGAATCTATATTTATATAGATTCAGCGAGAATGTGTTTTGTTTCATTTAATCTAATCTCTCGCTGATGAAATGCTTAAGGATTATCTGTTACAAACACAATTTTCAGGGCGAAACAGACTAAATATATAGTCTGTCCGAGAGATGAAATCGTTATTGATACGGTATGTATAGGATACCTTGTATCTAACTGTTGCTTCAGCTTAAATATATAAAACATTTGTAGTATAATCTACCCTAGTAATTTTAGACGCAGAATTTACTGTTTATTTCTACATATATTAATATATATATATATATAAATATATATACATATATATATATATATATATATATATATATATATATATATATATATATATATATATATATATATATATATATATATATATATATATATATTTATATATATATATATATGTGTGTGTGTCTGTGTGCGTGTGGTTATGTGTGTGTGGGGGGGGGGGGGGTAAATGTGTGTGTGTGTGCATACTGGAATTTAGTATTTGTAAAGAAGTATGGTGTGTTCATTAACACACATCTAGGAAGCTGTGGCTATGCAAAATCAAAGGCAGCTATCACACGAGAAAAATATATATTCTCCCGCTTTTTCAAAGTCAATCGGTTGTCAGAGCGGTAGAGATAGTCATGAAGAGAACCAGTTCAGTTCGAAATGCCACGACGGATGTCGCCAGGCGGTTGTAGCAACCGGTGTTTTTGCATATATACAAATTTCTAAATGTTTATGTGTAAACATACCGCATGAACACACACACACACACAAACACACACACACACACACACACACACACACACACACACACACACACACACACACACACACACATACACACATATATATATATATATATATATATATATATATATATATAAGTAGAAGGGATATTTAATTTGTTGGAAATCCGCCATATATATATATATATATATATATATATATATATATAACATATATATATTTATAAAACTCGCTGTAGAGTGCTTTTAATCTATTGTAAAATATATTGTAATCACTTGTAAATCATTGAGTAACCTATGAACCATATTAATATTTGGTTATATATAGATATATATATCATAAATCATGTCCTTAGAATTATGAGATAAAATATATACTATTTCCTCTCCCAATTAGCATAATTAACCATATAAAAATTCAATTAGACCAGGCTATAAGAATAAAGGCTCCTATGAAGAAATATTTGATAAATAACCGAAAGCAGCTTCTTCGCGGTTGATCACAATAGAGTATTTAGCCAACATTTCAACAGCATGTAGAAACTGACCAATTATACCGTGAACCATACACAATTAGGTATACATTTAAAGTTGGAAGAAATGCGCACATACCGTAATTGTTACCCTACCATGGTTTCGTTCGTATTTTGAGATATCTTATTAAGGATAAATCTCGAGTATCGAATTCAATAGGACAGTTAAATTTACAAAGTGAGCCCTCCAGAAATAGATTTAAAAAATGGCTAAGAATCGTGACGTAGCATGGTCAAGTTAGAAATAATGTGATTAGTTGCTTACGGCGAGTAGGCTGGTTGCTAGAAAGGGCAGCCCAATATCGCCCAAATTGCATCTCAACCCAACGGGAGATTATTAAATATAAAGATTTACATATACATAAAGTCACATATATATATATATATATATATATATATATATATATATATATATATATATATATATATATATATATATATATATATATATATTTATATACATATATATATATATATATATATATATATATATATATATATATATATATATATATATATATATATATATATATATATTTATATATATATGTATATATATATATATATATATATATATATATATATATATATAATATAAGATCAAAAGATGGTTAAAGGAGTTCCATATATTTTATCAACAAGTGTTTTTTTAGCCTTCATATCATGTTCTCCTGTTTTATCTGATGAAAACACAAATATTATTGTTTGATGATGTTTGTTTTTGAAATGCGCATAATAAAATATATGGAACTCCTTTAACCATCTTTTGATCTCATATTATGCATACTCCAGTCCCACAAACTGTAGAGTGCTTCTTATCCGATATCTGCATTGCTTTATTGTACTACAATAAAACTCACCTCCTACATATATATATATATATATATATATATATATATATATAAATGAAAATAGAGAAATTAATGTTAGCAAGAAGCCAAGAGTATTTCATAATATATAAGTGACTATAACGTCAAGATGGAAAATATTTAACGTAAGATATAAGAAAATAATTCAAACTTAATTTAAAAAAAATTAAGACACAAATTTTATCCACAGATTTTGTGAAATCCAGGGAAAAAACCAATAGAGTCTTAACTCAGAAAAGATTTAAGGTTAAATACTCATCCTTCCATCTGGAAAAACTAAAAAGACTATTCCACGAAACGTTTCAGTGGGGTTAGTCACGTTTGGAATCGTTCATCAATAGAGCTCAACATGATAACCAAATTTCACTCCTAAAAATTGCCAGAAAGGGAATCTAAAAGCAGGCTAGTAGACCTCGTGTGGAATTATGAAAATAAACACACATGGAGAACAAAGCTAATGACGTCAGAATGAGACGAATGTCTGTTTACAAGAAACAGCACTCAAAACATTCCGAAAAAGAATCAACATAAATGTATATAGCAATATTATCGCGTTTATTTTTTTAAAAAAGAACCGGGATAAGTCACAAATAATTTTAAGCACTCTAGGTAAAATTTCGAGTATAAATATAAATGAAAATAGAGAAATTAATGTGAGCAAGAAGCCAACAGTATTTTATATTATATAAGTGACTATAACGTCAAGATGGAAAATATTTAACGTAAGATATAGGAAAATAATTCAAACTCAATTTTAAAAATATTAAGACAGAGATTTTTATCCAAAGATTTTGTGAAATCCAGGGAAAAAAACCAAAAGATTTAAGGTTAAATACCGATCCTTCAATTTGGAAAAACTTCAAATGGTCTATATAGTCTTAAAAAGACTATTTCACGAAACTTTTCAGTGGGGTTAGTCACGTCAGTAGAGCTCAACATGATAACCAAGATTCACCCCTAAAATGAATGTCTGTTTACAAGCAGTCACAAACATTCCGAAAAAAAATTCAACAAAAATGTATGGAGTTCAGCAATATTATCGCGGTTTTTTTTTAAAGAGACCGGGATAAGTCACGCATAATATATATATATATATATATATATATATATATATATATATATATATATATATATATATATATATATATACACATATATACATATATATACATATATATATATACGTATCATATATACATATATATACATATATATATATACATATATATACATATATATATGTAACTAGTTCAGATCTATCTGTCGAAACGGCCGGAGCTCAGGCGTCGGGGTCCTGACTCTTTTCCTATTACCCACTCTGCTGCCCTATGTATCGAGTACTCTGGTGCGTATGGTCCACCTGCATGCTTACCACACTTTCTTCGTTATATATATATATATATATACATACATTTATAACGAAGGAAGCGGGTGGTAAGGATGCAGGTGGACCATAACGTGTGTATATATGTATATATATAGAGAGAGAAAGAATAAGGAAAAGCGAAGTAGTTTCAGATGTTCAAGTCCTTTACTAATAATGGTGTGATATATATTTCAGTGACGACACTGGCCACACTGTTCTGTGTGCGAGTGTCGTGTCATCATCAGTGTGGCCAGTGTCGTCACTGAAATATATCTCACAGCATTATTATTAAAGGACTTGAACATCTGAAACTACTTCGCTTTTCCTTATTCGATGTTTACTCCGTCACTCCTATGTGGAAAAAGTACGTTGAGTGCTTGAATTGAATTGCATCAATGTTTACCCTAATATATATATATATATAGAGAGAGAAAATTGAGGTTTTGCACATGGAATATATAAGAGACAGAATACTTTTTTGTGAAAAAACATAATTTTATAAGGTAAGGAAATAATAAAGGGTATAAAAAATGACCGGTTTCGATGGGTCTGCAAAAGCCATCTTTTCAAATGTTGATTAATATTAAGAAAAATTAATAATACGAAGAGTTAAAATTTGAGATTTGAAAATTCAAGTATAAAATTCATTGTGGGATTTCATAGCAGTTTTCATCTAGGTAGCAACAACAGGTTGACTGCTGTGTCCCTTTCTGGTAGTGAATGAGAAGTTATTTGGGGTGTGGGTTATTTTATAAAGGTCAGATTTAGCAATCGCCAACTGGCCAGCTGCTGGTCAGTGAGGGGGTGGAAGCAATATACATACACATATCTTCCTCTGGAAAAAACATCTAAAAACCAGAAAATTCACTTTCTGGAATATGATAAAAAACCTCAACAAAGCTGGAATTTACCAAAAATGGATTAACTCAACACCGATAGTTTTACCACGTAAATTCCAAATAAAGCATATTACAAACGAACCTGAACCAGAAAGAAAACTCCGTGAACAAATGTCACTCAACAAGATAAACATGGAAATAGAACTCCTAAAATTAAGGGCCACCTCAAACGAGCAAGAGTATAAGGATACTGATAAAAATATGGAGGAAGAATGCACTAAAAAGGCCGAGGGAACAACCCTACAAAATTTAATCAAATCGTGGAAACAGGACTGCGAGAATGCAGAAACTATTTCCCTTAAACGGTGGGAAAAATCCGAAAACTGGTTCCTCAAATATGAAGAAGACTTTAAAAGGACACACCAAACAGGTAATCCCTTTATAAAGCATTTGAACATAACAAGAACTACATCAGACACATTTACACCACCAAACCCAACACACACTAACCACAGGCACATCCCCCACCAACACAAACCAAATACGGCTAACTACACCAAAAGAAACACACCCAACCACCACAACACAGGTTTCCGTAGAAATGCCCCCTACATAAACCAACGACGAAATAACATAGATCCAACTCACAACACACACACCACATTCCTCAGAAGAAATCAACCCAGACCACTTGAAATCACAACAGAACTTACCCACAACCACACCAGACATCACCCTCAATCCAACAAAAGACAACCCCCCAACCTCAACACATGAACCAACAACAGAACCCTTGCTCATCAACAACCACAACACATACCACCCCCACCATCACATTCAGCCTCATGAAACAACAAGCTACAGACCCACACGCAACAGACCAACAAAATATAATCACACACAAAACTACATTCCTTTTTTAGGGAAAAGCCTGAAATACCAGGATACTCGATGCCCCCCCTCAGGAGAAACCAAAAATAATCAACCTCTCAAAGACACCTCTAACCAACACACAAATCAACATTTTAAGTAAGGGCCTGAAATTTACACCTACACCACGTAAACCAAACTTCCCCGAAATGAAGGATGACATCATGGAATACTGCCGAAAGCTGCGACTAACGGAATTCTTCCACAACGACACCAACACTGAAGACGAATCACTGGTTAGAAATAAAAGTAATTTCTGCCAACAAAAGGGAAGAAATAAAGCACTGGACACGTACTGCGAACACATCACCAACTTTCCCTATGAAAAAATTACAAATAAACACACGAAATCAAACCTATCTACACACGAATGGGAAGAATTATTCACACTTAGAAACAACCCTGAGATAACTATCAAAGAAGCCGATAAAGGCAGTACTGTTGTCATTATGAATACGGACTACTATAGGACCCTCGCACTTAACATTTTAGAAAACAACACATACTATGAAAAAACAGAAAACTACAAACACACCAAAACAATGGGGAACATTTTGACCTTACTGAATAAATACCGCAACAGCTTAACCACAAAAGAGTTTAACTATATAAGCCACTTCAAATGCAATACAAGCTCTTTTTACGGCTTACCGAAACTCCACAAATGTAAACCCATAAACGATGCATGTGACACCTCAACCAACAATTACATTGAACTAACACCACCAGAAGACTTAAAACTCAGGCCAATTATAGCAGGCCCTACATGTGAAACCCACAGACTTAGCAACTTTCTGGACATCCTACTGAAACCCTTTCTACAACATATACAGAGATACATACGAGATGACCTTGACATGCTTAAGCACCTCCCTAAAACAGTAAGTGCAAATACAATTCTTGTCTCCTTTGACGTAATAAACCTCTACACAAACATACCTCACAACTATGGAATAACAGCAGTCCAATACTGGCTTAACACACACCCATCAGAAATACCGACACGCATCAATACAGATTTTATCACTGACGGACTCCGCTTTATCCTACAAAATAACTACTTCACATTCAATGGTTCAACATACAGACAAGTATCAGGCACGGCAATGGGCACGAAAGTAGCACCCACATATGCCAACCTAGTCATGGGATTCCATGAACAACAAATATACAGTCAGTCCCTTCTCTTATTTGGAGACTCTTTCCACACACACCTCAAAGCCAATTGGAAAAGATATCTAGACGACTGCTTTATCCTATGGCAAGAAGACATGAACTCACTTACTACGTTTAAAAACATGATAAACAACATAGATAATAACATACAATTCACAATGGAATCCAATCCTAAGGAATCAGCCTTCTTGGATATTCTCATCTCTGTAATAGACGGGAAATTAGATACAGATATATTCTATAAACCCACAGATTCCAAGCAATACCTCTTTTTCACATCAAGTCACCCAAAACATACAAAACTTAACATTCCTTACAATTTGGCCAAACGTATATGTACCATAGTATCAGATCCACCTAAACGGGAGCAAAGACTAAAGGAACTAAAAGACACCCTTATCTTAAGAGCCTTTCCACTTGAAATAATCAACAATGGAATAGACAGGGCAAAACACCTAAATCCCCATCAACTTAACAATCCAAAACAGAAAACCACACTCAACACCCTGCCATATGTATCCACTTTCAACCCCAGAAATACCGAAATGTTTGATCACCTACACAAAAACCTCCCCATCCTACTTAAAGATGTAAAAATGAAGTCTATTCTTGAAACACACAAGATCCTTAAAAGTAAAAGACAACCCAAATCACTTAAACGCATTCTCACTGGACCAAATATACCCAAACCAATCCTCAACCCTACAGTTACCAAATGTGGTAGAACAAACTGTGGAACGTGCCTCTACCTCACTGAAGGACAAACATTTACATTCAAAGATGGCCAAACATTTACAGTAAAAAACAATTTCACCTGCAACTCGGAGAACTTGATTTACGCAATAACTTGCGGTGGGTGCAAACACAACTTCATAGGACAGACGGGCACTTCATTACGCAAAAGAATGACCATCCACCGCCAACAAATCCGGGACGCTAACACAAGAAAAATCCCCTTGAGCAGCCATATTGCGAACTGCGCAGGAATGACACTACCCAACTTTAAAATCTTCCCCTTCTACAAGTGCTCAGATTCGTTCACACATATATATATACGGAGAGCGAGAGAGGGAGGGAATATACACTGATGTATATTTTAAATGTCAGCGAAACGTGCTAATTCACAAACACTTATATGAGGGAAATTAAAACGAATAAAACCATTAAAACAGTTGAGATTTAAACAATTCCTAGAAACTGACAGGCATATAATGTATTCATGATAAAGTAAATATACTATTACACATCTACTCATTAAGCGTTTAAAAATAAAACACGTTGGAAATAATATGCCATATACTCCTCCTTATAATGTGTGCACAGAAATATGGTAGCCTAATCTCTTTTTCATAGAATAGTCATATTTTCCGATTAATTGCTAACGAATTGAGATCCCGGTAGCATTAACGAAAACGAAATCCACATAAGCAAAATTGCTAGGATAATATATTTTTCAATGTATTTTCGTTGAGGATAGATGCTCTTAAGTGCGTATTTCCTATATTTTGTTAAAGATTATTTCATACAACTATAATTCACTCTAAAGGGAAGCTGCCCATATGTTGGTGTACCCTAATCTTTGTATTTTACCTGATCCTCGTCTTTTCCTCTAAATGCTTATTGATATAGCAACACATGGGATACAATGTCTCTATAATTTATATTCCCAAGGATATAGAACATTGCTCACTAGGATTTTCATAAATGGTGTAGCATCAAAATATTTCCTCATAAGAAGACCTTACTTCATATACCAATGAGTTACACACTACATTAATTATAATTATGCAGAGACATTAATTAAATCGTATAACTACCTGATAAGTAACTAAATATACGGTGGTGGTTTTAACAAATTTAGAATGACGACACGAAGATGCATACCTAACATTATGAGCATTCACTAACTCTGTAAGTGATATATCAATAATTTACCTCGTCCATAAATTATTTACATTAAACAAAGTAGTTAGATGGAATAATTCAGTTTAATCAGTAGAATATATGTCATCAGTCTTTGCAGAAGGTTATTATAGTTCACTAAGTAAAATACTAAATAGTATTCTTCATAGCTTATTCTTGGGTAAGTAATGTTTCGTGCGTTTCAAGTATACTGTAGTCATATATCACAAACTACTTCACACATATCGCTGCTGCAGTTGCATTGCCGTATATCTTAATTGTCTTCCTTGGGAAATAAAATTCACCGTTAGTGTAATTACATACATTATCAACTTTGCAGCTTTCGCTTATTGAATATTAAAAGTTAGTCGCATATTATAAGCTGCTTGTAGGGCGATAAATCAAACCTGGACTAAATATATTGCAGTCATAGCTTCAACTTCGCAACATGTGAATAGTGTGATGTTCATTGCGTTGGATCTATAAATTAAAGAGTGATTTAAATGGTTTATTTGTATAATATTCATTAAACCATTTTTTTAAAATGTTGTTGTCTGTTATCAAATAGTAATTTGTTAGAGTCCAGTAATTTCTTTTTCTACCAACTATTCAATTGTCTCTATATCCTGTTCTACGGTATGTCAGAATTTGCATCGGTAATTATTTCTTTTGTTACCACGTTCAATGACATCTAATGACATCAATTTATTGCAATATTTTTGAAACTGTTCGGCATCGATGAATGGAAATATTGAGTGAATGTTACTACACGATTAGTTAAACCAGAACCATTGTCAATATTTCGTCCATACCAAATTTACCGTCTAGGGAGATAATACATGCGATATGAAAGGAACAGGGCCATGTGCGAATAGTGGCGTAGTATGGTAGATTTTATTCAGATAGATTTTATGCCCTGGACAAAGATTTCGTGATAAGTTTAACCTGGTCAGTTAATTTGATGCAATAATGGAAACCTCATGTAACTCCCACATCAATTTACCGTTCCCTTTAAGTCACGTCAGTATGATTAATTGAAATCAGAGTTATTACAGCTCTGTGAAATCACCAAATATTCACGCAAAACATAATAGGCTACGTCTCGAGTAGGTTATAAATTTATATTTTAGCATCTAACAATAAGTCAATATAATCAATAATTTGATTGTTACATCTTAAATATGTAATTATATTCTGCAGATAATAATCGGTGGTATATCATAAGGAATTGACAATGCAATTTAAAAGAAACTCAGCGTGTATCAAAGGATTGAATATATGAGATACAATGATACAACTTTAAGTGAAATATATTGTCGAGAAAATGTTGGCAGTGGAATACTTAAGCACATAGTGAGTCCTACGTTAATGTCTCTGATTACTATACTTTGCACTGCAGAATCACCAGAGCTGGGGTTTCATTTTAACACTGGCTCAGAGCATGAGAATAAAGGCTAAAAATATATTAGATGCTGAATTTGCTGACGACATAGCTCTAGTGACAAACACAGTGAAAGTGGCAGAGAAGTTGATGCGAGATGTAGGGACTTTTTCGATAAGTGGGAGGGGTGTTGAGAGTCATTAAGAGTAAGACGAGGGTCTCTGGTGGAGAACATCAAGGATCCAGAGATGATAAAGAATGAGGGCGGCAAGCCGCTAGAGTTGGTTGAGTACTTCCTGTATCTGGGTGCAAAGATTAGGATCACAGCGTATGATGTAGTAGAAAGAGAAAACAAATCCTGGGTGGTGTGTCACAGTTGGTGTGGAAGTCAGACATTCATAAAGAACTAATTATCCGTCTCTTGAAAGCAACACTGGAGTCTGTGATGCTGTACGAGCCTGAGACTTTAACACTGACCAAACAAATCACTCAGATGGTGGATGGGTGCTACAGTAGGAAGCTGAGGATGACTCTGAATATTAACAAGTACGTACCGAGGATGAATAAATCAGAGCTATATGGGAGCCTCACGAAAATCAGCTCGAAAATGACACAGTGGAGTTTGATGTTACCTGGACAAGCTCACCGACATTCAGAGCTGACACTTCACTCAGTGATCCGGTGGGAGCACGTACACAGGCACACTGGAAGAGGGAGGCCGAGGATGAGATATATTGATGCCTTAAGGACAGCCACTGGTCTCTGAAAGACGCGGGACATAGCGATGATGATGGACAGAGACCGATTGAGAGAACTCGACCATTGATCTCGGGAAATTTACCCGTCTTAGAGAGATGCTGAATTGAGTTAATGTGCAAAATAACCACGTATATAATAGTGCACTATCTTATATCTCTTCTCCATCATTTCTATGAACGTTTTCGGTTTCCTTTATTGCCGGTTATACAATGTTATTCGTATATAATCAACAGAATCAGCTTCGGAAGCTGTTCTTATATACATCCATATAAATTCGTTTATATTGTCTTTGGCAGTAAACTGTATTGGAAAAATTATAATTTTTCTGTTATCTTATATTGTGTGCTTTTGTGTATGTGTGCTATTTTGTGTTTGTGGTTGTACTTTCATAGATTCTCATACAGATGTGTGTAATTATGTTGTTCATATTAATAGACTATTTCAAAATTAATGATGTAAAATATATAGTTACATCTACACTGTGTCCCGCTCCAACTAACTCAATTTGTTGGTCTAAAGTATCTTCTAACAATCTCCCCTTCTATATTTCTTCATTCTCGTGCCACTACTGCGGAAACGTGATGCGTTTAAAGCCATCCTGGGCGAATCAGGGAGAAGTAGAGCTTCCTCAGAAATAGATATGTTTGTCATCTTGCTAAGGAGGAATGGAATGCTACGAGGAATGGGATGTTACGGAATGCAAAGATTAAATAAGACTGTTGGGTGAGTTTGCGTCTCGGCCATTCAAAAACCCAGTCCATGCCGTCCAGATGTTTAGGAGCAGTGTAATCGTCATTTCCTAGAAATGGGCCGTGAGGAATCCAAACCTAAGGTAACGCTCTCGGTAAATCTTCCATGTTAGCGTTCTGTAGAGAAGTAATTGTGGGCAAGAAATATGAGATTCTTGAAGAAATTCTAGAAGTTGACGAGATTGAAATGACTAATCTGTAAAGATCTTAATGGCATCTGAATAGAAAGGATAATGTACATTTTATTCATAACTCCTTAATGGCTTCCTGGAGGAGTTTGGACACGCTAAATCACTTGCCTTGCTCTGAACACACTGTTAAATAAAAGTCAATAGGTAGGAGCTTTTACTCTAAGGTCCTTGGATATGTAATGCGTCTATTCCCTACTAACTAAGCATTTCTACTTTAATCCTACTTCACTCTGATTATGAAATGTGATCCATGGCTAACAGAGAAAAGTCTATCATGCGGAGATAACAACAAATCACAGCTGATATAGGAACATACATGGCTAAATGATTTATACAATTGTATAGTGTATATTGTATATTAAATTAATTCAACAATTCCTAAGAGTATGAGATGCTACATATTTTATAAGGAAAATATCCTCGAAAACGTATCATAAGAGTTTATGTATGACATACAGGACTTTTGACATCTTCCGTTCATTGATCGTAAAAATTTGAAAGTATATCTTGTGGCAAGTTATTATATTTTTAGATTACGTAAATATGCTATTGAATATTATATATTAATTCGACAAAAGATTATATGTAATTTGTTTAACATTGCATGCTTGTGTATTTATTTTGAATTGTTAGGTATACATCAGATTCTGTGGGGATGGCATAATACACATCGTAGTTAGGGAAATATATAAAATGTTCTTGCATATTGGAAATCTCCAAGGAAACTAATGTATATCATGGAAGAGTTATGAACTATAAAGCTATATCTAAGAAAGTTTATTCTGGAATTAAAGTGTATGCTTCCTAAAATAAATCATATTCTCAGTTTTG
The DNA here is from genome assembly GCA_964016885.1 of Eledone cirrhosa. Lineage (NCBI taxonomy): Eukaryota > Metazoa > Mollusca > Cephalopoda > Octopoda > Eledonidae > Eledone > Eledone cirrhosa. The sequence continues at coordinate 375,565,778 of OZ024740.1, forward strand.
GTATATAACGAAATATAATGGCGATATTAACATTAATTAGCGTACAAGTTCCTTTGCTCACTTGCAACAGTAGCAATTACAATAGAGGAGGGAAATATTTATTCATTTTTGGTTCTCAATGATATGCATTTTCAAGTGGCAGAAAGAATGTTATTGTAGCGGTTCACAGAGTTTGCATTCGGATTTGTTCTTAACTTGAGGTGATTATGATAATAGTTTTGAATAGATTTAATACAAATGTTAGCACGACATATGGACAAAACCTATAAAACATCTATCAAAAGAATCGGATTTTATTACCTAACATAAATGGCAATATATTTCTTGCGTTCATATTATACTGCATTGGTTACATGTCCTATAATTACATGAAAATAAAGATATCTTTCTGAATTATATTGTTAAAATAATTTGTAAAACTGACTATCTCAAATATTCCTGCATCATATATTTCAGGATCAAATATTTGCCACCCCAGTTCAATTATCATGCACAATATTGCGGAACCTCTATTGTGATATGAATTGGAAATATTCTACTTCTTGTGAAAATATTTACCATATACAGGAAATTATCATCATCTAATATTATTATTTTATTTGTTTATCTGTCGACTCGTGATACAGGTCGGTCTCGAAAGTTTGTTTTTATTCCAAATGATATCCAACGTATTTATTTTAACATTTGATATTTTATTAGAATTAAACTAATCAGATCTACATGAGATGGTTTGTTTTTATCTACATGTTGTCCTTATGTGCTAAACATGTATTTGGTTTCTAACCAAGACCCGCCACTGTTTTGGGGAACAAATTGGCGGACACGGTTTTATGTTCGCAAGGATGGAAGAGCCAAAATTCTCAAAACTATGACAGAAACAACAAATATAATGCTACACGGGAGGATTATCAAATACATTTCCTTTATTTAGAAAAGAAATTCAAAGCCGCCGTCACCGCCATAAGAACTACTAAATGAAATGACCACAACGCAAAAAACAACACTACCATGAACACTGTCACCATTACAACCACCACACCCACCAATGGAACAACCAAAATATAACAGAAAAGACAAAGAATAACTGTAATGCAAATAACATATAAATAATAGCAACAATAAGAATAACAATATTAACAATAACAATGACAACAGCATCAACACATCTGAAACAATGACTGCCAAATGTACTCAACATTTTAGAAAAAGAAACATGTTTGTCTCAAGCGGCCAGCCTAATCAATCTACAAAATATCCTTGGCTGAGGTAACCTCCAACAGCCCACCGAGGTGTTGACAGAAACTAAAAAAACAACAGAATTTACAAATGCATATCCACAAATACCAAATGGCCGGAGTTACCGAATCAGACTGACGAAGAAAGAGTATTGAAAGAGGTAATGCCCGATTTACAGCACCTCACGAGAGCAGCATCCACATGAAGGTGAAATGACCCCGATGAAGGAAGCAACATCCACATGAAGGTGAAATGACCCCGATGAGAAACTATGGGAGGATCACTGGGGAGCTGCTACACTGCATTAGCGTGGTTAACATCAATAATATCCCAACGATCATTCGACTTCCAGAGGGGTGACGTTGCATGTTACGGCTGAGTGCAGAAGGATCCGTTGTCATCTGTATGGCGAAACTGGCCACTTGAGAGTTTTATTTACCTCAATAGAATACCAAAAAATGGGAACAAGTGAGTCTCCTTTTTAGCAAGGCCAGGATCCAAAGAGCTACAACAACGACACCAGCGGATAACAGCGATGCTATCTCCAGTAGTAGCAGCAACATCAACAAAATTGATGGAAAATAAACAAAAACAACCCCACCAGCAGTAGCAGTAGTACCAATATAACCACCAACAGCTGAAAGAACAGCAGGCACCAAATCTCCCAACGAAGCTTTCCCTTTTCTATCTTCCATAGGTACACACATAGACACGTCTGTTAAAAGTTCCAAAGTTCATTCGGAAGCGCTTCCGCTACAACATGGTAACAACTAAGTCAAACCAAACAGGTGGGCTTTAAAGGGGTTCCCATAGAGACCACAACCAGATTTGGAGATCGAACAACAGCACTGGGAGGGTAACTAGTACACCTTTTTGCTCTATCTCTTTCCGGCCAACGTGGCGATTTTCCCAATAAGTTGCATAAACGTACTTTACCTGGGCTCCAAGCAATCATCAGTACCCATTTTGACACATTTCTCGTCAACCTATCTCTTATTTGGCATGTAATGAAAGGCAGAGTTGTTTACAAATGGCCTGGACTTGAGTGATGGAATAGACGATAGATGCAGGAGTTGCAATATATCAAGAAGCTGATCAGACAACTTCAGCTCTCAGACAGGTATAGTCCAGATGTTCCGAATGCGCCAGGTTCGACATGTTGCAAACGCATATTTTCCGCTAGATAGTATTTAGATATGGGTAGCGTAGGATGACCGTTTGTATTTGGGGTCAAATTTATAAACTGCATTTTCGACATAGATAAAACACGTAGACAGAGACCCGGTTGCTTGACGATAAAGCCTATTTAGCGTCGTAAAGTATGTGGCAACCGGATCAGCACATTAGTTTAGTTAAGAGACAATATTAACGCGGAAATAGTCAACAACCGCTGGTCGTCCGCTGTCAAGAGGCCGATTACAGAAGAATAGATAGCTTTTGGTAAAGAAGTAGCAATAGAAAAGAACACAGCAGAAGGCCAGTTAGTTGCTAAATTAGAAGAGGTAATTAAGAGTGGAATTGCACAAAATGCGCTCGTAGCTAGTAGCAATAAAAGCTTTATTTCATGCAAAATACGAAGGCTGCTTGGCAGAGCTAAGGAACGTTTACTAAGAAACAAAAGAACGAAAAGTGTGCGTGGGCAACGGCACAGCGTGGAAAGTAAGCTACAATTATATTTCAAGCAGATGTGTGAGGTTTTCCAGCGGCATATTGCTCAACTGTTCTGTGCAATGGGTTAAGAAGATGGAAAATATTGACAATGGAACGTGTCTCTTCCACAAGTTATTGAAGAGTAGGCATTCCAATTTGGCGAAGCGGAAACATTGCCTTCAATGATAGATTCTTCTAGGCTCGTTTCTGGGTGAGAGTAGTCACTCAGTTACCTCGTCTCAGTACCTATCCACCTGGGGTTTTGTCCCAAACCAGACCCGAGAAGCGTCACTAGTCCGTCCAGCAAGCGTTCGACGACGTTATTGAACGGCATATATTTGCTTCTACAAGTGCCGAGCTCTTTTCCGATTTGATCAATCTTTCATATTCCCCTAAGAAATTGCCGATCATCTCGATTATCAAGGTGCTTGAAACCATCACGTTGAAATCGTCTGCATAAGCCGACACAATAATTCCCCGTCCTTGTTCGATAGGGACGCACTGCAACAGCTCCACCTTCTGCAGTATTGGTTCGAGAGACATGACGTACATAAGGGAGGATAGGGAGAGTAATTGACATTTTCAGAATGAGGAGAATATGAAGTTCGATGTAAATTGGGTAAATAAAGTGGAAGCTTTTCCTGTCGGGATACTGTTTGTGAGTTATGGTGAGGTTTGCCTCACCATTCGTGATGATTTTGAAGCAGACAGAAATAATTCTAGCGTGAAACCGAAAGAAGATACTCTAATTTGGGAAGCGAGAGGGCTTGACTCTTATGTGAATCGTCTAGGAAGTTTTGTGTTAGGGTATGTCACTCTTGCATGGCTGCGTTCATAGAAATGAAGATTTCCAATCATTTAAGACATTACTTTTCTATGTCTGTTGGTGTTGAGAATTTCGTTGTATGAAGAATGGAATATGATATTCCTGAGATGATTTCTCTTTAAACTGCCGAGAATTTGTAAAGGTGCTGTTGAATCATATTGACTAATACAGGCCAACTAATAGAACTTCGACCGGTTCCTTGATTTCAAGCTCCAGGTGTGTCTCAGTGTTGTAGTAGCGGAATGAGTATTTGATAGCCGGGAACACACCGTTAGCAGGTGGAGATTTAATAAATGCAGGAATATAACGATGATTGCTGTTCAATTTACTTTTGTATCGATGAGATATACGAATAATGGCAATAATAATTATTAAGAGATTTTGTAATTATAAATGGTTTGACATTCAGAGCAACATTGTTGTTTGTGGGTGATAATACGAGTTTCTATATTTAACAAACCGTCGAAGATACGTCACAAATAAAGTGGATATACGGTTCCGATTGAGTGTGAGAATTTGCAAAAGAAATATTGATAGCTGGAGTAATTCTGACAGTGATATAAATAGATTTCTTCTTTGGAGAATTGTGGCCTAGTAACTAAATAGAATTCTTTATGAATGTTATTTGTGACTCAGTTAAGATCCATTCTGTTTAAAACACTATAAAATCCTAATTTTATCAAATATGATTCACATCTATCTTTAAATCTCCTCAGATTTTTCATTTCAGTTCAACTTGTTTTAAGAATGTTTCGATGCAAATCACAATTAGAGATGTTTCATAAAAAGAATTCACTTCCGGGAAAGGGTTTCCTTAATTGAATTCCTCAAATTCCCATTAAATATAATCCATTTCGCCAAAAGTATTTGGAGCGAACATCGCCGAATATGTGATCGATTTTAATATTAGTGTAATTTGTTGAAGAGATTATGTTGGACAATTTTATTATCACATGTATACAGACATGTAGTCTTTGTCTAATAAATGTTATCATATGCTTTGATATTGTAAGCTGCGATATCGGCGATTAATTATTTTAACATGAGAATGATTGGACGTCTATAACATTAGACATAATATGTCTGGTGTATAAAGATAAATTCCATAATATGGAAAGATTCTCCTCAAATGGCGAATAAAAATTAATTTTAAGTTGAATGTACATATTCGATAGTATTCTTTGTTGGTGTGGATTTATTGAGACTCTCGTCAACAATACGAAATAATGATGATGACTATAGCATAGTCTCTACTGTTCAGCTTATGGCAGGATTTTATTGAATTTCGTTATCTTTCGAAAACTGACAGGCTACACAGCAGTTGGAATGACAAGTTCCATCTATGAGAGTCATGCATTGAAGAATTTATTTTCTCGAAACTACATAGCTAACAGGAAGTTTAACGTTGAGTGGGTGTTTATAAATCATGAATTGTTTCGTATATTTAAAAGAAGGTTGGGTTTCACATGATACTCGGAATAAATCTGACTTAATTGTATACAACAAACAAACACACACACACACACACACACACACACACACACACACACACACACACACACACACACACACACACACACACACATATATATATATATATATATATATATATATATATATATATATATATGAAAACAGAGTGAAAAAGACGATTATTAGGAAGAAAAATATTTGTTTTTCTTTTTTATTTTATTCTCTCTTTTTTTATGGGTTAAAAAATGATTAAATCTAAATATTTTACTTTGTGTGAAGTATGAAGCTACCAGGTGATTTATTCATTAATTAACCATGGCATTTATTTATTTATATATTTAATAATTGTCTATTACCGGTTTCAGCATTTGTATGCATTATCAAATGATAATAATATGTATTGGTGCAGAATGGTGGTGTTGGACATGTTAAAGAAATGGTGTACAAAGAATAATGTTATTTACAAACAAGGTTTATGAAGTGAACAGAAAAAAGAAAAAAAGGGGCGTAATGTGGAACATAATAAGTCACTGTGAAAGAAAAATTAATGTTATTTACATGCATAGTTCTTGAGGATAAGCAGATCAAAATGTGTTAATATAGCAAGAGTGCTTAGTTGATCCATGATGGAGAAAATGATGGGCTGGGGTTTGATATGATTTCCCTTTTTAGAGAGTTAATATGCAGGTGGAGGTAATTTAGGGTGGGAGAGAAATGGTGGATGGTATTTAATTTATTTAAGAAAAAGTATTAGGTAGGGTGTAGGGAGGTAACTCTTTAGAGAGACATAGGTATTTGTAAATGTTTCATTGTTCGTTCCAGTTTTTGTTTAGTCCGAAGTTTAGTGCATTAAGTAAAGGTTGGAATTTGTTAATGAAATACGTTTCCTTATTGGTACGATGGTTGAAAGTAGCGTTGTCTATGAATTTGTAAATTGGCAAATTTTAAAGTTTGGATGTTGGTTGGGTGCACAATTGGCGATATGTTCACTAAGCGCAATCTTTCTGTATTCCTGTATTTTGATTTGTGATTTATGGACGGTCATACGTTGTCGGAGGCTGTTTTTTGTCAGTCCTATGAAGTGCTCTTGACAACCTGAGCAGGTCAAAACATAGATTAGGTTTGCAGATGCATATGTAAAGTTGTGTTTAACTGTGAAATGTTGTCCTTGTTTAAAATGGAATGTTGAACCTTCTATTAGATTTATGCATATGCCACAGTTGGGCCTTCCGCATTTTATTACTGTAGGGTTCATTGTGAGCGTGTGTTGGATTTTGGCTTGTGTGAGAATGATTTTTATGGATTTAGGTTGTCTTTTGCTCATTATGATGTTGTGTGTTTGGAGGATTTTGTTCATTCTTGGGTCTCTATTTAGTAAAGGAATGTTCTCGAGGATGGTGTCGAATGCCTCAGTGTTGAGGGGCTTGTGCGTGGAGATGTATGGTAGACTTTTCTGTTGCGGTTCATTCCTGGGTTTGGAGTGTCTGAGTTCTTGTTGTTGGGAGGTAGTTGAGCATGTCAAGGTCGTCCCTTATGAAGCTATTTATGTGTTTTAGGAAAGGTTTAAGCAGAATATCTAGGAAGTTGCTTAGGCGGTGGGATTCACATGTGGTACCTGCTATTATGGGTCTTAATTTAAGGTTATCAGGAGGGGTTACATTGATGTAAATTTATGTGGCTTGCTTGCAGGCCCAACCTATTATTTAGGTTTTTGTGTGTCTTTGGGATAACGTAGAAGATGCTGGTTCTGCTTTTGAAATTGGTGATGTAGTTGTATTCCTTGTCTGTAAGGCCTACTTTGTAAAGGGCTGTTAGGGATTTTAGGTTTCTCATTATTTTCAATCAACAACAGATTCCAACGTGCCCTAAAACTCGACATCCAGTAACTCAGACACCCCAAACCCAGGAATGAACCTCAACAGAAAACTCTACCATACATCTCCACAGATAACCCCCTCAACAATGAGACATTCGACACCATCCTCCAGAACAATCCTTTACTAAAAAGAGACCCAAGAATGAACAAAATCCTCCAAACACCCAGCATTATAAAGAGTAAAAGACAACCTAAATCCATTAAAAACATCCTCACACAAGCCAAAATCCAACAAACCCTCACAATGAACAAAATGCGGAAGGCCCAACTGTGGCATATGCATAAATCTAATAGAATGTTCAACATTCCATTTTAAACAAGGACAACATTTCACAGTTAAACACAACTTTACATGTGCATCTGAAAACCTAATCTATGTTTTGACCTGCTCAGGTTGTCAAGAGCACTTCATAGGACAGACAAAAAACAGCCTCCGACAACGTATGACCGTCCATAAATCACAAATCAAAATACAGTAATACAGAAAGATTGCGCTTAGTGAACATATCGCCAATTGTGCACCCAACCAACATCCAAACTTTAAAATTTGCCAATTTACAAATTCATAGACAACGCTACTTTCAACCATCGTACCAATAAGGAAACGTATTTCATTAACAAATTCCAACCTTTACTTAATGCACTAAACTTCGGACTAAACTAAAACTGGAACGAACAATGAAACATTCACAAATACCTATGTCTCTCTCTCAACAGTTACCTCCCTACACACTACCTAATACTTTTTCTTAAATAAATTAAATACCATCCACTATTTCTCTGCCACCCTGAATTACCTCCACCTGCATATTAACTCTCTAAAAAAGGGAAATCATATCAACCACCAGACCACCATTAGCTCCATCATGGATCAACTAAGCACTCTTGCTATATTAGCACATTTGGATCTGCTTATCCTCAAGAACTATGCATGTAAATAACATTAATTTTTCTTTCACATTGCCTTATTATGTTCCACATTACGCCCCTTTTTTCTGTTTTCTGTTCACTTCATAAAACTTGTTTGTAAATAACATTATTCTTTCTGCACCATTTCTTTAAAATTTCCAACACCAACATTCTACACCAATACATAGTATTATCATTTGATAATGCATAAAAATGCTGAAACCGGTAATAGACAAATATCTATTATGTAAATGTGAAATGGGTGAACATTGTCTGATATAGACAAAAGGCTAGTACCAATGCTCTGATTGACATGAAAATGTACACATTAATGTTAAATGTGCCGAGAAAGCGACAGGTCTACATGGGGTCTCTAATTTGAAAGATATGGTCTCTAGGGCGAAAAAACCGTCCTTTTCTATCGATTTTACATCTCTATAGTTTCTTAGCTTTACTCTCTCCGTCGCTCTTCCCTCTCTCTATAATAGATCATTCCCCCTCTCTACAATTTAACTGCTTTACCCTCTCTCTTTCGCTCTTCACTTCCTATATGACAACACTGCAGAGAGAGATAGGCCGTTAGACAGAGAGAGATACAATTAAAGTGTTAGATATTCAGAGAGAGAGAGAGAGAGACAGAGAGGGACCATCAAACTTTAGTTAACTTTCAGTAACGTGTTATATATATTTGATCTGTCGTCGCTCGCATAGCACACACACACTCACACACACACACACACACACACACACACACACACACACACACACACACACACACACACACACACACACACACACATACACACACACACACATACACACACACACACATACACACACACATACACACACACACACACACACGGACACACACACGCATACACACACACACACACACACAGACACACACACACACACACATACACGATACTTATATAAAGCTGAGCGTCGTGTGTGTGTATGTATGTGTGTATGTATGTAACCTACACACCTCCCTATACTATTTAACTTAAATACTTTTATATCCATCTCTTAATGAAGCATTTTCAATACATTATACGTAAACAATGACATTAATTTTTCGCTTGGGAACAAGTGCACCAAACACAACCCCGGAGCCTCCACCAGGGAAACTTGCACTGGGGTTGACGGCTACCCCATCTACCGGCAGCGTGCTCCCGATTTTGGCGGCCTTTCGGCTAGGATTAAGAAGAAAGGGAAAGAATACGACATTGACAACAGCTGGGTGGTGCCTTACATCCCTTTGCTCGCTAACAGTTTTAATGCTCACATTAATGTGGAGTCCTGCACATCTGTTAAAAGCATTATATGCATCTGCAAATACGTCAACAAAGGCGGCGACATGGAGGTGGTTGTCCTCAGTGATGGCGTAGAATCAAAACAGGAAATTACTAAGTTCATGATGGGAAGATACATTTCGTCCAATATGGTGGCTTTGCGCATTTGGGGGCTTGAAATTAATCGGTGCTATACAGCAGTTGTAAACTTGGATGTTCACTTAGAGAATGGTCAACGCATTTATTTCACTGAGGAAACCGCATCGGCTACTGCCGACAGCTACTTGAGACGACGCTTACAACAATTTTTAAGCTATGTTCTGTCCATACGTTTGCAGTTACCCTTTTTTACGTCGGTGTACCTACCTAATTCACTTGGTCGAACAAAAAATGGCATCGGCGGCGACAAGGGGAAAGAATTGAAGATTGGGTAGGTTTCTTCAGAAGTAATGCCATCGGATGCGTGTACAATGTTCATCCGAAGCAACAACAATGCTTTTTCCTGGGAATATTGCTGCATCAAATCAAAGGGCCCAAGTCATTCGTCGACCTAAGACTTTTCGATGGCCACATTTGTTCCAGTTACAGGGACGCATGCGTGAAGCGCGGGCTACTCGAGGATGATGCCCACCTGAACGTGGCGTTGACAGAGGCTGCTGAATGTAAGATGCCTCGAGAAATGAGACGTCTGTTTTGCATATTGCTATTGCTCTGCGGCATAGGTGAGCCTCTTAAAATTTGGGAAACACATAAAAACAACTTGTCAGAGGTCATCCTCCATAGACTACGATCCAGCGGCTGGCCTTGATTTCAACGATGCGGTGTACAATGAGGCCCTCATCAACATGGACAACCATCTTAAAGCTCTTGGGGTTGGCGGTGTACCTGATTTTGGTTTGCCACAACCTCGAAACACTCACAGTGCTTTAAATGTGGAGTTCATGCGGGAGTTAAATTACAACATCGACGATATGAAACATCAGGTAGCTCACGATGAACCCAGACTTTTGCATGAACAGAGACGAGCATATGACAGTATTCGCTCCAATGTCAATTCAAATAAGGGACGGCTATTTTTACCGGATGCTCCTGGCGGAACAAGAAAAGCTTTTCTCATCAACATTTTACTTGCGAATCTACGAAAAGACAAGCGGATTGCTTTAGCGGTCGTCTCCGATGGTATTGTGGCGACACTGTTACATGGCGGTCGTACGGCACACTCCGCATTCAAATTGCCTTTGGACATTGCTAAGAAGGATAATCCTACATGTAGAATAGATCGTGGGGACCCTAAAGCACACCTTCTTTCTGAGTGATGCTTGATCATATGGAACGAGGCTACCATGAGTCACAAGGCGCACTTTGAGGCTCTGGATCGAATTCTCAAGAACTTGCGTCGGAACTCACGCGTCATGGGGGGAGCGACAGTACTAATGGCTGGAGACTTCCGACAGACTCTTCCAGTTATCACTAGAGGCACTAGAGCTGACGAAGTAAAAGCATGCATCAAGTCGTCCTACGTATGGCAGTATGCCCATAAAGTACATCTGACTACCAACATGAGAGTGCATGTGCATGGTCACGCAGACTCCATCGATTTCTCAAAACATCTACTGGAAGTTGGTAATGGAACTACACCTGAAGTGGATGAAGAGCATATCCGTTTGCCTTTTGGGAACTTTGTGTCAAACATTGACGAATTAATGTCATCTGTATTTCCAGACCTTGAATAACGATTCCATGATCACACCTGGCTGAAGGGGAGAGCTACTTTGGCACCATACAATGCCACTGTTGACGTGATGAACCAAAAACTACTCGATCAGATTCCCGGAAATGAAGTCTCCTTCAAGTCAATTGACACCAATAAAAACGCGGACGATGCCGTCATCTACCCAATTGAATTCCTCAACAGTCAACTACCTCCAGGACTTCCTCCTCATGATCTGAAACTGAAGGTTGGTGTGCCAGTTATACTGCTGAGAAACATGGATACACCAGAACTATGCAAAGGAATGCGTTTAATCATAAAAAAAATAATGACCCAAATTCTGGACACAACCATTTTGAGCGGACACGCTGCTGGCGTGACCAGGTAAATTACCCCTATGAGCCTTAGTCCCTTTGACGTCCCTTATGAATTTACGCGACGGCAGTTTCCCATAAAACTCTGCTTTGCAATGAGCATTAACAATGCACAAGGACAATTGCTGCAAGTGGTTGGCCTAAATCCAACACAGCAGGTATTTTCCCATGGTCAACTATACGTCGGTTGCTCTCGCGTCGGCAGTCCACACAATCTCTTCATTGGTGGTAACCCGGGCAACACCAGGAACGTTGTCTACAAAGAAGCCCTGCAATAACATCTTTGAACCCTACTGTACCCAACGTCTCGCTGTCAAACCACTCACTTCACGTCGCCCCTCAACTTATTAACTTAAGAAAAAGTGTCCCCGAGTAGCCCATGTGCAACCGGGCTCAGCTGGTAGTTAAATATATAAATAAATAAATAAATAAATGCCATTGTTAATAAATAAATAAATCAACTAATACCTTAACACTTCTTACAAAGTAAAATATTTCGTTTTAATCATTTTCTAACCCAGAAAAGAGAGAGAGAGAAATAAAAAGGAAAAAAAATATATTTTTCTTCCTAATAATCGTCTTTTTCTCCCTGTTTACATATGTATATATATGTCCTAACTCGTGTGCTTCCTCTCCACATTTTATTATTATTATTATTATTATTATTATATATAAAGGCCAGCAATTACCCAGTACATTACTGGTACTTTATTTTATCGACCCCGTAAGGATGAAAGGGAAAGTTAACCTCGGCGGGATTTATAGTAATAATAATAAATGTGAAGTCTAAAATCCAAAGAGGGTTCGATAAAGATAAATATATATGAAATATATAAGAACACTAAGGCAATTATTTATCAAAATAACAGATTAAGGTTTAATAAATATATATATAATTATTAATATATATATATATATATATATATACATATATATATATATATTTAAAAGAATAGATGTGTAACACGCAAGTTATGATATATTGGTAAACGGAAAAGAAAGTGCTGACAAATTGTTCACAGTGAAAAATAGTTTAATTTGGAATAAGTGAGAATTAGTAATAGTATTGGTTAGTATTCAGTTTTGATTTTAAGTTTTACCGGTTGCGCATTTCTAATGCTTTTCAAAAATAATTTTGAGATAGAGCGTCCTTGATGTTTGCTCTAATCTGATTAGTTTTGGAAATTCTACCTGTTTTTATGTGAAAAAAGTGGCTCCAGCGGTATTAAAATAAGTATCGCGCCAATTCGTGTTGCAAAGATTCTTGTGGTCAAAACAATTATGATTGGTCGGTAGAGGTCATGTGAATGTTAAAAATTGATTTTGCGCCAAATGTAGGTTTGTGTCGGCTGATTGAGAAGTCACTGAAAAATAAGTCTTTCAAAACAAATGTGTGTGTGTGTGTGTGTAGTAGTAGTAAAGAGTTTCGTCGTTGTGATAATGGTCAGCAGGGATGTGTGTGCGAACCGCAGCCTGTTGACAGTTCAAATGCCTATTAAGACAAGTGTGTGTGTGTGTGTGTGTGTGTGAAGCAGAGTAATTCGTGGTAGAGGGATTGTCAGTAGGAATTTGTCTGTAAGTGTGTGGGCGATATTTTAACATGTTAAAAGATATTTTTCAGCTCTTGTCTTATACGGATACGTGTGTGTGTGTGTGTGTGTGTATGTCTCTTCGTATGTTAATGTACGCGTGTGTATGTGTGTGTATATATGCGTGTGTGTGTGTGTGTGAGAGAATGTGTGTGTGTGTGTGTGTGGGTGGACCAGTATTTATTTTGTGATACTGGTGAAATGGTGTACATTATTCGATATTTTCAGTAAAAACGATTCTCTCAATAGAACATCAAAAACCTTAATAATAAAAGGTGTGAAATGATATATAGTATTGGCATAATACTAAGGTGTATGTGAGTGTCCAAATTGTACGTACTGCAAGGGGAATCCATTAGGCCTTGCCGTATTGGAATACTTGTGTACAAATATGTATGTGCCCATCAGTGTGCAATGCATGTGTGCGTATATGTATGTGTGTGTGTCGGCACGTTTATATCTATAGACATCAAAAGGTATGCAAATTTGTGTATATTTGTGTTGCACCATAGAACATGTGTGTTTACGTATGTCATTCTGTTTATATGTGGATAGAGATGTATGCTGATGTAGGTATGTATGTTGACGTGTGTATGTTGTGGGTTCGTCTTAGGGAGAAGTGTTTAGACGGGGTCCGTATTTGTCAATAAAGTAGGAAAGGGGACTGCAACAGAGAAGAACTGAAATCCCTTCAACGCTGGGAAAAAAGTGCCACTATGAATCGACTTTTCAAACGGATTACACCTCCAATAACCGTTCATAAAAATAGGAAAACCCATAACCGAACCGCACATCAACTTCGCAAACCCTCAAGCCACTAACAAACGAAGAAGGAAGCACCACACCGGAGATGAACTTCCCAACCTCGCTACAATAAGAAGGAACAAAAACCCTAGAAATCATCTCCCCCAGAATTACATTTACAACTTTCCCCCCTTAAAGGAGACACCATACCAAATCACTCAACTACTACGTGGATGCCTCATCGTCAAACATAGGGAAAAGATACCACAACCATGAGAGATGTAACAACTTCGCCGCTTCAAGGGGACAGCAAGGTAATTTCCATTTTCTCAACTCTCGCTTCCACAATACACAACAAACCCACACCACACATATACAACCAACAACGTAGGCCACCTATAACACCACAATCCAACATGGCACATAGAAACACACACCCATACTCGTAATACAGGAACACCCCATTCAATCTACAACCACCAACCCCAACCACATTTTACAACAACAAGGAATATAACAAACACAGGAGACCACTTAACATCAGCAGACAACCCCTCTACCCCAACCATTTTTTAGACACATCACACAGATACAGGCAAACAAAATAACACAAGACAGGGAGGAGAAACCGAGAGTAATAAAAATTATCAATCTAACTAGTGCAGAACCAACACCCAACCTTATCAACTTATTCTCCAAAGGTCTTAAATTCACACCGACCCCACTACGTCCTAACTACTATGAAATGAAGGAAGACATCACAGAATTCTGTAGAAAGTTACGACTCAGTGAAGAACTATTCGACCAGTACAATGAGGATGAATCATTAGCCAGAAATGGAAGCAATTCCACCCCATCAAAAGGTAGAAATAAAATCCTGGACGAATTCTGTGAACACATCACAATCTTCCCTTACCAACACTTGCACAGACAAAAACACAAGCCAAACCTCAACAAGAAAGAATGGGAAGAATTAAATAGATTAAAAACCGACAGAACCATTACAAATAAAGAGGATGCTAAAGGGAGTACAGTAGTCCTAATGGAGACAGAATTCTATATCAACTTTGGAAAACGAAACATACTACGAAAAGGCTGAACACTACAATCAACAGAAAATTATGAGAAACCTAAAAACTCTGATCAACCAATACAAAGAAGGACTCACTAACAAGGAATTCAGCTTCATCACAGACTTCACAAGTAAATCCAGCCTTTTCTACAGTATCCCTAAAGTACATAAAAGCGAATTAATAAGTAAGGCATGCAAGCAAACCACAGACATAGTCTGTGGCTTCCTTGCATGTCCCCTCACCCAATGATCTCAAATTAAGACATATAATAGCAGGCTCCACTTGCGAAACCCACCGCCTTAGCAATTTAATTGATACCCTTCTCAAGCCTTTTCTCAAACACATCAAAAGCTATATAAGGGACGACCTAGATATGCTCAATCACCTCCCTAATATGCCCCTTTCTGAACAAACCCTACTAGTGACGTACGATGTAATCAACCTATATTCAAACATCCCCCACAACCTAGGAATAGAAGCTATCCAATTCTGGCTGGATAATTACCACAATGAACTCCCACAACGCTTCAAAAAAGAATTCGTGAGGGACTCAAATTTATCTTGGAGAACAATTACTTCGTTTTCAATAATAAACGCTACAGGCAGAAATCTGGGACCGCTATGGGAACGAAAACAGCCCCCACTTATGCCAACCTAGTCATGGGATACATGGAAATCACCCTCTACACTAAAGTCCTAAACAAATTCGGAAACACTCTCCACTTACACATAGAAAGGAACTGGAAGCGATATCTAGATGACTGATTCATCCTTTGGCACGAAAACATCGAGAAACGTAAAGAATGTCACACCCTTATAAATGGGCTCAACACGAATATTAACTTCACGATGGAATACAGCCATC
This sequence comes from Eledone cirrhosa, assembly GCA_964016885.1. Taxonomy (NCBI): domain Eukaryota; kingdom Metazoa; phylum Mollusca; class Cephalopoda; order Octopoda; family Eledonidae; genus Eledone; species Eledone cirrhosa. The sequence goes on from OZ024740.1 coordinate 375,581,402, forward strand.
AACAACTCCCCTTCCTCGACATCCTCATTAAGATCCATAACAAAAAATAGAAACAGACATATACTACAATCCCACAGACTCCAAGCAATATCTTCCTTTCAACTCTTGCCACCCTAGACACGTTAAAATTAATATTCCCTACAACTTATCCAAGAGAATCTGTACTATAGTCTCCAATAAAAACACCTGCTACGTACGGCTACAAGAACTAAAGGCCACACTCATAGGCAGGGACTACCCTGCATCACTAATTGACAATGGAATCCAACGTGCCCTAAAACTCAGTACCCAGGACCTTAGACACCCTAAAGTAAATCAACCGAAACTAAAAGCTCTTCCATATATCTCCACACACAACCCCCTCAACAATGAGGCCTTTGACACCATCCTCCAGAACATCCCTGTGTTGAAAAAGGACCATAGAATGAACCAAATCCTAAGAACACACGATATCATAAAGAGCAAAAGACAATCTAAGTCAATGAAAAACATCCTAACACATGCCAAAGTACTGCCAACCACAACAACGAAACCCACAGTAAAAAAAATGCGATAGACCCAACTGTGGCATATGCATCAACCTAATAGAGGGTTCGGAATTATATTTCAAAGAAGGACAACGTTTTATAGTAAAACACAATTGCACAAGCGCATCAGAAAATCTAATATATGTATTAACTTGCTCAGGTTGTCGAGAACAATACATAGGCCAGACCAAAAACAGCCTCCGCCAACGCATGACTGTCCATAGATCCCAAATTAAAATACGGGAATACAGGAAAATACCACTGAGTGAAAACATTGATACCTGTGCCGCCCAAAATCATCCCAGCTTCAGAATCTTTCCCCCTACAAATTTAAAGATAATGCCACCCACACCCAGCGCATCAGCCAGGAATCTTACTTTATTAACAAATACGGACCCCGTCTAAACACTTCTCCCTAAGACGAACCCACAACATACACACGTCAACATACATACCTACATCAGCATACATCTCTATCCACATATAAACACAATGATATACGTAAACACACATGTTATAAGGTGCAACACAAATGCACACAAATTTTCATACCGTTTGATGTCTATAGATATAAACGTGCCGACACACACACATACATAAACGCACACATGCATTGCACACTGATGGGCACATACATATTTGTACACAAGTATTCCAATACGGCAAGGCCTAATGGATTCCCCTTGCAGTACGTACAATCTGGACACTCACACACACCTTGGTATTATGCCAATACTATATATCATTTCACACCTTTTATTATTAAGGTTTTTGATGTTCTATTGAGAGAATCGCTTTTACTGAAAATATCGAATAATGTACACCATTTTACCAGTATCACAAAAATAAATACTGGTCCACCCACACACAACACACACACATTCTCACACACACACACACACACACATATATATACACACACACACCTACACGCGTACATTAACATACAAAGACACACACACACACACACACACACCCACACACACACACACTTGCCTTAATAGACATTTGAACTGTCAACAGGCTTCGGCTCGCACTCACATCCCTGCTGACCATTATCACAACTACGATCCTCTTACTACTACTACTACACACACACACACATATTTGTTTTGAAAGACTTATTTTTCAGTGACTTCTCAATCAGCCGACACAAACCTACATTTGGCGCAAAATCAATTTTTAACATTCACATGACCTCTACCGACCAATCAAAATTGTTTTGACCACAATAATTTTTGCAACACGAATTGGCGCGAAACTTATTTTAATACCTCTGGAGCCACTTTTTTCACATAAAAAGAGGTAGAATTTCCAAAACTAATCAGATTAGAGCAAACATCACAGACGCTCTATCTCAAAATTATTTTTGAAAAGCATTAGAAATGCGCAACCGGTAAAACTTAAAACCAAAACTGAATACTAACCAATACTATTACTAATTCTCACTTGTTCCTAATTAAACTATTTTTCACTGTGAACAATTTGTCAGCATTTTCTTTTCCGTTTACCAATATATATATATATATAATTATTAAATCCAGTTATTACATCGGCACCATACCAGATACGTACATTTCCTCAGTTACTGAGGCCCAACTTGTTCAACATATGCTGATGAAAATGGACTGACGAACAAAATTGTCTAGCGAATAGTAGCCACAGCTTTTCGGTGTTCAAGATAAGCCGGAGATGTCGTATTCTTAGCGCATGTCTACACATCTTCAGGCCCGGCATGCCCAATCCACGCAGGTGGTGCTGACAGCAGAAGGACCACCCGACCATCTGGGCCCGTCCATTCCACAAAAAGCGAAAAAGAAAACACTCCCATCCAGCCAGACGAGGCTTTGTTCAAGGCACGACGGATAAGCGGTAGTAGATGACGGATGCGATGATAAAAATAATAATATTGTTCAATGTACATACATCAACTTAACAACAATGTTGGCTTTCACAGATAAGAATATAGCAGGCATTAACTCATAAAGGTCGTGGATCGGCTAGAAAAGATATGAGCATTATAAAGTTACAATAAAGTTACCGTAGTAGATTAGAGAAATAAGTGAATAGGTGGTAATATCAAATCTCATGTTAGTCGAGATTATAGTAAGACAAAGTTTTTAATTGTTTGCTTCTGCAATTACTACTTCGTTCCTCTCTTGTATTTATTAATTTCGTGTCCAGTTATTATATTCTAAATTTCAAGTGTACAAATATGACATACTCCTATACTTTGTTGTTACCGACTAGCGAATACAATTATAGACCACGAAATTTCGTATTTTTTTTTTTTTTGGGGGGGGGGGGACTTCAATTAATTGCAAAATTGTATTAGCCAAAACAGCTGAGTCTCTAAATTTATAGTTCTTAAACAAGTGTGAGGGTATATACCGTATTTTCTTGAAAAGGTTGGATGTACCCCTTATATCTGAATATTTGATTGTTCACTATACTTTCACAAATTCTGCAGGAAGCATTTCTCTGGTTTCCGGCATTTCATTTTAAATGTTTCCTGTGTATTGGTTCCTTATTACTACAATAGTTTATAGAGTTGCTCGATAATCTGCCAGGCTGTGAATGTAATTTTATATTATATTCTGCAATTAAGTTGATGGTTTGGTTTAGTTCCTTAGGTTAAAAAGGAAGATATTTTCATGTCTTTTCCTATAAGAGTATCATGATTATAATTATGTATGTGAAGGCCTTTTCTGTTTAAACTATTTATATAACCGTCCAAATTCATAGCTGTGGAATATGATAACCTACGAGTATTTCTACTTATTATTGTGTGATACCAATGTGATTGTTTTTTTAAATCTATTATACTATAAAATATAATAGGTAATTTTGATTTAATTTTGTTATTATATCTTAGGATTATAACATAGGCAAGATTTTTGTCCTTGTTCATCTAGGAATATTACTACATTGAGATCCTATACGGGATTTAACAAGTATTATATTTATTTTATAATCCGTGTTATCAGTCGTACTTCCGAAATAACCATTGCGTCTATATTAGTTTATGGGTTTAGTTTTACATTACTCATTCGGCTTTTTCTTAAGAATGTCAACAATATCCAGTTACTCAATAGTGGGGAAAACTCCACTTTAGTTAATTTCAGGGAGAAGTCCAACACAAATACTGTGCTACTCTGGTGCCTCAAGGGCATTGGCAATGCCCGCTCCCAGTTTCCTCCCTCCTTCTTAGTAAATATAGTCATAGTAGTCCGATTGAGCCTCGTCAATCTCGCCGCTTTTATACTCTTTCATAAAACACTCGCGGTAGTAACACTCTCTCTTTACCTTCATCTTCCTCCTGAATTGAATTTGATCGGAGTTGAAGATTCCTGTGCACAATCATTTCAGGCAAGTCCACCATTCAGCTTCCTTCGCTATAGCTACCAGGCAGAGGTAGACCTATCTCACCACCTTTCTAGAAGATGGCGGTCCAATTTGCAATATAGATAGCACGTTTGCTTGACACAGACCGACAATTCTGCAGCACTGCACGATTGCATACATGACGGTTTCTCCACCCTGTCAAGGAATTTTGGAAATTTTCCATAATCACCGAACAAAAATTCCCCTGAAGCGTCTGTTCAGACTGTTCTCGTCCATGCCAGGAGCCAATACCAGGCCATCGATTCTCATACCATCCACTAAAATTCAGTAGAACACTGGTTGTTTTTTGGCCACGTATCGCGTTAATCAGTTGGTAAAGTGCCGTGGGTGCCTGGCGGCATTCTAGATGCCAGTCGCCAACCATTACATACGCTTGACACAGGACTGTAGCACGGGCAAGGAGACGAAATGCGGAAAGTCAAGTTACAGGAACTGTGCCCATACTATTTCGGCTTCGCTTTCGTTATCATCGTCATTGACGTTTACTAAAAACAACAATAAAAATAATAACAAAAATAATCATCATATATCGTTATTATAGCGGTGGATTGGCAGTACCGGTAGAGGGTCGGACGCCATGCTTTCCAGCATAGTTACGTCCCTTTACGGTCTGAGTTCAAATTCCGCCGAGGTTGACTTTGCCATTCATCCTTATGGGGTCAATAAAATAAACTACCAATAATGCACTGGGTTATTGCTGGCCTTGTGCCAAAAGTATAAATAATTATATCGTTATTATTAGAATGTTCACCATCGCCACCATAATAATAATAGTAACAGTAACAATAACAACAATGACAATAATAATAGATATTTCTGATAGCAGGACAGGTTAAGGTAATGGCTATACAGGTATAAACATTTATGTGGTTAATAAAGTGCTAAAAACATTAAATAATTCTTAATTATCTCTCAACATTATCTATTACTAACCATTAATTACCAATAACTATTGAATTATTAACTATTGAAAATGGACTACCTATTATCAGTTATTAACTAGCCATCATTAATTATCAATTACTGATCATCAATTATAAATCATTAACTATCAATATCAATTATCAATTATCAACTAGTAACTGAATAATAGTAGGAGAATGATGTTACGTTTTCGTGGTTAATTTAGTAATCGGGTGAACGTTCCGGGTATAGAGCTGTGGTCAAATATATTTATAATTTGCCTTGGTTTTGTGCACATAAGCTGGGCATCTGTCCGAGAGCTTTGTTCAAGATTGGGGCCTTGGTGAACACAATTTTAAAATTCCTGGTAGTGCATAATTAAAAGTGTTTATGTCTGCCCATGCTTGAACTTGCTTTTAGGGATATCTTCCATCCTAGGTTAAAAGGTATGGTATTCTTCTTTATGGGGTCCTCAATTAATCTTAGAAATGAATGAGTATGTGTGACTTAACTGTGTTCTAAAACAAACCGATATATGTCTTCATAGAATTGCTTCGTTTTAAACAATATCGCATTTGTTCACAATGTAGTTTGTTTGGGGCAATATTTTGTGTTTGGCAAGATACACAGTGCCTTCGTACCATCATGGATCTCAGATTCTGCTCTCGGAATTTTCATTTTTTGAAATAATTACGTCAGCGATGTTTGTAACTAAGTTAGGTGTAGCTGAATTTGAAAGCATAATAGTATATCTAACGAGGCTGGTGTAATAGCTCTGTGGGTAAGCGCATCTTCAATATGATGAAAACGTTCCTAGCGATTGGTGTCAACACAACTATGCTGAAGTAGTTTTTACCAACTAATGTGCATCCACCTATTTCAGTTAAGGGATCATGGTGTGATTTTTATGTTGGTATATTACTTAAATCAATTACGCGCTAGGGCTTCATTAAAGGTGGACTCATAAATATGTACTTGTTGTTCGCTAGGCACGAGATCGTAAAAGGCATATTCCAACAGAGGTTGTTTGTGGTAAAGGTAGCAAATGGAGGTGTCATCTAGTAATTGTGCTCTAGCAATAAAGAACTCGATTGATAATCATGCCTATATTATTAGAGAGAACATGAAACTTTTTCTTTCATGTGATAGAAATTTCTTCCGTGCATGGAGAATGATCTCACATTCGTCGTATGAGATGTTGGTTAATTAAATAAAGGCTTGGTGATTGGGGAATAATAGGCTTCTATGTCCAGTTGCAGAAAGCGAGTGGTGCTTTTTCAGAATCATACATATTAAGTGGATAAACATTGATATTATTTGAATAAACATTGTTGTATCTGATCGAGACGAAGGGGAGGTGTATTTGAATTCAAATAAAAATGAGAAACCTCATCGATAGAACATTCATTAAAATAGTCAAATGCTGTCAGTGACAGCGAGGGGCAAAAATGACCCAGATGACAGAGACGAACGGCCAGCGGTCGACAGAGAGACATTCCACAAGGGGGATGGCAACGGAGTGAAATGTCTCTCTGCCGACCACTAGAAGCTGGTCCTTTAAGGTATTTTTGTTCTAGGGATGATGCATTTCATTTTTATATGAACATACATACTACTATTTGTTCTGAGTTCAAATACTGCCGAGGTTACCTTTGCTCTTCATCCTTACGGCGTCGATAACATATAGTACCCATAATGCACTGGGGTTGATTTAATCGATTTCCCTTCCCCAAAATTGTGCTTTTGTTACCAGATTGCATATATGCCACTCGAGCACTTAGCACTAAAGTTCGGGGCGAGTTCATAGTCGGAAACAGTTGTGGAGTTCAGTTCCTACCTCGAGGTCCTGCTGCTCCTCTTGGTAGCTGATGTGGAGTGCTGGACAAAGCGAATACGAGCAAATACGAGAAACCCTGGCCGGATGTAAGAGCTGCAAATTATCAGGTTTGGATGTTTTTTCCCACTAGCTTTATGTAGACATGCAAGCTTGCTGTCTGTTCTCATCGAAGTCATCTACTGCAACTGGAAGTAGAATGGGAGAATTCCCAGTTCTATAGGTCGGACATAAAGACCCAAAATATGAGAAGACATGGAACGTTATAAAAACAAAATTGTGCTTCACAACTCTGCTCAACACAGAACTTTAGACTTTGACCAAGAGGCCATCAATGAGATCGGCGCTAGTCTTCACGTGTCTGAAGGCGTGGGGGGGGGGGGGTCAAACACGAACAATTGCGACCCAATCTTACACGAGAACCTCCACCATATGCTAAAGAGGGTTGTTAGGGGTAATCATGCCATCGGTGGGGTCATGATTTATTTTGATCAATCAAAATCTTTCGATAGTTTCAAACATTGATACATGCTGGCTCACCTCAAGACAGCTGCCTATTGGTCTCATCTTCAGAGGCTGGATCGTTACAATTTAGAGTGACATCTCGGTAGTCAAATTAAAGGAACACCTATCGGAACCTTTCCAGATCATGGGTTCATTTTTGTTACGTTTCCCCTTCCTTCTGTACGTGCTGACTTTCGAGACACTACAGCAGAAGCTAGAACTGTTGCAGGGAATCCCGCTCGAGCGGGAAAGTGGTACGGCTGCGTTATCCTACGAGAACGACTTCACCGTGATGTATCGAATACCTCAAAAACTGAAGTGGTTGGCAACTTCTTACAGGAATATGAAAAGATAACGGGAGAAATAGATCAATCCAGACAAGTCATTGAGTTCGGAGCTTGGCATATGGAGAGGCAAATACATGTTATTCAACACCGTCTTTGGACGCTCGACGGACGGACTGATGAAGTTTCTCGGGTCCTGGTTTTGTCCAGACCTCCAGGAAGATAAGAACTGGGACGAGATAACAAGCAGTGTGGGCCTAGCGGTAGCTAGCCCCGAATGCTCGGGTGGAGGTTGTGAAGGCGTACATCACTTCAGCCAGTGATTACCGCCTGAACGTATTGGGCTGCCCCGGTCCGCACGTCACCAGATAGGAACACCTGATCTACAGCGTGTTGTGGAAGGAAGATGATCCACTGGCTTCATGGTCCATTTGTTAGCAACACCCGTTGCGCGCAGGGCCAGGCTTGCCATGACTAATGCTGCGCACACATGCGCTGAGGCTACGGCATCTCCAAAAGTTCCGAACTGGTGAAAGTTGTTTAACTTCTGTCAGGCGCGTCTTTCTGCTTCTTTTAATGAGCTGCAGTCGTGAGTCAAGAGAATTTTGTCAAACGGTCACAGCCCTCAATACGATAGTGGAAACACCAATCTTGTGTTCTATAGATTAGTGCGGGGAAAAGTACGACGACGCTCTTGAAAAGACGCTTGGGCTTTCCAACCATGGGCTATGAACAATATCAGCAAATACATGGTTTAGCTGTGCTACCGGTGAGCATTGCCAGTTCGTGACAGACACTACAGACACAGAAGTGCTGTCAGAAGGAACTGACGGAGATGCACGCAGAGCGGCGAAAATGTTTTGTAAGCAGTTGCCCGGTGTTGTTCAGTTTTGTCAAACAGCTACTGTCGCGGGGTATGTCGCATCCGGCTATCGGCCAACTTCATCATGTAGATCGCCACCTTCTTTTGATCGGGATGGACAGGCTGATTTACTCTGATATATATATATATATATATATATATATATATATATATATATATATATATATATATATATATATATATGTGTGTGTGTGTGTGTGTGTGTGTGTGTGCGTGTGCGTGTATATATATATATATATATATATATATATATATATATATATATATATATACATATTGATAACAAATAAACCAAAATATATATATAGTTTCGGGTAATAAATCAAATGTAGTGTATTTAAATAAAAAATACATTTTTTTTTCTGTGTGAATCTCCGCAGGTAATAGTGTGTTTACGTTTTCCATAATACATTCTTTACATGTGTTGTAATTGAGAGGGAGCCAAAGTTATGTAAGTAATATTTCAATAGAACGACAAAATAATTATAGGGAAGATCTTATAGAGAAAAACATTGTGTAAATCCTCTATTATTTTACTTTAAATTTTACTAATTATTCGTCAATGCAAATATTAGTTAATAACTCATTCGTATAAAATCGACAAAGATTATATTTGTTGTCATCGTTTATTTCATGGTGTGAAGAAGAGATAACGTAGCTCTTAGAATAGTAGCTGAATATATTATTATATATCACGTGGACATTTCAAATAATTGAATTCTCGGTTTATTGGTATCAATATATGTCTTTTAAAACAACTTTATCTTTACCATAGTTACTTGTTTCATATTTCTCTTTCGGATAAAATATATATGAAAACGAATTATGAATAGCTGTCAATAACAATGTGTTGTCATGGATGATGTGCACACTTATTTATATCAATTTCAATATGGAGTTTGATTTAAAATTGAAACACCTTTAAAATGGTGAGTAATGAACAAACAGTCATCATTTCTATATATATAGTAACATTGAATGCTATCTCATTTCCTTTGTGTATATTAAACTTATTCGTACAGCTTTCACATACACCCTTGATCTTAATCATTCGAACTACTTCTATATTTCGTTCTTTATTTCTTCAATATTTCCTCGATTCTACACTTTAATATTTTGCTTGATATCTGAGGGAAAGAATACCACGCATCAACTACATTGAAACGAACGTTATGCAGTTATTCAAATTTATCCAAGCGATTGTGATCTTTATATTGATAATGTGTATCGCATTCTACGTCAGTTACATTCATGGGTCGACAAATAAAGTGTTTAACAGACAAATATATTTCCCTAAATTTCTAAACACGCACCTGTATGGAAATACAAAGCTCCGAGAGAGTATATCTGGTTATAGTAATAGCTGAACAATACGTGCATGTTATACGACTGAAAATGATCACACGAAACAATTCGGACAAATGTTTCCATGTGGGTGTATATCCAATGATTTTTTCTGACATTCACGAATGTTTCTACCTCAAGAGCTGCATGTAATTATGTACGTTGTTTGATGGAAGGCAGTCCAAATGCTGACACTTAGCAACAACTCAGCTATCGTGAAATAAGCATTCACTGCAGCACGGTAGCAGTGGGAAAATGTCAGAAAGTACAGCAACCAAAATAACCTCAAATGAATGATTCCATTTTGAGGCGTCATTCTAAACATTGACATCAGTCACACAAAATCCCATACACAAGTAAACAACATAGACAGGAAGACATCACCCTGGCACCTTCTGACTCCTAAAATGTAGATAATAATTAATAACCAGGAAATTGTTCGAAAATACAGATATTGAAAAAGTTGGTTTTGACTGGTGGAAGTCTGCTATAAATCTAAAGCACAGATATTTGGAAGCCTAAAGTTCCATATACAACAAAAGAAAACATCGAGATGAAACGATTAAATCAGCCAACTGATCTACAAAAGCAATGGAAAGGCCAGAAATATCATAAGCATAAGAACCTGAAGATGAAACAGGTGTTACGTCTAAGATGTGTACATAGATAAGATGAATCAAAACACTCGTGGTATTTATTCCTAATCTTTATTAGACTAGTCAATAGTAGAGGCACAAGGAGCCAACATTCTCACATTGTTCATACAAAGATCAGAAATTATGATTTTGACTTTAATGAATACTGAAAATTATTATCCTCGGAATTGAGTGCAGTAGTACCTCCTTCCTGGCATAGAATGATTTCAGTAATATGATTAAAGAATTAATACGTGTTACTGAATGCACGTATTAAACATAATTGGAGGATTATACGGAAAACTAAACTTGGAGATGAATCAATATATTCAAGCAAAGATATCGGAATAAGGAGTAACAAATAAGATAAGGAGCTAGTCGAAGGATTAGATATGAACGGCAAAACACTGTGTTTAATCTGATTGCTTTGAGAAGAACATTCTTCGACGCAAAGCACCTTGATACGTTATAACAAAGATGTTTAGTGGCATATTTTAAAAAAGAGGATGCAAATGTATTTAGAATGCTTATGTAAAGATGCAGCTTGATGAATTAGTCACACTTCGAAATTTGGTGGACAACACTTGATAGAGACTAAGGAATTCCAAAGAGATGTGTGAGCGTTGTTAAACTGTTAATGATGAGCGAATGACTGGAAACGGTGGAAAACAATGCCAACGTAGATGACCTGTCATGACACTCTGCAAAAAGCTGATTGCAGCAGAGGCAAAGTTATTCATAAATATCTACTGCACTTGGCAGCAGACTAGGAAATTTCCAAATAAGATCAGCCGCTGAGTGGTAACACTGATGGGGGAATAATTGAAACATGTGACTCATATATTTATCTAATACAGTGTTATAGAAGATATTGCTTGTCCTTGGTAATTTAATCAGTGATACATAAACATGTGCAATTAGCAGATCTTTTTCACGAGAGGTTCAAGTTCGAGAAATACTGTGTGGAGCATCTTGGCATCAAATCCCCCTTCAGAGTGTCTCCAAAAAATTCATATCTTCGCGAAGCGTGCGAAAAGTTTCACCATCACTACATTTTGGCTTCTCTACGAGCAGCTATTTTAAGCGCCATATTCAAAAGCTGGATTACTGTAATGCACTATAACTGTTCGATGGTCCATAAAATCTGGCACATATCGGAACCGTATATGATACCCCTTAGACTCTTTAACGTTTCCTCTACATGGTAATCTTGACATCTATCACTCTTTTTCCGATACAATACTATAGCAGTATATATTTTTATAGATTTTGTCTAGTAACTACGTGTTTATTGTCTGGCATTGTGCCTATATTAAAAATAATTTTTTATTGAAATCTTAGATTTTCCTGTTTATATTGTCACTGGTAACTGTGTAAATTTGATAGTAACAAAATGTATCAGAAACTACAACAGGATTCAATAGATCGCAGCCGTAAAATATAAAATATTATGACTAATAATTTACACGTAACGCGTTGTTTGCAAATAGTGAATAAATGAATGTGACAACAGACGTAGAAAATATGATAAGCCACATAAATATTTCATTGTCCAATTTATCACAAAATTTACAGCGGATTGACAATTCACGCACAGACCGGATGCCTGCACAAATGCTTATTTACATATAGGTGACTGTTTTATTATCGCTAACCACTGAAGAGAAGAGAAACATTGCAAATGCGTTGTGCTGCTGTGTATGTCATTTTCATAATTTGTTAAATAAAAATTTGCCGTGCATTAGTGCCACGCCATATCACTCTTACTTCAACAAAATATACACAACAGACAAACATTTAAACACATATATACATAAATAAATAAATAAATAAATAAATATATATATATATATAGTAATAATAATAAATTTGAATTGTAAAATCCAAAGAGGGCTATAAGGATAAATATATATGAAATATATAAAGAACCGTAGAGCAAATATTTATTAAAATAAATATATATATATTTATTAAAATAAAAGATTAAAGTTTAAGCAAGGAATCGCTGCTTTCGCTCTTAACGGGATCTTCTGAAACTATCAAAGTCAATATGTGAACGCAGAAGTGAATATTTCAAAAAACGTTGCAACTGGAGGAAGACAGGAAAACAATACTTTGGTTTGTGGAAACGTTCCCTGGCAAAGAACGGGAAAAAACGAATAAAATACGTAATTATTTGGAGCAGTGAAAAACAATTACACGCAAAGACAAAACCACGATTATGATATAAATGAGGTCGTAGACTAATATTCTATTAAGTGGTTCGTGGAGACGGTCTATGGCAATGAACGGAAAAAACGAAGATAATACGTCATTAGGGACGTAACTATGCTTTCTAGCATAGTTACGTCCCTTTACGGTTTGAGTTCAAATCCTGTTGAGGTTAACTTTGCCTTTCATTCTTACGGAGTCGATAAAATAAAGTACCAGTAACGCATTGAGTAATTGCTGGCTTTGTGCCAAAAGTAGAAACAATTAAGTGGAGCATGAGAACAATTACGCGCAAAGACAAAACCACGTTTATGGTATAACTGAAGTCGTAGACTAAAATTCTATCTAGGAAACCGGATGTTTCCCGGCTTCAGAGTTAAGAATAATGTAAATAAATTACAGAGGTAATTGATATCAACAAAAATTAAATATGTACATGCACGCATCCATATACGTGTGTAATATGTGTACTTTGCGTTTTGGTTGACGTTGGTTTAGCGAACATATGTGTATTTACATGTAGGTTGTGTGTGCGCGCGTTATATACGTATTTATGTGTGTATATTTATATTCGTTTATATAATTATATGTATACATGCACACACACACACACATATATATATATATATTTTTTATATATATGTTTTTGTATATTTGGGGTATACGTTCGTATGTGTGCGTTTACCGGCGTTGCGTGGGTTCTGTATGTGCGTGCGTATTTTTTGTGTACGTGCTTGTATTTGCATACCAATGGCGGGTGTTTTCGCGTATGCTTGTGTATGTATGTATGGATGCGTGCATGTATATATTTAATTTTTGATGATTTCAATTACCTCTGTAATATATTTACATTATTCTTAACTCTGAAGCCGAGAATCATTCGGTTTACTAAATAGAATTTTAGTCTACGATTTCGTTTATACCATAAACGTGGTTTTGTCTTTGCGTTTAATTGTTTTCACTGCTCCAAATAATGACGTATTATCTTCATTTTTTTCTGTTCTTTACCACGTAACGTTTCCACGAACCAAAGTATCGTCTTCCTGTCTTCCTTCTGTTGCAACGTTTTTCGAAATATTTACTTGTGTGTTCACAGATTGATTTTTTTAGTTTCAGAAGATCCCGTTAATGGTGAAAGCAGCGATTCTTTGCTTAAACTCTAATATGTTATTTTAATATATATATATATATATATATTTATTAAAATAAAAGATTAAAGTTTAAGCAAGGAATCGCTGCTTTCAGCCTTAACGGGGTCTTCTTAAACTAACAAAGTCAATCTGTGAAGGCAGAAGTGAATATTTTAAAAAACGTTGCAACCGGTGGAAGACAGGAAAACGATTCTTTGGTTCATGGAAACGTTCTCTGGCAAGGAACGGGAAAAAACGAATATAATACATCATTATTTGGAGCAGTGAAAAACAATTACACGCAAAGACAAAACCACGTTTATGGTATAAAAGAAGTCGTAGACTAATATTCTATTAGGTGGTTCATAGAGACGTTGTCTGGCAATGAACGGAAAAAACGAAGATAATATGTCATATGTGGAGCGGAGAGAACAGTTGCACGCAAAGACAAAACCACGTAAATGGTATAACTGAAGTCGTAGTCTAACATTCTAACTAGGAAACCGAATGATTCTCGGCTTCAGAGTTAAGAATAAAGTAAATAAAATACAGAGGTAATTGAAATTAAATAAATACATACAAACATCCATATACGTACATACACAAACATACGCGAAAACACTCTCCGTAGGAACACATGCAACCCAGGTGTTAGTACTAACTGTAATTGTAGGAATCGGGCTGATTGCCCCCTATCCGGGATTTGCCTCACTAGTAACATTGTCTACATAGGGTTAACCGCCAATAGTTTCAAGCAGCGTCTTTACATGCATACCCATTCTTTTCGTTACCCTCTAAGAAGGAATATGACGTCACTTTCAGCTTATATCTGGAGTCTAAAAGACAACCACATCCAATATAACTTACACTGGCAGATCCTAGCTAGGGCTAGATCGTATAACGGAAATAAAAGACCATGTGACTTCTGCGCCGCTGAGGCCCTGGAAATACTCTACGCCACAGACCATATCTTAAACAAAAAATCTGAGGCAATTTCGGCTTGTAAACATAAATTGCACAAAACTTTCCTGTATTACAGCCCCACGTCATACCCTAACGGATAGTACGATCTATACGTGGATATTTTACGTCTTGATGTGGGAGCTAAGTATATGTTTGTTTATTCCTTTACTTATTTGCATAGGTAAGTATATTTTACCCGTATGTTTTGTGAAAGTACGTATACTTTCTCGTACGTATATTTGATTGTTATGGCGTATAATTTTATATATTCTGGTACATATGGTTTGGCTATGTGTATACGGGAGTTTTGCGTCTGTGTGAGTATGCAGTTCGTACGTATGGTGCGTGTGTGTATATGCGTACTTCATGTTTTAGTTGACTTACGTCTCAGAACATTCGTGTATTTATATATAGGTATGTGTGTGCGCTTGTTATATACGTATTTATTTATTTATATACGTTTATATAATTATTTATTTATTTGTATACACGCATACACACACACACATATTTATATGTGCGTGGTTTTGTATACCTATGGTAAGTTTTTGCGTATGCTTGTGTATGTACGTATTTGTTTGCGTGTATGTATTTATTTATTTCTATTACTTCTGTATTGTATTTATTTACTTTGTTCTTAACTCTGTAGCGGAGATTCATTTGGTCTCCTAGTTAGAATTTTAGTCTACGACTTCTGCTATACCATTTACGTGGTTGTGTTTTTGCGTGCTATTGTTCTCCACGCTTCACATATGACGTATTATCTTCGTTTTTTCGTTCATTGCCAGAGAACGTCACTATGCACCACCTAAGGGAACAATAGTCTATGGTCTCTTTCATACCATATGACGTGGTTCTGTCTTTGCGCGTAATTGTTTTTCACCGCTCCTATTAAAGACGTATTATTCGTTCTTTCCCGTTCTTTGCAGGCGAACGTTTCCACGAACCAAAGTATCGTCTTCCTGTCTTCCTCCGGTTGCAACGTTTTTTGAAATATCCAGTTCTGCGTTTACAGATTGACTTTGTTAGTTTCAGAAGATCCCGTTAAGGGTGAAAGCAGCGATTCTTTGCTTAAACTTTAATCTGTTATTTTAATAAATATTTGCTCTACGGTTCTTATATATTTGATATATATTTATCCTTATCGAGCCCTCTTTGGATTTTAGTCTTCAAATTTATTATGATTACTATCTATAAATATATATATATATTTATATTTATTAATATATATTTATATTTATTAATATATATATCTATATATATATATATATATCTATATCTATATATATATATATCTATATATATATATCTATATATATATATATCTATATATCTATATCTATATATATATATCTATATATATATATTTATATTTATTAAAATAACAGATTAAAGTTTAAGCAAAGAATCACTGCTTTCACCCTTAACGGGATCTTCTTAAACTAACAAAGTCAATCTGTAAACGCAGAAGTGGATATTTCAAAAAACGTTGCAACCGGAGGAAGATAGGAAGACGATTCTTTGGTTCGTGGAAACGTTCCCTGGCAAAGAACGGGAAAAAAACGAATATAATACGTCATTAATAGGAGCGGTGAAAAACAATTACGCACAAAGACAGAACCACGTTTATGGTATAAAAGAAGTCGTAGACTAATGTTCTGTTAGGTGGTTCATAGAGACGTTCTCTGGCATTGAACGGATAAACCGAAGATTATACGTCATATGTGGAGCGTGGAGAACAATGACACGCAAAGACAAAACCACGTAAATGGCATAGCTGACGTCGTAGACTAAATTTTAACTAGGAAACCGAATGAATCTCCGCTTCAGAGTTAAGAATAAAGTAAATAAATACAATACAGAGGAAATAGAAATTAAATAAATGCATACGCACATGCAAATACGTATATACACAAGCATATGCAAAACACTTTCCATAGATATACAAAACCACGCACATATAAATATATGTCTGTGTGTGTGTGTGCGTGTATACAAATAAATAAATAATTAAATAAACGTATATAAATAAATACATACGTATATAACAAGCGCACACACATACCAACATGTAAATACACATATGTTCGGAAACGTAAGTCAACAAAACATGAATACACAAATACACACACCCTACATACGTTCGAACCTGCATACTCACGCAGACGCAAATATCCCGTATACACATAACGAAACCATATGTACCAGAATATATAAAAAATGTATACGCCATAACATAAACAATCAAATATACGTATGAGAAAGTATACGTACCTTCACAAAACATACAGGTAATATATACTTACCTATGCAAATAAGTAATGGTATAAACAAAACATATACTTAGCTACCACATCAAGACGTAACATATCCACGTATAGATCGTACTATCCGTTAGGGTATACTGTGGGGCTGTAATACAGGAAATGTTTGTGCAATTTATGTTACAAGCCGAAATAGCCTCAGATCTTTTGTTTAAGATGTTGTCTGTGGCGTAGAGTATTTCCAGGGCCTCAGCGGCGCAGAGGTCATACGGTCTTTTATTTCCGCTATACGATCTAGCACTAGCTAGGATCTCCAAGTGTAACTTAAATTGGGTGTGGTTGTCTTTTAGACTTCAGATATAAGCTGAACGTGACGTCATATTCCTTCTTAGAAGGTAACGAAAAGAATGGGTATGCATGTAAAGACGCTACTTGAATCTATTGGCGGTTAACCCTATGTAGGCCCTACGGGTGTGGGTGTTTCAACCTTACATTTGTAGACAATGTTACTACAGAGATATTTCCCGGATAGGGAGCAATCAACCCGATTCCTACAATTACAGTTAGTACTAACTACAGGGTTGCATGTGTTCCTACGGCTAGGTAGTTTAGCTAAATGTTAAGCTGTGATGTTATGTGCAAGGTTAGGAGTCGTAGCTTAAGAAATTGTAATAGTATTTCTATTAAACATTTTACTATATTTATGTGTAGAGGGAAAATGCTTCGGAATAAGGGAAAGAAAGATCTTAGCTAATGGTGTGGCCACCTCCATATTATATGGTGGGTTATACCAACAAATGCGATGGGATCTATTTCTTCTAGGTCTATTTTCGTACTCTGCATATGCAACCTTATCGACAAATCCACTCCGAGCAAGAGCTTCATTGTAATATGTGGAATGGTCGTTGAAAATATGCTCGTTAGTAGATAGACGGGAAAGCCTCAACGAAACGTTTCTTACCAGGTTCTTGGTTACGCTGGCAGGATGGTTGGAATGCTTACTTATGTAATTCAGCGTATCATTCGGCTTTCTATACGGGTAATACAACCCATTCGATAAATTGAGGGTAACGTCGAGGTAATTAACGACCGAGAGATTGGGCTCACCCATATAGAGAGGTTGAAGCCTTTTAAATAAGGCTGTGAGTTCTTTTCTGAACCTGTCACAAGCACGAGGTCCGCACTTAGTCATGGTCAAAAGACGATCATCACGGTACAAACCACCGCCCGCGTTGGGGAATTCGTCCTTGATAGAGAAAAGAAGGAAAAGGCAGATAAGATCAGTAACCTCCGCAAATCCAAATAGAGTTGTCGAAATTAATCACCGACTTACGGGCATTGAGGATGACATCAACTTCGAAATCCTTAACCACCGTGAGTGTTTGAGCGAAATTGATAGCTCTAAGGAGAAGTGGTAAAGTGATGGAGGAGTAGTAATTGTTGATGTCAAATTGGATAAAACGGCAATGTTCCTTGTTGCATATGCCGTTGAACCAATCAATCACTGCGAAAGAATTGTTCCACAGTGCAAGAGGGGCCAAACCTCTAATTTCAGGTATAATTCTATCAAGAATCCTTTTACTAAGTCTACCTAAATCGGACTTCGTAGTGTTAATAATCCGAATAGAGGGGTTGTTAGGAAAATTGGATTTGTGATCCTTCAGAGTAAAGTGGGGAGAAATAGGGTCCAGAGGTACGGTCCGGTCCAGGATGTTGAGATCAGAGGTGATTTTAAACCCAGCATCGTTGATTTCATTGATGACGCACCGATTAGTTTTACGGTAATCCTTAGTTACATCATTATGTAGTAGTTGATGGTAAGTACTGCGCTCCACTTGATATAGGTTGCCAGTTTTGTCGGAATGGACGTGCAGGGCATTAGAATCCTTAATAGAACGAATTCTATTCTTCAGGTCCTGCTGGGAGGAATTGCTCCTATTCCGAAATGTGATACTCTGTATGAGTTCCAAGACATCATTTTTGAAGGGAAGCAATGCTGGGTTACACGGGGGGTTATTATAGGTTTTAAACCCAAATTTATACTATATGTTGTCTGCTTTTCGCTGATTATCGAAATAAAAGGCACGCCAACGCAACCTTTTAATGAACGCGTCTGTTCTCTGTATCAGGAGTTTTAGGTATATTTTCCCGCTTGGTACGGGTATGTTCTTTGTAGAAATATTCAGGTGTTGTTTCTGCATGATGAATATAAGTCAATAGAGTGCTCAACCGAGCGAGCCAAGTAGTAATAATAATAAATTTGAAGACTAAAATCCAAAGAGGGCTCGATAAGGATAAATATATATCAAATATATAATAACCGTAGAGCAAATATTTATTAAAATAACAGATTAAAGTTTAAGCAAAGAATCGCTGCTTTCACCCTTAACGGGATCTTCTGAAACTAACAAAGTCAATCTGTAATCTTCAAATTTATTATTATTACTATGTATATATATATATATATATATATATATATATATATATATATATATATATATATATATATATAAATGAATATATGAGAGGGATAAACACTGATACAAGTATACATGTGTTCCCATTACAAACGATCAAGTTAGCTGGGTTGAGAAATACTAATTTAAAATAATACGGTTTGCCTCTCTCGATTTTGAGTTTATAACTCTCTATATATAATATATATATATATATTTCGTTTATGAATTTGTTTAGCAAGATTCTTTATCTGAAAATGTGTGTTGAAACTGATATTGTTATGCTTTGGGAGCGTCATGATGCCAATAAGAAACACATGCACCAGGTGCTTTCACTTCAATGTATTAAAGAGGTCACAGAATGAAGGACGAAAGAACTTTGACAATATAAACAATCGTCTGGTTGTGGAACCAAGCAACCAACCGGAAATTTATAAATTCATTAATTTATGAATTTAATTTATATTAAATTATTAAAGTGAAAGCAACTGGTGCGAGTGTTTCTTAGTGGCAACATGACCCTCCCAAAGCATAACAGTATATATATATGTATATATATATATATAGTTATGTAATAAACAACGTAATATAATTACTTCATTTACCAGTCGTTTCTGGAAAGCAAACAAATCTGCTTTCAGTCATCAGAATGAAAAAATCCTGGTGTTTTTATTGAATGTGGATTGAAAACAAAAATATAAGGAATATGAGAGAGAGGCTGAAGGAAGAAGGGAAAAAGATAATAAATATATGAATATATAAACACACACACACACACACATATATATATATACATATATGTTTATATGTATATATACACATAAATATACATACACATACACACACATATATAAATATACACACATATATATTTCTATATATATATATATATATATATATATATATATATATATATATATATATATATATATATATAGTTAAAAGAATA
>OZ024740.1:375604193-375621693 GCA_964016885.1 Eledone cirrhosa
AGCATGTAGAAATCGACTGAATATACCGTCAACCATACACAATTAAGTATAAATTTAAAGTTAAAAGAAATGCGTACAGTCTTACCGTGATTATGCCCCTACCACGGGTTTCGTTCGCGTTTTGAGATATCCTATTAAGGATAAATCTCGAGTATCGAACTCATCAGGAGACAAACTCATAGGACAGTTAATTTTCCAAAGCGATCCCCGCCAGAAATAGATTCAAAAATGGCTAAGAATTGTGACGTGGCAGTGGTCAAGTTAGAAAGAATGTGATTAGTTGCTTACGGCGAGTGGGCTGGTTGCTAGAAAGCGCAGCCCAATATTGCACAAATTGCATCTCAACCTAATGGGAGATTATTAAATATAAAGATCGCTTTGGGAAATTAACCGTCCTATGAGTTTGTCCCCGGATGAGTTCGATTATTTAATTTATTAATTCTTTATTGAGCATCGTGAATGGTTGCCACATATATATCTGTGACTTTGTGTATATGTAAATCTTTATATGTATATATATATATATATATATATATATATATATATATATATATATATATATATATATATATATATATATAATACATTATGAAGAGAGAAGAAACATTAGATATAATTAGTAATAAGATATACCATACCTAAACTGCTACTAAATTCCTCGACTACGTAGTTTCGTGGCATATGCAAAAACACTACATCACAGAGATATAGAATTATATCTCGGCAGGGATGCCGACTTATCAAGAGCGTACCTCATTAAGGGTTTCAAAACACGTCCGTAAGATGCGAGATAGAATCCCGAAAGGCGGAGGGGGAGTCAATCACGTGATACAGCGGTCAAGAACCAGAGCTGAGCCTCTTATAACCCTGAAAAAATGCCACGGAGGCGGAGGCGTTATTTATATCGAGGCCGTAGAAGATGTGGTCAAGGAGGCAAGAAGTATGAATAATGATAGCTTTCCAGCAGTCACTACACTTCAAAGGTTACTCGACCAAAGGGAGTTATAAACAATATATAGAGAAACACACAGACACATGCAGACACATACATATACATGAATATATCCACATATATCCTTGAGTTAGTGGTGCCAACCTCAACCGATGTTGCTCTATGAATAACTGGGACAAACCAATCCGAATGGATTAGACTGATTCAGTATCAGAGCTATATAATACATTATGAAGAGAGGAGAAACATAAGATATAATTAGTAATAAGATATATCATACCTAAACTGCTGTTTCTTGACCGCTGTATCACGTGATTGAATCCCCCTCCGCGCTTTCGGGATTCTATCTCGCATCTTACGGGCGTGTTTTGTAACCCGTAATGAGGTATCCTCTTGATAAGTCGGCAGACCTCACAAAAATTCTATATCTCTGTCATGTAGTGTTTTTGCATATGCCACGAAACTACATAGTCGAGGAATTTAGAAGCAATTTAGGTATGATATATATTATTACTAATTATATCTAATGTTTCTTCTCTCTTCATAATGTATTATATAGCTCTGATACTGAATCAGTCTAATCCATTAAGATTGGTTTGTCCCAGTTATCCATAGAGCAGCATCGGTTGAGGTTGGGACCACTAACTCAAGGATATATGTGGATATATTCATGTATATGTATGTGTCCGCATGTGCCTATGTGTTTCTCTATATATGGTATATATATATATATATATATATATATATATATATATATATAAATATATATATATGTGTGTGTTTGTGTTATTATGTGTATGTGTATGTATATTCATGTGTATATATACATATAAACATATGTATATATGTGTGTGTGTGTGTGTCTCTGTGTGTGTGTGTGTATATGTGTGTATGCATGTGTTTATATACTTATATATTTATTATCTTTGTCTCTTCTGCCTTCACCCTCTCTTTCATATTCCTTATATTTTTGTTTTGAAATCCACATTCGATAAAAACACCAGGATATTTTCATTCTGATGACTGAAAGCAGATTTGTTTGCTTTCAAGAAAGGACTGGTAAATGAAATAATTATCTCGTGTTCTTTATTACTATTAATCTCTGTAACCTACATAGAGCACTCTTTTTTCCTGGACCTTTCCGACGGAATTACTTCATTTATATATATATATATATATATATATATATATATATGTGTGTGTGTTTGTGTTATTATGTTTATGTGTATGTATATTTATGTGTATATATACATATAAACATATGTATATATGTGTGTGTGTGTGTGTCTCTGTGTGTGTATGTGTGTGTATGCATGTGTTTATATACTTATATATTTATTATCTTTGTCTCTTCTGCCTTCAGCCTCTCTTTCATATTCCTTATATTTTTGTTTTGAAATCCACATTCGATAAAAACACCAGGATATTTTCATTCTGATGACTGAAAGCAGATTTGTTTGCTTTCAAGAAAGGACTGGTAAATGAAATAATTATCTCGTGTTCTTTATTACTATTAATCTCTGTAACCTACATAGAGCACTCTTTTTTCCTGGACCTTTCCGACGGAATTACTTCATTTATATATATATATATATATATATATATAGCGAAGTAGTTTCAGATGTTCAAGTCCTTTAATAATAATGGTGTGATATATATTTCAGTGACGACACTGGCCACACTGTTCTGTGTGCGAGTGTCGTGTCATCATCAGACAACTTCTTACATAATAAGGTTATGTTTCCGAGGCAATCCAAATTGGATCGACATGGGAACGGATGAATTGCGTGTTTTGGGTTTTTTTCCTTATTCGATATTTACTCCGTCACTCCTATGTGGAAAAAGTACGTTGAGTGCTTGAATTGAATTGCATCAATGTTTACCCTAATATATATATATATATATATATATATATATATATATATATATATATTTATATATATATATATATATATATATATATATATATATATATATATATATATATATATATATATATATATATATATATATATACATACATATAGAAACACACTCATACATACACAAACACACACACACACACACACACATATATATATATATATATATATATATATCTGTGTCCCAGTTTTAAGTCAGCAATATTTTGGCACAGGATGTACGAATTCGGGACGGTTTTATCGGTGTGCACATTTCGGAGAGACCTGGCTCACGGTACGGAACTGACTAAAGAGGTTGAATCACACCATGAATGGCACCCATCAAGAATATTCTGGAAAATATTCATAAACCCTGCACTAAAACCTCCAGAAATACGTAGCCTGTCAATGTTGGCCATGACCCAGTTTCACCTTTTACGTACGATCAATTTTACTATAGCACCTCGAACCGGAGTTTATATCGACCTCATTGCCCGACTGACATGACTGAGCGCTTGATATTATTTTTGTTGCAAACATCTTTCTCGGTCTTTACATGACCGCAGACAACATAATCTCTGTATATGAGACGTAAAAATGCGTTTAACAACGAACTCACCCAATTAATATAACGGGAAGTTCGACAGCAGAATAATTATCTTCAATAAAACCGAAAGAGCAGTTGCTTCAGTGCGTTCAGACGTGAACTGGCATAAATCACGATGGTCATGTGATAATAGATAACAAAAGCTATGTAGGCATTAGCCACCTCTATCCGACGTCTTCGGAATAATTTCTAGCCAGTCTGCTCCACATAGAGATCTATAGCAAACCTGAGCCCGAGCCATTTAACTGGTCCATCCACCCAATAATCCACTATGCTGTTAGATGTTACGGACATCCCTCTCCAGGTCCGGCTGAGCTTCAGGCCCATTGACCGTTGCTGGTTGGTGTTTGTATCTGTTACCGCATCGTAGCTATTAAAGTAAAACCGAACTCCACAAAGTTTTCCGGTTCGAAACTGCTAGTGTGCCGTCAACAAAATATGCTGAGACAAATCGTCCCCATATTAGTTCGTGCTGAACGTAGCTCAACGCCTCCAATATCTGAAGTATTGTTTCTAGCCTTAATAAATATAGATAATGTGAGAGGCCACGGTCTTGACAATCAATGTCTATGAAACTGAACGATTCCTATAGGTAACCTATTACACTAACCACCGATTAAACGTCAACTCAACATATATTTCAACGATCTATACCCCGAAACCGAAACCGAAACAGACTTCCTTGAATATAGTTGCCATATATTGGTTTAAATTAATCAGAGACTTACCCACGACGTGTTCTTTCACCAATATCTCCGTTATTTATGACATTGGGCGATAATTGATCTCTACAGAACAGTGCATATCTGCCTCAGGAAACAAGCATCACCGATAAAACTTGCTCTCTTTCTAACGCCATAACCACAATCCTGAAGCATGTGTTTAGCAGAGGTATGGGTCATTTTACAGCATTTCTACTGGTTTTCGGTTCACAAACCACTTGTGTTCCAACTTCTGATATCAGGTGTGGAAAACATCTGCCACGAACCAGCCGAAACAAGCTGACATATAATCAAAATTTGTCCACAGTTTACTTCAGGCTAGTGACCCCCCCATGCGCCCTTCCTAGCTTTACCCTAATCCTAGAATATTCCTAATTCGCACGCTTCAAATGTTATTGTCTTTTCATCAAACCGATCAAAGATATTAATCTCCCGCGAGAAAATATCAGTAATAAACCTTTTGAATTCTCATTTCATTTTATGTATATACCGTGCTCCAGGTTAGTGTGTTAATTATTGCTATTCTCCAATCATTACCATCTCAAATGTTATCGATAATTAGAATGCCCAAATGCACCCAGTGATGTAGAGATTTACCTCTAATGCTCCATTGCAACGTGCGTTGGACATGACGATAAATGGTTCAAATTCTACTCGTGAAAATAACGTGCAAGATGCTGAAGGGAAGAAATATCACGTGGTGGGCAGTCGGTATAAAGTGAGTATAGATGAACAACTTTTATATGTCTATCTCTATTTATATAAATATATTTGATATTTTTTTTATATGATCCCTTTTGTTCGACTAAAGCTAGGCAGAAACATGAGCTATTTCATGGGTTCCTTCTTACTTGCCGCATGTCCATAGATTACTACATTTCATACCAACTGCCTACCAAATGATACTTCCCACCTTTGAAAAAATTATATCTAGCTGTCATTTGAAGATATCTCTTGTAAGAAATGTCCACTGAGAAGCCGCCATACTCTCGATTTTCGATAAAATATAGGATGTCAATCTATTACATATAGGTACAATATAGGATGTCAATCTTTTACGGCGAACAGAGGTCACAATATTTCAATTGAGTAGGTAAGCATTTTGCATTGCTTGCTCTGCCCACTCATGAATTTATAATATTCTGATTTAAACATTTAACCAAGCCGGTAACTGGAGGACAACTTGTGTATGTATATCTCTGTTTATATATATATATATATATATATATATATAAATGTAGCCTAGCGGGTAACTGGGGAAACCCACACCGAAATGACACTCACACTACACCCCAAAATACCAACCTAAAACTTAATTTTTCTACCTCTTCTCACATAAAATATAATTGTTTCTACTTTAGGCACAAGGCCAGCAAATACCCAGTTAATTACTGGTACTTTATTTTATCGACCCCGTAAGGATGAAAGGCAAAGTCAACCTCGGCGGGATTTGAACTCAGATCGTAAAGGGACGTAACTATGCTGGAAAGCATGGCGTCCGACCCTCTACCGATACTGCCAATCCACCCCCCGTCTTCTCACATAAAATATAATGACTTTCAAAAAACCATTCATCCTAATACTCCAATATATGTTAACAACATTACTAACAAAATCCCTAATAATCAGACTAAAACACCCAAATTAGTTAATCTAACGAAACCTATATATGATAAATTCACTAATAGTAACTCTCTTAGTAATCCTGATACATCGTACAAATATAAATAACAATATCAAAACCGTAATAGACGGGTTACTTGGTATAATGCTCCATTAATCTACAAATTAAAGATAATATCCCTAAAATGTGTTTACTATCCTAGAGAAAAACTTCCCGCCAAACCATAAATACCATCAAATTTTAAATGGATCAACTATCAAATTTTCCTACTCCACTGCCAAAAATATACAACAAAATATAAGTGCGTACAACGCATATAAATGTAAAAAAAACGACGAATATACCACCTACACATCAAACCAACCATAATACTAAAATAAACCGCAACAAACCACCATCTGCTGCACATATATCAAGTCAAATACATTCCACGCCAAATTTGACTAACTCCCCCGATATAATATTCACGAATGGTTGTAACTGTAGAAACAAATGAAATTGCCCATTAAAGGGAAATTGTCTTATTAAGTACATAGTCTATAAATGTAAAATTAGCACTAAGGACTCCACTTATTCATATATAGGAGCTACGTCTAACCAATTTAAAGTAAGATTTAATACCCACAAACATAGTTTTTAAAATGGCGCATTAGCTAATACAACATCCTTGGCTGAAACAATTAATAATTATAGAAAAAAGAATATCGATTACAACCTGACCTGGAGTGTGCTCAAAAGGGCCACCCCATATCAAAATAACAGATACGAGTGTAGATTATGTTCCCAGGAACATTTTGAAATAATGAAACCTAGGGATATTCTATTAATAAGCGACAAGAATTAATTATATCTTGCAATCATAGAATTAGAAGAACTTTCAAATATTATAAACCTAATTAATATACACCTTACACTTATATTTTACATATTATTATAATTAGTTTTTTTTAATTTAGTTAATCTATAATTAGTACTTTACTACAGAGAACTTCTTAATTTTATTTCCCTCTTACAGCTCTATTTTCCTAAAATTAATACCTAAAAGTATACATATAAATTAATTTAATTTCCTGTTACGAATCTAGATTCCTTGTAGTTTATATAAGATTGGTATTTCTAACTACTACCCTTATCCCAAAATTTTATTTTCCTTCGTTTTTAACAACATTCTTTAATAACATCTAATTCTTATTTATCACATCCATATCAAGTAATATAAATGTATCCCTATAAGTATACCTATCAATTAATTGAATTTCTTGTTATAGATCTAGATTCCTTGTGGTTTAAATAAGATTGGTATTTCTCACTTACCCCAAAATTTTACTTTCCTTCGTTTTTAACACTATTCTTTAATAACATCAAATGTTCCTGTACCCTTCACCGGCTTGACCTCTTTTCATCCCCAAAGTATTCTTTTCATTCAAAGTATTATTTCTATTCAAAACATACGTCTGCACCCCTCTACCCCTAAATTACATTTCTACTACTACTATTCTATCAACTTGACCTCTTACTACTTTTCTATTGGTCAATTCAAAACCTGTTCCCAAACAGACCTATTATATTAAATCTTTGTTGGTTTTTTTCAATAAACAAATCTCATCATTTCTGAAGACAGCATATATATGTGAAGGTATGTATATTTCCTCTGATAGTTTGTAATATTTTTACATAGATCTATATGATATACATACCAACACATATATATATATCCTAGAAACGATCGTAAAATTGATGATCTTTTTAAATATAAGGAACTTGTTCTTTGTTTTTATTCATTGTTTTTATTCATTTATCTTAACTCTATTTTCCAGTGATTTTCATCGAAAATGTTTGAATGCATCTTCTCTTTTCATGATATTTGGACTACATTATTGAGTTCTTCATACGGATTGGACACTACCGTATATTTTGGTAGATTTATATATATATATATATATATATATATATATATATATATATATACGAAGATAAGTCAAATTAAATTTGTTTGTGCGAATCAGGTGGCCTAACGAAATATAATATGGAAGATTGCTTCGCAAATGTTTTTCTCGGTGTGTTCTTTGCAAGGCATACGGTATTAATCCAGTTAAATATATTTGTTCCTCTGACCAAACATACCAGCCTTCCTGGTAACATACTGATTATACTGGTTCGTACGTATGTTGGGTGTGTGTATATGTGTACTTCATGTTTTGGTTGACGTACGTCTCCGAACATTTGTGTATTTACATGTAGGTATCAGTGTGCCCTTGTTATATACGTATTTATTTATTTATTTACGTTTATATAATTACTTATTTATTTGTATACACGCACACACACACATATTTATATGTGCGTGGTTTTGTATACCTATGGCGAGTGTTTTCGCGTATGCTTGTGTATGTACGTATTTGGATGCGTGTATTTATTTATTTAATATCAATTACCTCTGTATTGTATTTTATTTACTTTATTCTTAACTCTGAAGCGGAGAATCATTCGGTTTCCTAGTTAGAATTTTAGTCTACGACTTCAGCTATAACTTTTACGTGGTTTTGTTTTTGCGTGCAATCGTTCTCCACGGTCCACATATGACGTATTATCTTCGTTTTGTACTTTCATTGCCAGAGAACGTCTCTATGAACCACTTAAGAGAACATTAGTCTACGACTTCTTTTATACCATAAACTTGGTTCTATCTTTGCGTGTAATTGTTTTTCACTGTTCCAAATAATGACGTATTATATTCGTTTTTTTCCGTTCTTTGCCAGGGAACATTTCCCCGAACCAAAGTATCGTCTTCCTGTCTTCCTCCGGTTGCAGCGTATTTTGAAATATCCACTTCTGCGTTTACAGATAGACTTTGTTAGGTTCAGAAGATCCCGTTAAGGGTGAAAGCAGCGACTCTTTGCTTAAACTTTAATCTGTTATTTTAATAAATATTTTCTCTACGGTTCTTATATATTTGATATATATTTATCCTCCTTATCGAGCCCTGTTTGGATTTAATCTTCACATTTATTATTATTACTATATATATATATATATATATATATATATATATGCAAAAGTTCTATTTAAAATTGTTGGGATACAATATAGTATATATATATATATAACGAAGGAAGTTTTTTAAGGAAGCAGATGGACGACAACGCACCAGAGTACTCAATACTTAGGGTAGCAGAGTGGGTAATGGGAAAATGTTTAGTACAGAAATAGCCGTCGAAACGGCTTGAGCTCTGCCGTCGGGTTTAAATATGTTCATCTCTCTGTCTCTGTCTCTCTCGCTCTCGCTCTCTCTCTCGCTCTCGCTCTCTCTCTCGCTCTCTCTCTCGCTCTCGCTCTCTCTCTCTCTCTCTCTCTCTCTCTCTCTCTCTATATATATATATATATATATATATATATATATATATATATATATATATATATATATATAAGGCGGGTAAAATTCCCGAGATCCATGGACGAGTTCTCTCCAGCGGTCTCTGTCCCTCATTATCGCTGCCATATCCTGCATCTCCAACAGACCAGTGTCTATCCTTAGGGCATCAACATATGTTAACCTTGGTCTTCCTCTTCTAGTGTGTCCATGTAGGGGCTCCCAATATATATATATATATATATTTAGAAGAAAATTATTTAGAAGTGGTAATGTTGCTACGAGGAACCACCATTTGGTAGAAAGATATGATATTTATATCGACAACGACTTTAGCTTGTTTTTACATAATTTATTAACAAAGGTTAAGAAGTGAATTAAGCTGGCATGCCAAGAGAAATGAAATAATTCAATTAAGATTACAAGAGAACATACGGTCGACTGGCTGAAGCGTTTGGCCAGGTCCGTAGTAATGTTTTGTCTTTACATATTGTTTGTGCTTGTGGAGCAAAAGAACAAGTGGTGTTTACCTTAGCATTGTCAAGCTGCAAGAGAGAGATTCTTCAAATCTTCACGGGTAATCTCTCCCCTCAGGACGCGTAGGGATACATCCTCTTCTACTGGCGCTGATTGGCTGAGCTGAGCCATATCACGCACAGAGAATGTATGTGAGCCCGCGGAATGTAGGTCACTACATATATAAATCAGGATAGAACCAGTTGAAAACAAGTTAGGCCAGTACTTAGCAGAATACTTGATACTTGGTATAGAGAGAGTATGGTTATATTATAAAGTTTCGGGACTTCAGTGCTGATCTCTTGCCGTTTCAACAGCTAGTTTTGTTCTAGACGGCTATGGAAAATACTATGCCAGTGCATATTACTGTAGAAAATCTGACTAAATGCGTTACATCATTTATATTTGATGTTCTTAGACAGCAATCTTGTATCCAGCTTTCAAACATGAATTGACAGTCTTAAGAAGCGAAATCACAAATGGAAAATGTATGTACTTTTAGATGTATAAACATGCGACATATCTCAGTAGAAATACAGCTAGACATATGCTTGTTTACTATACTTAAATATATTCTATATGTCTATATTTTGAATCACGCTGAGGTAGTGCTCCTCATGATATACTTGGGTCAACCTAGGGCAGCTATTCCAGAGGCGTCATCGTCTGTAATACATACACGGTCCTCCAGTACCTTACATCATTGGCGGACCCTTGTTAGTCCATCTGCGTCCTCCAAGGTAACTTCGAGCCTCTGAAGATCTTCCTTAATCTCATCCAACCATCTGATACGGGGCCTGCCGCGACGCCTAATCCAGCCTGTAGATGCTGCGTTGAACGAGAGGAATACAAAGTTAGGATGATCTGGTGGAAGGCGGTGAACATATCTGTATCCGTACCAGAGTATGCGGTAATGGTTATGAGGCGGGAAATAATCTTACTTAATTATATTATCATAGTGAACTAAATACACCTGTACAATGCATCCGTATTGAAAAATATATCAATAAAATGTTACGTTCATTAGCGATAATAATCTGTTATTTGAAGTAGCCTACCGTAATTAATTAGTCTAATCAGCTCATTGCAACCAGTGCAACAACAATGTAAATACTGTTATGGCATCATTTTAAATACCTGCCTTCCAATTTCGAAGTTACAGTATACATATATAGAAATATAATATATTGCTTCTCGCCAACTCGATTCCAGATAATGTCTTGCTAAATATATATAAATAGCGATATATATATATATATATATATATATATATATATATATATATATATATATATATATATATATATATGTGTGTGTGTGTGTGTGTGTGTGTGTGTGTGTGTATGTGTATGTGTGTGTGTGTGTGTGTGTGTGTAAATATGAGAATAAACGTGCTGCGTGGTTGCTAATGGGTTACATATGAATTAAGTTAGTTCTTCATCAGTGATCTTCCAACCATCATTGGTATTTCATCGCTTTAAAGACAAACAAAGATGGTGAGGCAACGAAAAGTGAGGAAGTAGGAGTCAAGTCCCAAATTTCCATGAATATAAGTTCGGTGAAATCGTGAACGAGAGAGAAAGATTCCTTCTTCCTCCCGTTAGACCTGTATGGAATTCCTTCCTTGCTCACATTCCAACCAGGTTTGATGGTCTTTATTCTATCTCGTTCACGATTTCACCGAACTTATATTCATGGAAATTTGGGACTTGACCCCTACTTCCTCACTTTTCGTTGCTTCACCATCTTTGTTTGTTTACACTCTCGTGTCCCCTTTATTTACGTGTCCCAACGACTTCTTTTAGCCATTGCTCGCACCAACCGGAGGTATATGGTCTTTAAAGCGATGAAATACCAATGATGGTTGGAAGATCACTGATGAAGGACTAACTTTATTCATATGTAACCCATTAGCAACCACGCAGAACGTTTATTCTCATATTTATACATATTTTTCCCCCGAGTGACCCGTCTATTTCGTTCTTACTGCTTCCTCTTTCTCTGTATCTTTACCCTCTCTAACAGTCACTCTCTCTGGTAGCCTCTTCCTCATCCTTCACTCACTCACTCTCTGTTACTACCTCTCCTCCTCCTCCTTCTTCCCGTTTGACCTGTGCGTAATTCTTTTCTTTTGCACCCTTGGTCAGGCATGTTCGCTTTTTTTTCTCTCTCTCGTCTACGATTTCACAGAACTTATGTTCACCGAATTTACAGACTAGATTCCTTCTTCCTCCCGTTAGACCTGTACGGAATGTCTTCCTTGCTCACATTCCAACCAGGTTTGATGGTCTTTATTCTCTCTCGTTCACGATTTCACCGAATTTATATTCATGGAAATTTGGGACTTGACTCCTTCCTCCTCACTTTTCGTTGCTTCACCATCTTTGTTTGTTTACACTCTCGTGTCCCCTTTATTTACGTGTCCCAACGACTTTTTTTAGCCGTTGCTCGCACCAACCGGAGGTATATGGTCTTTAAAGCGATTAAATACCAATGATGGTTGGAAGATCACTGATGAAGAACTAACTTTATTCATATGTAATCCATTAGCAACCACGCAGCACGTTTATTCTCATATTTACACATATTTTTCCCCCGCTGAGACCCTCTATTTCGTTCTTACTGCTTCCTCTTTCTCTGTATCTTTACTCGCTCTAACAGTCACTCTCTCTGTTAGGCTCTTCCTCACCCTTCACTCACTCACTCTCTGTTACTACCTCTCCTCCTCCTCCTTCTACCCGTTTGACCTGTGCGTAATTCTTTTCTTTCGCACCCTTGGTCAGGCAGGTTCGCTTTTTTTTCTCTCTCTCGTCTACGATTTCACAGAACTTATGTTCACCGAATTCACAGACTAGATTCCTTCTTCCTCCCGTTAGACTTGTACGGAATTCCTTCCTTGCTCACATTCCAACCAGGTTTGATGGTCTTTATTCTCTCTCGTTCACGCTTTCACCGAACTTATATTCATGGAAATTTGGGACTTGACTCCTTCCTCCTCGTTTTTCGTTGCTTCACTATCTTTGTTTGTTTACACTCTCGTGTCCCCCTTATTTACGTGTCCCCCTTATTTACGTGTCCCCCTTATTTACGTGTCCCAACGACTTTTTTTAGCCGTTGCTCGCACCAACCGGAGGTATATGGTCTTTAAAGCGATGAAATACAAATGATGGTTGGAAGATCACTGATGAAGGACTAATTTATTAATATATATATATATATATATATATAAGTTTCAGGTTATGAATAATGTAGTGATAATATATCGTCACGTTAGAGATGAACAGCGTACGTGTAGGTTTGCTCAACGAGTATAAATTATAATCCGGAGAAAATGTAGAAAAGATGAATATAAAATGAAAGTGCTTTTTTAAAAAGGAATTTATTAGGTATTGACATATTTTTCTGTAACAGACGGATTACCTATGTATCGCTGCTTGCGTAATCATATAATGTTAGCAAGTATTCGATAGCAAATGTATAATCAGTTGTCACTTCTTCAGAGATATTGGATAATTTGGAAAAAATCAGAAAAATTGAAGTATTTATATTAGTTGTAAGAAAGGAAGAGAGGGGATAGTATATGACAGATGGCAATTCAATTTACTGGTAAACAAGTATATAAAGGGTTTCTAATGAGAGTACAATGAGTATATGGTTTATTTTATCTAAATAAGAATGTGTGGGAGTGCCTATTTTAATCTATACTTGACCAATTGAACAATGGAGAGGGCTGGTCGTTTGGTGTAGTAGTATTAATAGATATAAAGTGTCAATTAAGGAAGAGGGAGATTTACACTGCTACTGAATAACAACAATGCTGGTAGTCTGCTGGTATATGCATTAGGGAATTGAATTAAGAAATCTCATTTTATCTATAGCAGTTTATATTAAATGGTAAATAATAGAAGAGTTGATAGAATTAAGACTGATAGAAAATGTTAATATGTATTTTGACAATCAAACGGAGATGGAGACAGGCGTTCAATCCTGGTTGTGTTTGTAATATGAAAATGTAGATTTCAAGCGATGGTTACAGTATAACGATCGCTCTATTCTGTTATTTAATAAAATATTTTTAGATTTCATAATACAAAATAATTCCATATTACACAATTTACAAAATTCCTGTCCGTGGGTTTGGAGGGGCAGGGGTTATTATATCCCATTTATCTCTGAAGAAGTGACAACTGATTATACATTTGCTATCGAATACTTGCTAACATTATATGATTACGCAAGCAGCGATACATAGGTATTCCGTCTGTTACAGAAACATATGTCAATACCTAATAAATTCCTTTTTATAAAAGCACTTTCATTTTATATTCATCATATATATATATATATATATATATAAAGAAAAAAAAGATGAAATTGAAAATGCAACTGGAGTCTTATTTTTTTAAATATATATATATTTATTTGGTTCCTTTACCGGTTTCGCAGTTCTTCTGCTTTTCAAAAGTAGATTGAGATGTAGTGTCTGTGGTTTTTCTCACATCTGGTTTGTCTCTGAATGTTTTTTTATATGGAAAAAAAGTGGCTCGAAATGCCAGGTTTTAGAGAAGTAATTTGATTGGTTGGTCAATAACTGTAATAAATTTCGCGCCAGTTCGCGTTACAAAGTTCTTCAAACAAAGGGGTGAGGCACATTTCCAGGTATCATCCCCCCCCCACACACACACACGATATATATATATATTCTCTTCATCTTAACATGCTAACCATACTCCCACACACATAACACCCATACACACACACATATCAACCCCCACCCCCCACACACGCAACTCCCTCCCCCATTTCTACTAATAGAATCACTTTCCTACACACATATATACACACTCACAAAATATATATATTCTCTCCATCTTAACATATTCGCACGAACACACACACACACACACAACACCCATATACACACACAGCTCCCTCACCCATTTCTACTAATAGAGTTATTTCCAATACACACACACACACACACACACACAAGCACACAAGCACACAAATAAACATACACATCTTTGCTTTCTTTACGTCAATAGAAAATCTGAATTCTGACACCCCAGCGAACTAACCATATTCACTGAACCAGAACAATTCTCCCATCCAATTTCTCTTGACCATTATCTTTTGCTTGTCATAAAACGCTCTAAAAAGGCTACAGAATAGATTTCCAAATAAGGGCGCGAAAACTTGTTCACGTGACAGCCATAATTTCATTTATAACCAATCAAATTACGTTTATTAAAAAAAAGCCTTTGTGAGCCCCTTTTTTAAGTAAAAAGAAATTGAAATACACAGACACACACACAAGCACACAAATAAACATACATATCTTTACTTTCAATAGAAAATCTGATAGAAAATCTGAATTCTGACACCCCAGCGAACTAACCATATTCACTGAACCAGAACAATTCTCCCATCCCATTTCTTTTGACCATTATCTTTTACTTATCATAAAATTCTCTAAAAAGGCTACAGAATGGATTTCCAAATAAGGGTGCGAACATTTAATGAAAACTTGTTCACGTGACAGCCATAATTTCATTTATAACCAATCAAATTACGTTTATTAAAAAAAAAGCCTTCGTGAGCCTCTTTTTTCAAGTAAAAAGAAATTCAAACACTCATATATGAAAAAACAACCTGTGACAGCCCCCACCCCTTGTTTGAAGAACTTTGTAACGCGAACTGGCGCGAAATTTATTATAATTATTGACCAACCAATCAAATTACTTCTCGAAAAACCTGGCATTTCGAGCCACTTTTTCCATATAAAACAAGTAACATTCAGAGACCAACCAGATCTTTAGAGAGGAATTTCCATTGACCAAATTGCCTGATTGGAAGATGACAATGTGGGCAAACTAACATTCCAGATCCCAAGCGACCAGTTTTGGTCATCGCTTGAACCAGGACCACAGCTAGGTCAAAGATAGGAGCTAAAGAAAGAGATGTCTGACAAATGACGGCCACACCTGTTCACCGTTTAAGGATAGCTTTCAATACTGTAACCTCAACGGATCTTTGAGCATCGTCAGCCACGGTATGTCCACTCTTCCACGTTGGCAATCACTGTTGTTATGCACCTGGAAACATTCACCAGTCCATCCATCGAGCGTCCGACGACGTTGTTTAACAGCATGGATATGCCTCACCAGCTGCCACGCAGCAAACTGGATTGATCTTTTCCCCTGTCAATCTTTCATATTCCTCTAAGAAGTTGCCGACCATATTGACTTCCAAGATGTTCGATACCATCACCAGTCGAAGATCTCACAGGCGACCGAAATATGAGCTAGTGAACGTGTGTCAAATGTCTGGTCTCGTTGATGGTAGTCATATCTATATCTAATGAATTAAGGTGATTGAGCATGTGACCGTGCTTCCAGGTCGATCCCAAGCAACGAAAAGTAATACATCATAATCTTATAAAAGAAAGAAAGGGGGCTACTTACCCTCCGGGTGCTTTGGGATGTTGGGTGGGTTGATCTCCATATTTGATGGGGTTTCATTTGGTAATACCTTTAAAATAATCTACTCGTGGCTTTTATGTAAGGGGTTCCCACTTCGTTGGGGAAGCCCTCCCTAATACGTTTGTAGACACACAGCTATAATCGTACAATCTTATGTGGTTCAAGCAGTGTAAATGTGTTTGTCCCGAAAACTTCCACCTCTTTCTCAATCAATTTACTTCGTGCTATGAAGACCATCAGTTCTACGTTGCCCTATCTTACTAGCAGGAGGTTTGGTGTATATGTTATTGTTACTGTCGATTCTGTGTGACCCTGTGTTTCATTTTAGATGTTGTGACTTTGGTTGTAGTAGGGTTGATGGTTGTATTGAGTGTGGTTGTGTTGTCCGTTGGGTTGCTGGTGACGATAGTGTTGTACTATATTTGTTTGTGTTTGGTGTATATTTTCTGTTTTCTGGACCGGGTGTTCGAGTCTGGTATTGAGTGCTTGAATCTTTTTTTTTTGTGTTAGAGGGGGGTTATTATTTTTATTTTTTGTCTCCTACACTCGTAGACGAGGAGGTAAATATTATTTAAATGGAGAGGGGTGTAAGTACGTTTGCATTTTGTGAGAGAGAGCGAGTGCAAATGGGAGTGTCTTCTTGACAGACCCTCTCGGTGACTTTCTCGGAGTCTGCTGTTATAGTTGTTGTTTTTATTTGTGGTGGTGGCAGTTCAGCTACTACGGGTAGTGGTTTTGCAGTTGTAGGAGGTGGTAGTTTAGTTGCTGCTGTTGGTGTTGTTTTTGGTCTTGTGTGTGCTGTAGATGCTGATACAGTTGGTGGTGTTGTTTATGTTGTTCCGTTTACTGGTGACCTTGCTGTTAAATTTATGTTAAATTTGCGGAGCAAGAGTTCAAAAGACATGGTAATATTATCATATATATCCATTAGAGGATATCCGAGAAATGTGGGTTTATCAGTGCAATTAAATGGTATGAGCAGAGATGAGAAGTGGTGTAGGAGAATGACGAATTCACGGTTTTGTGGCATTTTACCATTCAATGCTTTAGACATTTAATTGTGAACAAGAAGAAAAAAGCGACACATTCTTTTTATATCTCTCTCCCGAGAGGTAGCAGAGTTGACGTATTAAAGTCATAAAAATATAAGTAACTATGTGCCACTGTAGTAGGAGGTTGGAATGTTGAAGAAGCTTTTAGGGATTCCGGTGGTGATCATTGCGTTTGGGTGCATATTAAACAGTGTTGAGCACTGTTTATTCAGAATTGATGCAAAATTATAAGTCATGCAGAAGTCAGCACGTACAGCAAATATTTTAAGAACAG
>OZ024740.1:375626693-375669193 GCA_964016885.1 Eledone cirrhosa
ATTCATATGGTTTTGTACTTACCTCACACCCTGGCAAGACAGGTAGCTTGCAGCTCGCCGGAGATAATGCCTACTTTCCGAAAGTATTTTGGTACGATACGTTTGATGGATGAGAGTATTAAAGATGGTTTTGAGACCAGTACCGGTACTACTAATACATGGAACACGACTCCACGAGCAAAACCTTCCAGGCTTAGTGGATCTACTAGAAGTAGCACTTCAATTTCTTCAAATTACAGCATGCATATTGCCTTACAAAATAAAAGAGCGTATTGTACAATGTATTCCTAGGTGCCTTTAATATATAAAATTGCTTAACTGATCATAAGCCTGCTCAATAAGCAGTGTTGTGGCTGAGCAATAGCATCAATGAATGATTTTCGAAACATAACCTTGCATTGTTGAGACCAACATTAGAGGAATTCTTTTAATAATACAAATGATCAGCAGCACTAGTATTGTTACTGGGAAGATAAGCCACAGCTACGAGAAAAGTGATACTGAAAAAATATAACAGCAGAATACGATGACACACAAAATATTCAGCAACTCAAGGTAAAAATTTACATCTTAATAATCACAAGAATAAAATCAATATCAACTGTACAACCAATAGGAAAAATAAATACATTTATAACAACCATACCAGTTACAGTAGTAAGTTTTGTTCCATAAAAGAAAGGAAAGAATACATTGTAAATCTGCAGGCTCGTATCGTTCCCATCGAGAATAGCTGATAGTTAATTCATTGAGAAAGATTAACAAACCTAAATAATTACATAAATGTCGAGATATAACAGATAAATATTTGCATAAAATATAAGCAGTCGTGTATATATTTTGCTATGAATAAACGCATATCATTTATCATTGTTTTCATACACATGCACATACACATATATGCATACATTGTATGTGCATGTATATGCTTATAATTTAAATGTGCGTCTATTTCTATTTTATAACTACGACTAATCTAAATCTAGTTCCACTGTGGTTCTTTATTTATGGTATCATTTTATGATTATTAAACTTCATAAAATAAAACAAATAACATTTCGTTGAAATGTATCATCTATTTTCATGATATGCTATTATAATTGTAATAACTACAAATGCCTCATATATATATATCCGTATATAAACTTTGTTCTATTAATCAAATATGTGTTGTATTAAATAGTCAGATATTATGAAGAAGAATGTGTTCTGGTGTCTTAAATTTAGTAATATTCTTCATCTTAAAGATAAAAGAATATGATATTCCACAAATGCTCAAACATGATAAATTCGCTGCAGTAGTCAATATAAGGTGTCGGTGATACGTAGCTATATTAAACAGGCTACGTTTCTTGATTATGATAATTAGGGCGGTGGATTGGCAGTATCGGTAGAGGGTCGGACGCCACGCGTTGACGCATAGAGTTACGGCCCTTGTCATTCTGTGTTCAAATCCCGCCGAGGTTAACTTTGCCTTTCATCCTTACGGGGTCGATAAAATAAAGTACCAGTAATACACTGGGCAATTGCTGGCCTTGTGCCAAAAGTAGAAACAATTATGATAATTAGGGCCGGTGATTTTGCTTCATGCCTATTAATGGCTGTAAATATTATCGATAATATTTACTGTCAAGGATGGGGTATTTTTTATTCATACTAGGATACGGGACCCGATACAGAAATTTGCTATTCCATTTTGTAGTATATACCAATGTTATTGCGCCTTGCAGTAAGGGATTTGCCAATAATACAACCAGTAAAGGTGCATCCTTTTTTCACAGTAAGAAGCCATTTACATTTTCGTGATAGTTTAAATTATATCACCCGATATATAACTTCTAATGTGGTTGCTAGAAGAAGTATCATGTATTGGATCACAAACTTCGAATGCTTCAACAATGTAAGTTTCTGTATTCTTCAACAGTGTAATAAATTAATATGATCAATATATGAATCATGAATGAAATAAAAGTTTCAAATAAGTGTGCTAGCATATATTTTAGCTTCACCACAAATATTTCACACACTGAGTAATCTAGAGTTTGATAAATAGCGACAGTGCTGATATATGGGTGTATAAATATTTTAGTGATATAATTTCTGATAATTAATAAGACGTTTGCATTTGGTATTTATTCAAATTTCCGTCTTTATAAACACATATATTAAATGCCTTCATTAACCTTCTTGGTTAAGGGCGGTGGATTGGCAGTATCGGTAGAGGGTCGGACGCCATGCTTTCCAGCATAGTTACGTCCCTTTGC
Source organism: Eledone cirrhosa (assembly GCA_964016885.1). NCBI lineage: Eukaryota > Metazoa > Mollusca > Cephalopoda > Octopoda > Eledonidae > Eledone > Eledone cirrhosa. The sequence goes on from OZ024740.1 coordinate 375,628,958, forward strand.
GGTCTGAGTTCAACTCCCGCCGAGATTAACTTTGCCTTTCATCCTTACGGGTTCGATAAAATAAAGTACCAGTAATAAACTGGGTAATTTGCTGGCCTTGTGCCAAAAGTAGTAACAATTAACCTTCTTGGTAAAGCTTAGTCTCATAAAATATTGAAATGCATATCTACAGGCAATCTATATTTTGCTTGCATTCGAGTTTGTGTGTTCTGTCTTCTATGCTGTTTATGTCCATAGAAAGAATTCAGTTTTGGGTATTTCTAAAGACATAAACATGAAATATAGAATACAAGCAAAATATCTCAAGAATTTCCAATACGTAGAAACGAACGGTGGTGTCACCAGTGCGCATTGCCTTTCCCTTGGACAATATCGTTCCCGTTGAGAGAAAAGACAGGTATCGATGGACGACTGCTGCTCTTCAAAGTATCTGAAGAATTCTCAGTAAAAGTATTGCGACGCAACCCACAAAACACTGTCGGTAATGGCGCATAATCTATTAAGACTTTAAACAATATCGAAAATACATTAGCCTGACAATATTTCATGGTTGTCATTAATAAATATAGAACTAACACAGTCCCAGCAAAGATGACCACATTAGCAAAAACAAATATTAGATGAATGCACATAGAGAACATCATTAAAAAATATAGATATTTTGGCAGTTACAAGTGTATTTTGGTTTAATAAACTGAAGCCAAGATTAATAAAGATTTTTACAGTATCATATTCTCTCCGAGTTTGTATAATTTATAAAATCTATAATGTATTAAACTTTCTAACTTTTATTTATAATGACCTGTTTTTGAAGCATCGAGAAAATGGTTGAAACAAAAAAAATATGAATGATATTTAATTTAATAACATTATTACTACTATCATTAATTCGATTATGTTCGAAGAACAAATTAAATTACGCTATACTCATATATAACAAGTTATTTGCAAATTTCATTCCAAGGAAATACTTTTAGCAACTTTAGACGGACGCCTTTATTTATGAATGTATTAATATCCGTACTTTGATGATTTATATAATAAATTTGTTGAGCGAATTTTCAACGGCTACAACAATAGAACATCTAATTTATTTTTCTTAATAAGATACTGTCTATAACTTCGGCTTCAACATAATTACAAATAGTACGTATCATTGTTCACACGGAGTTTTTAGTTTTGTTTAAATGAAGATTTATTGTCAATTTCCTCCACAGGCTACTGGCTCTTTTGAATTGTAGATTTATATTATTGACGTAAGTTATGCCGAGAATACTGAGTCGTATTTGAATATATTTGTCGGAGAAAAGGTTTTTGCGTCTTACAAGTAGAATGGGTGCCACACTATTAATCCAAATTCACTCTTCTATATATGTCTATAGAAAATATGTCAATACTTTATTCTAAGTTCCTTTTGCCCACTAAGTATACTTTTCTACTGAATTTAACCATGTTAACTACAACAACATTTATTTCTCTCTCATGAAGTGAAATTGATGCCATAGGTTACATAGGAAGTTAGAATTTCTTTTTTATATTGGAAATTAAAGTTGTATTAATTATTATTATCCTGAAGTTATCATTTAAAAGCAATCTTTCTTCAAACTGAGACCGGTAATTTGATAAGATTCGCGGAGTTGGTGTACCCTTTGAAATGAAATCCTTTATGTTCAGCAAACGTCGAAACAGGCTATCTCGTTATAATAATGATAATTATTAGAACTAGCTAAACTAAATCGTCTTATATTTTTAATGAGTACATCAAATCTCGCGTTTCTAATGTGAATATTATTCATGCACCGCCCATATCGACAGATGAAAATATAAAGATGAAAGATTTTTAACAGGACAATCCTTGAATATGTAACGTAAATTTATTAGCGTAAATCAAATCACTGGCATGCCCAATTGACTATAAGTAATTCAGGCACATTCAATTGCATAAACACAGTATCAACAACATTTGAACTGTTAATAGGAATCCCATTTCGTTTCATGAATATTCAAATATTAATATAAGCAGGTGTTGATCCAAATCCTGTTTCTTAGCTACCCTATAGCAATATACTTCTATATTATCAGATTTAAATAATTGACTTTAGTACGCACATTTATCAGTGGAAGGAGAGAAGGTGCCATGCAAGCTGATGAACATATAAGGAATCATGTCAACAAATATAGTACGCATATAATCAAAGTGCGTCCATCCAGGAATTTCTATCTTGAGAGATGTCATCAGTTTTACTTATGGAAACTGATTTCCCGAATTAATATATTTGATTTGTTGTAACAGCGTGAGCAAAAATACATTACGCTTTCCTATGGATGCCATCATCTCTTGTATGACACCCTATCTATAAATCAAATATTATAAGTATACGAAATATGTCCATATGAACATCATGTTATGAATTGAAAAGTTTTACCTATTAGTTTACCTTAAACATATTACATCTGGATTTCAATTTTGCGATATGAATAATAATATGTCATATACTCTACAAATGACGTTCGTTGTGATTTTAAATGAACGTTCCCTGTAAAAGGTCTCACGAATCTAGGAACAATGGGTAACACACAAATGATTGTCCGCCTTCAACTTCGCGCCTTGTTGCTTGAGTCGACAAAATGTTATTTTGTATTCCGAGTTGATAAATAATAGTAATTAATTACTGCTGCTACATATTGGATGTATACTGCCTATACCGCATAAGATATGCTATTAAGGACATATAAAGGAATTGGTTATTCATATACAGAATGTATTGTTACTAGGTTTTCTGTATTTAACCAAGTCATTATGTATTGCAGGAATACGATAAAAACTTTTTTGGTTAAACATATGTTTGTGCAAACAGGACGTTGTGATTCCAACAAATATAGTTAACATCCTGCAAGCCTGTTTCAGATTTATTAGACCTCCTGTGTAAATCATGGACAATAGCGTGCTAACCAAAGTAGAAATGAAGGAATCATAAAGTATATGCGCAATATTTTATATGTATAGTAGGCTTGAAAAATCGATATTAACAAATGTCTAATCGCAAGAAATATAATTTTTATTGTAATGTTAGCAGATTTAGTTTGTTGTTCTGAGGATTCTACAACTTTGCTTCCCACATTCTATATATAATATTGATTTATTTTCTACTCCGACAAATGGACAATACATAGTTTATGAGTAAGGTGAGACGATATTAGTTAATCTAATATACATTTGATATGTATTTCATGCATTTTGGAGAAATTAATTATAACATCTCCAATAGGAATGTATTTCGAAACTTTATATTTTTATTCTAATTCGCCTACCACCAATTTTTAAATAGTAATCGTTAATCGATTAGTTGATATATTCCAATACATTTTTTATCAACATTTTGCAGAATATGATTATATTTACTCTCTACGGGTTTACTACTCGAGTAAAACATTTTCTGTCTTAACAAAATATTTAAACGAAGTTGATAGGAAATATTAAAATGGAATCAGGACTCCTCGGAAATCTTGCTGAATAATGTATTATTGATAAAATGAAACATTGAAAATGCAAAGAAAACTTGCCGACTTATTGTTCAATAATTCTATTCACACTGTGTTCGTCACACAGAGTCTGTTATTGTCCTTTATATGTATGTGAAATCATAATCACTTGCGAATTTACTTCGATGCTGAATTTGAAATTAGTACAATAAGTATCCAGGCATGAATTACTGACTTCAGGATATAATTTCCTTAAGATTTGCATATTTCCTTACTGAGATATATCTGTATATTTCAAAACCGTTGACTGACATTTTCACAAAAGATATATCATATAAGTAATTTTATCCTGAAGGGAATATGTAAAAAACACCTACAAACAACATGCATACGTACATATACACACATACATGCGAACAAATACGCAAACACACATTAGTATATATGTATTTGTAATTTACATATATGCTTAAGAATAATTTAGGTATCAGTTTCAGTCACAATGTTTTTACCTAGTTCATGTATATATTCTTGCTTATCTATCAATCTTAATTTATTACTTTCACTAGACCCCTCTTCCTCTCTTGGTGTGTTAGTATATTGAATATATATATATATATATATATGGGGGGGGGGGGTATGTGTGCGTGTGGGTGCGTGCGTATGTGTATGCGTGTGTGTGTATGCGTGTGTGTGTATGTGTGTGTGTGTGTGTGTGTGTGTGTGTGTGTGTGTGTGTGTGTGTGTGTGTGTGTGTGTGTGTGTGTGTGTGTGTTATATTACTGGCAATTGCTATCTTTCCGAGAAATAGACATCACTACCTATGTAAAGAACGTATTTTCATTTAAGTTATGAATAAAATGTACAACGTTCATATCAGTGAAGAATAAACTCGGCTCAGAACGTGTAAAAAGCAATGTCATGTTTCTTTCTGTATATGAACGTTAGAGTGTTTATGTGAGTTGTCACTTTTCCTCCTGATAATACTCTTGCACAAACTTGAAAGTAATCTACACAGAATAAAAGAAATTGCTCTAAATGTTTCATTTTGGTTCATTGACGGAGATAAGAATTATGAAACATATTCCGGACGGTAGCATATTAATTAATGAATGAAATGTACAAATGGGAATGAGATATTAGGGAATTCAGGAACGATTACTTAATAACATATATACATATATTTGGCTGCACCGTAACATATTTCATAATTACCGAATAGTTATAAAATGTTATAACGTATGCTACTGTAACATGATCTACCACCATTTACTTTGATATGCATATAGCAGCAATTCCATTTTCAAAATTAACTATATAATACGCTATACATTTCATATTTTCGTAGACTTAATATGAGAGGGGGTCAGTCACTTTCATTTCAACATGGTGTTATGATTTATGATTTAATACAGATATTTGATTATTCATAGTTTATTATAGATATGAGGGGATTATATATGTGATACTTCTATGCTCATCATTGCTTTATTCTCTATGACAAAATATTTGCATAACAACTGCCCATGGTATAATTCATTTTAGTATGTAAATAAAATAATCCCACATCACTGGCATTTGAGAGACTACGAAGTTATCAGTTGTTTAGTATAATACAACGTGGAATAGCATTCAGTATTGACTAATGTATGGTTTACACCAGTAATGATGTTGTATAAACTGTTCAGTTCGTGTGTATATACATTTCAGTTCAGATTATTGCTCCCCTAAGCCTGAATAAAAATTGAAACAAATAAAATAAAGATACGTATTCCACATGAGAATTATAATCATAACTATGTTTCCAGCATAGTTACGTCCCTTTACGGTCTGAGTTCAAATCCCGTTGAGGTTAACTTTGCCTTTCATCCTTACGGGGTCGATAAAATAAAGTACCAGTAATGTACTGGGTAATTGCTGGCCTTGTGCCAAAAGAAGAAACAATTAGATTTTCTTTCAAATAGAAAACAAGATGATATTTTCAAAACGACTTGTTGTAAAAGTCTCACAGACATATAGCATATAAAGTCTCAAGAAATTCCACAGTTAAAACTACATTGCATGTATGGTTTAAGGAACCTAAGCCTACGAATTGAAAGATTCCGGTGAATAAGATATTAGTGTAGATTACATAATAATAACGTTACAGGTGAATTGTACATTTTAAGATATTGAGTTTTATCTTAAAACTGCTGAATCAAATCAATCAGATACAAGCCATGAATGCAGACAAAAACCATATATTGCAATGCTCTTGTGATCAGCAGAACATACCGCAAACAATGGAAATGAAATGAAGTTATATATATATATATATATATATATATATATATATATAAAAAACAAATAACGAAACGAAATTAAATTTCGTTTCGTTTGTAACTCACTTTTGTATGACTGACGCTTAAACAATTAAGTTAAAAATGTACATCCACATATGTATACTGAAATACTAGTATGCATATGAATACACACACGTATACATATGTAGATGTACCAAGTCTTTCACTGGTTACTTTACTGTGAGTATCCAGCTATTCTGTATGTAAACACACAGACAAACCGGTTTTTAGAGTCATACTGGTTTTTGAGGAAACACCTTTCCTCTATTCTCCAGAAAGCCAGACATATGCATACTAGTATTTCAGTATACTTATGTGGATGTACATTTTTAACTTAATTGTTTAAGCGTCAGTCATACAAAAGTGAGTTACAAACGAAACGAAATTAAATTTCGTTTCGTTATTTGTTTTTATCGTCTCCGTTGAACCGGTACGTACTCACACTCTATGCAAATTAGTCTGCCCACTACTAATTTTCATAGAAAAAGCATATAACGATATGTGCTTTTACGATTCTCCAGAAAGGCCGGTAGATAGGTAAATATTGCTGATAAGTTGTAACAACAACGAAACTAGTTCAATATTCTTTGTCTGGCTTTCAGAAGAATAGAGGAAAGGTGTTTCCTCAAAAAACCAGTATGACTCTAAAAACCGGTTTGTCTGTGTGTTTACATACAGAATAGCTGGATACTCACAGTAAAGTAACCAGTGAAAGACTTGGTACATCTACATATGTATACGTGTGTGTATTCATATGCATACTAGTATTTCAGTATACATATGTGGATGTACATTTTTAACTTAATTGTTTAAGCGTCAGTCATACAAAAGTGAGTTACATACGAAACGAAATTTAATTTCGTTTCGTTATTTGTTTTTATCGTCTCCGTTGAACCGGTACGTACTCACACTCTCTGCAAATTAGTCTGCCCACTACTAATTTTAATAGAAAAAGCATATAACGATATGTGCTTTTCCGATTCTCCAGAAAGGCCGATAGATTGGTAAATATTGCTGATGAGTTGTAACAACAACGAAACTAGTTCAATATTCCTTGTCTGGCTTTCTGGAGAATAGAGGAAAGGTGTTTCCTCAAAAAACCAGTATGACTCTAAAAACCGGTTTGTCTGTGTGTTTACATACAGAATAGCTGGATACTCACAGTAAAGTAACCAGTGAAAGACTTGGTACATCTACATATGTATACGTGTGTGTATTCATATGCATACTAGTATTTCAGTATACTTATGTGGATGTACATTTTTAACTTAATTGTTTAAGCGTCAGTCATACAAAAGTGAGTTACAAACGAAACGAAATTTAATTTCGTTTCGTTATTCGTTTTTATCGTCTCCGTTGAACCGGTACGTACTCACACTCTCTGCAAATTAGTCTGCCCACTACTAATTTTCATAGAAAAAGCATATAACGATATGTGCTTTTACGATTCTCCAGAAAAGCCGATAGATAGGTAAATATTGCTGATGAGTTGTAACAACAACGAAACTAGTTCAATATTCCTTGTCTGGCTTTCTGGAGAATAGAGGAAAGGTGTTTCCTCAAAAACCAGTATGACTCTAAAAACCGGTTTGTCTGTGTTTACATACAGAATAGCTGGATACTCACAGTAAAGTAACCAGTGAAAGACTTGGTACATCTACATATGTATACGTGTGTGTATTCATATGCATACTAGTATTTCAGTATACTTATGTGGATGTACATTTTTAACTTAATTGTTTAAGCGTCAGTCATACAAAAGTGAGTTACAAACGAAACGAAATTAAATTTCGTTTCGTTATTTGTTTTTATCGTCTCCGTTGAACCGGTACGTACTCACACTCTATGCAAATTAGTCTGCCCACTACTAATTTTCATAGAAAAAGCATATAACGATATGTGCTTTTACGATTCTCCAGAAAGGCCGGTAGATAGGTAAATATTGCTGATAAGTTGTAACAACAACGAAACTAGTTCAATATTCTTTGTCTGGCTTTCAGAAGAATAGAGGAAAGGTGTTTCCTCAAAAAACCAGTATGACTCTAAAAACCGGTTTGTCTGTGTGTTTACATACAGAATAGCTGGATACTCACAGTAAAGTAACCAGTGAAAGACTTGGTACATCTACATATGTATACGTGTGTGTATTCATATGCATACTAGTATTTCAGTATACATATGTGGATGTACATTTTTAACTTAATTGTTTAAGCGTCAGTCATACAAAAGTGAGTTACATACGAAACGAAATTTAATTTCGTTTCGTTATTTGTTTTTATCGTCTCCGTTGAACCGGTACGTACTCACACTCTCTGCAAATTAGTCTGCCCACTACTAATTTTCATAGAAAAAGCATATAACGATATGTGCTTTTCCGATTCTCCAGAAAGGCCGATAGATTGGTAAATATTGCTGATGAGTTGTAACAACAACGAAACTAGTTCAATATTCCTTGTCTGGCTTTCTGGAGAATAGAGGAAAGGTGTTTCCTCAAAAAACCAGTATGACTCTAAAAACCGGTTTGTCTGTGTGTTTACATACAGAATAGCTGGATACTCACAGTAAAGTAACCAGTGAAAGACTTGGTACATCTACATATGTATACGTGTGTGTATTCATATGCATACTAGTATTTCAGTATACTTATGTGGATGTACATTTTTAACTTAATTGTTTAAGCGTCAGTCATACAAAAGTGAGTTACAAACGAAACGAAATTTAATTTCGTTTCGTTATTCGTTTTTATCGTCTCCGTTGAACCGGTACGTACTCACACTCTCTGCAAATTAGTCTGCCCACTACTAATTTTCATAGAAAAAGCATATAACGATATGTGCTTTTACGATTCTCCAGAAAAGCCGATAGATAGGTAAATATTGCTGATGAGTTGTAACAACAACGAAACTAGTTCAATATTCCTTGTCTGGCTTTCTGGAGAATAGAGGAAAGGTGTTTCCTCAAAAACCAGTATGACTCTAAAAACCGGTTTGTCTGTGTTTACATACAGAATAGCTGGATACTCACAGTAAAGTAACCAGTGAAAGACTTGGTACATCTACATATGTATACGTGTGTGTATTCATATGCATACTAGTATTTCAGTATACTTATGTGGATGTACATTTTTAACTTAATTGTTTAAGCGTCAGTCATACAAAAGTGAGTTACAAACGAAACGAAATTAAATTTCGTTTCGTTATTTGTTTTTATCGTCTCCGTTGAACCGGTACGTACTCACACTCTATGCAAATTAGTCTGCCCACTACTAATTTTCATAGAAAAAGCATATAACGATATGTGCTTTTACGATTCTCCAGAAAGGCCGGTAGATAGGTAAATATTGCTGATAAGTTGTAACAACAACGAAACTAGTTCAATATTCTTTGTCTGGCTTTCAGGAGAATAGAGGAAAGGTGTTTCCTCAAAAAACCAGTATGACTCTAAAAACCGGTTTGTCTGTGTGTTTACATACAGAATAGCTGGATACTCACAGTAAAGTAACCAGTGAAAGACTTGGTACATCTACATATGTATACGTGTGTGTATTCATATGCATACTAGTATTTCAGTATACTTATGTGGATGTACATTTTTAACTTAATTGTTTAAGCGTCAGTCATACAGAAGTGAGTTACAAACGAAACGAATTTAATTTCGTTTCGTTATTTGTTTTTATGGTCTCCGTTGAACCGGTACGTACTCACACTCTATGCAAATTAGTCTGCCCACTACTAATTTTCATAGAAAAAGCATATAACGATATGTGCTTTTACGATTCTCCAGAAAGGCCGGTAGATAGGTAAATATTGCTGATGAGTTGTAACAACAACGAAACTAGTTCAATATTCCTTGTCTGGCTTTCTGGAGAATAGAGGAAAGGTGTTTCCTCAAAAACCAGTATGACTCTAAAAACCGGTTTGTCTGTGTGTTTACATACAGAATAGCTGGATACTCACAGTAAAGTAACCAGTGAAAGACTTGGTACATCTACATATGTATACGTGTGTGTATTCATATGCATACTAGTATTTCAGTATACATATGTGGATGTACATTTTTAACTTAATTGTTTAAGCGTCAGTCATACAAAAGTGAGTTACAAACGAAACGAAATTTAATTTCGTTTCGTTATTTGTTTTTATCGTCTCCGTTGAACCGGTACGTACTCACACTCTCTGCAAATTAGTCTGCCCACTACTAATTTTCATAGAAAAAGCATATAACGATATGTGCTTTTCCGATTCTCCAGAAAGGCCGATAGATAGGTAAATATTGCTGATGAGTTGTAACAACAACGAAACTAGTTCAATATTCCTTGTCTGGCTTTCTGGAGAATAGAGGAAAGGTGTTTCCTCAAAAAACCAGTATGACTCTAAAAACCGGTTTGTCTGTGTATTTACATACAGAATAGCTGGATACTCACAGTAAAGTAACCAGTGAAAGACTTGGTACATCTACATATGTATACGTGTGTGTATTCATATGCATACTAGTATTTCAGTATACTTATGTGGATGTACATTTTTAACTTAATTGTTTAAGCGTCAGTCATACAAAAGTGAGTTACAAACGAAACGAAATTTAATTTCGTTTCGTTATTCGTTTTTATCGTCTCCGTTGAACCGGTACGTACTCACACTCTCTGCAAATTAGTCTGCCCACTACTAATTTTCATAGAAAAAGCATATAACGATATGTGCTTTTACGATTCTCCAGAAAGGCCGATAGATAGGTAAATATTGCTGATGAGTTGTAACAACAACGAAACTAGTTCAATATTCCTTGTCTGGCTTTCTGGAGAATAGAGGAAAGGTGTTTCCTCAAAAACCAGTATGACTCTAAAAACCGGTTTGTCTGTGTTTACATACAGAATAGCTGGATACTCACAGTAAAGTAACCAGTGAAAGACTTGGTACATCTACATATGTATACGTGTGTGTATTCATATGCATACTAGTATTTCAGTATACTTATGTGGATGTACATTTTTAACTTAATTGTTTAAGCGTCAGTCATACAAAAGTGAGTTACAAACGAAACGAAATTAAATTTCGTTTCGTTATTTGTTTTTATCGTCTCCGTTGAACCGGTACGTACTCACACTCTATGCAAATTAGTCTGCCCACTACTAATTTTCATAGAAAAAGCATATAACGATATGTGCTTTTACGATTCTCCAGAAAGGCCGGTAGATAGGTAAATATTGCTGATAAGTTGTAACAACAACGAAACTAGTTCAATATTCTTTGTCTGGCTTTCAGGAGAATAGAGGAAAGGTGTTTCCTCAAAAAACCAGTATGACTCTAAAAACCGGTTTGTCTGTGTGTTTACATACAGAATAGCTGGATACTCACAGTAAAGTAACCAGTGAAAGACTTGGTACATCTACATATGTATACGTGTGTGTATTCATATGCATACTAGTATTTCAGTATACTTATGTGGATGTACATTTTTAACTTAATTGTTTAAGCGTCAGTCATACAGAAGTGAGTTACAAACGAAACGAAATTAAATTTCGTTTCGTTATTTGTTTTTATGGTCTCCGTTGAACCGGTACGTACTCACACTCTATGCAAATTAGTCTGCCCACTACTAATTTTCATAGAAAAAGCATATAACGATATGTGCTTTTACGATTCTCCAGAAAGGCCGGTAGATCGGTAAATATTGCTGATGAGTTGTAACAACAACGAAACTAGTTCAATATTCCTTGTCTGGCTTTCTGGAGAATAGAGGAAAGGTGTTTCCTCAAAAACCAGTATGACTCTAAAAACCGGTTTGTCTGTGTGTTTACATACAGAATAGCTGGATACTCACAGTAAAGTAACCAGTGAAAGACTTGGTACATCTACATATGTATACGTGTGTGTATTCATATGCATACTAGTATTTCAGTATACATATGTGGATGTACATTTTTAACTTAATTGTTTAAGCGTCAGTCATACAAAAGTGAGTTACAAACGAAACGAAATTTAATTTCGTTTCGTTATTTGTTTTTATCGTCTCCGTTGAACCGGTACGTACTCACACTCTCTGCAAATTAGTCTGCCCACTACTAATTTTCATAGAAAAAGCATATAACGATATGTGCTTTTCCGATTCTCCAGAAAGGCCGATAGATAGGTAAATATTGCTGATGAGTTGTAACAACAACGAAACTAGTTCAATATTCCTTGTCTGGCTTTCTGGAGAATAGAGGAAAGGTGTTTCCTCAAAAAACCAGTATGACTCTAAAAACCGGTTTGTCTGTGTGTTTACATACAGAATAGCTGGATACTCACAGTAAAGTAACCAGTGAAAGACTTGGTACATCTACATATGTATACGTGTGTGTATTCATATGCATACTAGTATTTCAGTATACTTATGTGGATGTACATTTTTAACTTAATTGTTTAAGCGTCAGTCATACAAAAGTGAGTTACAAACGAAACGAAATTTAATTTCGTTTCGTTATTCGTTTTTATCGTCTCCGTTGAACCGGTACGTACTCACACTCTCTGCAAATTAGTCTGCCCACTACTAATTTTCATAGAAAAAGCATATAACGATATGTGCTTTTACGATTCTCCAGAAAAGCCGATAGATAGGTAAATATTGCTGATGAGTTGTAACAACAACGAAACTAGTTCAATATTCCTTGTCTGGCTTTCTGGAGAATAGAGGAAAGGTGTTTCCTCAAAAACCAGTATGACTCTAAAAACCGGTTTGTCTGTGTTTACATACAGAATAGCTGGATACTCACAGTAAAGTAACCAGTGAAAGACTTGGTACATCTACATATGTATACGTGTGTGTATTCATATGCATACTAGTATTTCAGTATACTTATGTGGATGTACATTTTTAACTTAATTGTTTAAGCGTCAGTCATACAAAAGTGAGTTACAAACGAAACGAAATTAAATTTCGTTTCGTTATTTGTTTTTATCGTCTCCGTTGAACCGGTACGTACTCACACTCTATGCAAATTAGTCTGCCCACTACTAATTTTCATAGAAAAAGCATATAACGATATGTGCTTTTACGATTCTCCAGAAAGGCCGGTAGATAGGTAAATATTGCTGATAAGTTGTAACAACAACGAAACTAGTTCAATATTCTTTGTCTGGATTTCAGGAGAATAGAGGAAAGGTGTTTCCTCAAAAAACCAGTATGACTCTAAAAACCGGTTTGTCTGTGTGTTTACATACAGAATAGCTGGATACTCACAGTAAAGTAACCAGTGAAAGACTTGGTACATCTACATATGTATACGTGTGTGTATTCATATGCATACTAGTATTTCAGTATACTTATGTGGATGTACATTTTTAACTTAATTGTTTAAGCGTCAGTCATACAGAAGTGAGTTACAAACGAAACGAAATTTAATTTCGTTTCGTTATTTGTTTTTATGGTCTCCGTTGAACCGGTACGTACTCACACTCTATGCAAATTAGTCTGCCCACTACTAATTTTCATAGAAAAAGCATATAACGATATGTGCTTTTACGATTCTCCAGAAAGGCCGGTAGATAGGTAAATATTGCTGATGAGTTGTAACAACAACGAAACTAGTTCAATATTCCTTGTCTGGCTTTCTGGAGAATAGAGGAAAGGTGTTTCCTCAAAAACCAGTATGACTCTAAAAACCGGTTTGTCTGTGTGTTTACATACAGAATAGCTGGATACTCACAGTAAAGTAACCAGTGAAAGACTTGGTACATCTACATATGTATACGTGTGTGTATTCATATGCATACTAGTATTTCAGTATACATATGTGGATGTACATTTTTAACTTAATTGTTTAAGCGTCAGTCATACAAAAGTGAGTTACAAACGAAACGAAATTTAATTTCGTTTCGTTATTTGTTTTTATCGTCTTCGTTGAACCGGTACGTACTCACACTCTCTGCAAATTAGTCTGCCCACTACTAATTTTCATAGAAAAAGCATATAACGATATGTGCTTTTCCGATTCTCCAGAAAGGCCGATAGATAGGTAAATATTGCTGATGAGTTGTAACAACAACGAAACTAGTTCAATATTCCTTGTCTGGCTTTCTGGAGAATAGAGGAAAGGTGTTTCCTCAAAAAACCAGTATGACTCTAAAAACCGGTTTGTCTGTGTGTTTACATACAGAATAGCTGGATACTCACAGTAAAGTAACCAGTGAAAGACTTGGTACATCTACATATGTATACGTGTGTGTATTCATATGCATACTAGTATTTCAGTATACTTATGTGGATGTACATTTTTAACTTAATTGTTTAAGCGTCAGTCATACAAAAGTGAGTTACAAACGAAACGAAATTTAATTTCGTTTCGTTATTCGTTTTTATCGTCTCCGTTGAACCGGTACGTACTCACACTCTCTGCAAATTAGTCTGCCCACTACTAATTTTCATAGAAAAAGCATATAACGATATGTGCTTTTACGATTCTCCAGAAAGGCCGATAGATAGGTAAATATTGCTGATGAGTTGTAACAACAACGAAACTAGTTCAATATTCCTTGTCTGGCTTTCTGGAGAATAGAGGAAAGGTGTTTCCTCAAAAACCAGTATGACTCTAAAAACCGGTTTGTCTGTGTTTACATACAGAATAGCTGGATACTCACAGTAAAGTAACCAGTGAAAGACTTGGTACATCTACATATGTATACGTGTGTGTATTCATATGCATACTAGTATTTCAGTATACTTATGTGGATGTACATTTTTAACTTAATTGTTTAAGCGTCAGTCATACAAAAGTGAGTTACAAACGAAACGAAATTAAATTTCGTTTCGTTATTTGTTTTTATCGTCTCCGTTGAACCGGTACGTACTCACACTCTATGCAAATTAGTCTGCCCACTACTAATTTTCATAGAAAAAGCATATAACGATATGTGCTTTTACGATTCTCCAGAAAGGCCTGTAGATAGGTAAATATTGCTGATAAGTTGTAACAACAACGAAACTAGTTCAATATTCTTTGTCTGGCTTTCAGGAGAATAGAGGAAAGGTGTTTCCTCAAAAAACCAGTATGACTCTAAAAACCGGTTTGTCTGTGTGTTTACATACAGAATAGCTGGATACTCACAGTAAAGTAACCAGTGAAAGACTTGGTACATCTACATATGTATACGTGTGTGTACTCATATGCATACTAGTATTTCAGTATACATATGTGGATGTACATTTTTAACTTAATTATATATATATATATATATATATATATATATATATATATATATAATTATATATACATATTCACAATAGATTATTAGAACCGTGGATCGGTCTACGAATTTGGAATATTTATGTTCACAGCTTCAATATATATGTTTTACTATAAACTGTAATCAAAGAAATTGGACATAGGGGCAATTGGAATGTGAAAAATGAGCAGTGACCCCAGTTTCACACGAACTTGTTCTTGTTGTATTCCATGCGCCTATTTTATCATTTCTGCAAACGATGATGACGTATACTTTCCGCTTTTGTAAGCTTTGCCAATGGGCCGGTTATTTAGTGTAATGGTAGCACATGAAATGTATCACACATCCACATGATTTTATATATATATATATATATATATACTCTCAGTTTTATTTTTGTAAGAACAAACATAAAAGTAAATTATAATCACTTAAAAGTATTTCTATTCAATGAGCTTATTCTGAATTCGAAATCACCTGACATAAAAACACACAACTTTATGATCTAGAGTATATGATATATGAAGTACGAAACATTATTTGCGATTCGTTGTTTCACTAGTCATTTTTCTTGCATGAAAAGTAAATTTGTGGTATCATTGCAGAATGATTTTTGTCATATCAACATCTCATTAGTGTGTTGAAATCTATCCTGTTCATGGAAATTGTTTCTTCGAACAAGGAAATACCTCATGCACAATGTATTTTATGAGATAGCTATAAGAAGCATTTGCAACATTCGTCTCTGCTTGCTACTGAGGAAGGTAGGTTTTACTGCTATTATGCTGATACGTCCAACATGAAATATTAACGCGAATTTTCACAATAAGAAACATAATAATCAATAATGCTTCCATTTTCCTTTAGTGTGCATTTAATATTGGAATTCGTATCCCATGAGAAATTCTTAACTATTTTAAGCTCGGCAGTTTAAACAGTTTTGAGTAGCACATTCAACGTTAATGTTTTGAAAATATGTTCAGGTTGTGAAAACATCTCCTATCATTTCATCTTCAATGTGAGAAAAATGAGGCTTCAATCTCCTTATCCAAAGGATGTTTGCTCATATTTTGAAATATTGTTGTATATTTGCGCTTCTGATCGACAATTACGGCCCGTTTAAGTAGCACAAATATGGAGGTTTCATTGTATTGCATACTTTATACGACTTTGCTTTTGCACATTCAGCCTTAGCCTATAATAAAACCATTTTGGGTTTTTTCCATGTCTTTAATTTATGAATGTTATGAATTAATATATCCATAAGCTGATAGGAATATGCGTCGAATATTTATTCCGTGACGAATAGGGAATAATTATGAGCATTTCATATTAAGCTTGACGTAATCATCATCTTCAATGAAGAATATATTGAGACAACTTTGGTATGAAGAATAATTAATGTATAGAAAGCTGAACAAGCACCGAATACTAAAGTCATATTTTTATTTATATAGATATATGACATAAAATACATTCTTGGATGAGAAAATCAATACACACAATAAGAATGTATATGAAACTGAAAAGGCAATAATGTTAAAAAGTTCAATGAATAACATCAAAGTTTATGTCATAATAGTATATATTTGTTATCATGGAAAACAAGATCATATATTAAATATATAAAAGTTACTCAGGAGAATAATAAATAAACGGCTTTGGGGTAACGGAAATTAAAATCCATTTGTTAAATATTTCATTATACTTAAATCCATTACTTAGCTATAGGTTAGAATATTTGATGTATATGGAAGATCCAAAATTCAAGATGAAATAGGTGAAATGATAATTATACCCCTCGAAAAGAATTTTATGCCTTCTTTTCCGTGCTTGGAATAATGTATCGTTCGATATTTATAGTGAGCGAAGCAAAATATAAAATACATCACGTAATAATAAGCATCTTTGATTTATATACAAAAAATATTTCTTCAAAGTGCATTTCAATTAATATACGCTTACAGATAATTTAGTATAATGTTAAGATAAACGTCAACTGCATGCTTCTATGTATACAAATATCATGCACATGTGTATTTACTTATCTATGAATATATGCATATATATATATATATATGTGTGTGTGTGTGTGTATGTGTGTGTGTGTATGTGTGCGTGTGTGTGTATGTGTTCGTGTATCTACATATATATACACACACAAACACACATATATATATATATGTATATATATGTATATATATGTATATCTATATATATATACATATACATATATATATATATATATATATATATATATATAATATATACATTTATATACACATAAGTATGTATGCATATGCATATATATATATGTGTGTGCGTGTTTGTGTGTTTGTGTGTGTACACACACGAGGGATATAGATAGACAAGGATAGCCAACAGATGAGTAAATTAATGAATCGTTAAGTGGCTGAATGTGCATACACTTATAGTTAATTTATTTACAGAACTTTTGGTTAGGAACATTGCGATGCACGATTATGCTTGAATACTTCCAGGAAGTCATCCAGTATGAAATAATGCCTCTCTAACGATACCAGTTTTTAGGCTTAATCATAAATATATTCACGTTGCAAAATATCGCTTAAGCCTGATCTGTGATGCACAGCTGTATCTGAAGCCAGATACTTCCTATTTTAATCGATCTATATATCAATTAATTTCTTTATATTCTCATTTGAATAAGCAGAGTATAAGCTGGTGTCGTTTTAGTATTAGTTTATCTCGATATGTATTGATTTTATCAGGATATTTGAGGTCCAACAAATAATGATTTGGGATAGTGATTAATCATAGGTTACGACTTTAAGTTTCTTGCATATGCTCTAACCGACCCATAGACTCGATATTTTACTCTACATTCATATGGAACGTTGTTTTTCCAATTTATTTAACCACAGAGGTATTGTCAACTAACTGCTATCATTATGAATATCAATGATGCATAAAATCTTCTGAAACACTTTTTTTTCCAATTTGTTTACCGGGTCACCGAATTCTATTCCACATACGTTGACGTAGATTGTAAGATATTCACTTGGTACTATTGAAATTTTTAATTGAGGATTAATCGCTATAGTGAAGGTTTGTGGCTGATTGGTTAGAGAACTGGATTCGCAATCGGGAGGTTGTCAATTCGTTTCCTGCACCGGGCGATTCGTTATGTCCTTGAGCAAGACACTTTATTTAAGGTTGCTCCTTCTATCTGGAGTCGCGACCGACTGATAGATATTATTAGCAATTGGAAATACCAACGGAAACATTGTTTCTTCGGTCCGATTTGACGAAAGTCAATAATTCTTTTTTTTTAATCGACATTTTTCTAAAAAATACACAGTATACACAATATATGAAAAACATAACTGTGTTTTGCTTCTCATTTTATTATATATCTTTTTTACTCATTACATATCCCATTGTTTTTAGGTAGAAAATAACTTAGATTTTTTTTGTTGAATGTTTGAAAATTACGCTTCGCGAATATAATGTTCTGAACTTCATCTTTTACTATATGTAGTGTGCAACATTGCCATGTGAGATAATTTCTGTGGAGAGCTGGAAAGAATATGTATGGAAGTCTGTTGGATTGATTATACTTGTTATTCAAATGCCCTCGCTTATACTCGTACACTAATTTCCTTTGGGAATTATGTTAACGAGAATTCGTATCTGTGAAACACTCAACCACTAATCAGTTACTTGGTGAGAAGGACGTTTATGTGATTAAACAATTGAATGTGCACGATTGAAACCGAAGAATGATTGATCACCACCATTTTGTATATAATTTTTTTATAATTCCGCTTGAATAAGCATATTAAGTATCGAAGAATTGCAAGAACCGCTTATATATCATATGAAAATACAACTAAGACATTTCTTTATCTTGTATAGAATTGAAATTATATTAAAATAGGAGGTGGTTATATCTTGCCAAAATATGATCAACACTACCTATTTGTATTATTCATATGATACTAAGCAAAGAATTTATGGATGGTTGTGCCATTTGGAACATCACCTGTTCCTTCATATTCCTCTAGAACAGAAAAGATTACTCAATTTCTACAAGTATGAATATCTTTAAATTTACTGCTGCCAGAAAATCTGCAGGAAAACGATACTCCTTTAAATATTCCACATACTTACATATTAACAAGGGTGGTATAACTGGATTCAAAGAACGATTTGCAAGGCAGGTTAAGGGTGTTGAAAATAAATGAAAAGTTTGGAAGAGAGAAATACAACTAATACTTTCTTGATGCATCTAAATGTCTCAATCATTACATTTTGATTTCAGTTGTACAGAGGTTAGGAAAATACAAAGTTTAGGCAAGATAAATATATTCTTTCCTTCACCCTCTTCATCATACAGAGGAAAGAAGGGAATTATTAACGAAACACATATGTATCACATTACCGAAAATGATCGGACACAATCATATGAAGCAATAGATATTCATACTTAAAATTGAATACGTGGTATACATATTCATACTCGAAATCCCATAATAAATGAAGATGAATAGTAGATAGATTTTGCAAATGCATGGGATTTGCTATCAGAGTTGTATGTATAATTTTGCATATGATGTATTGAAAGCCTAACTGACACAACAAGAATGCATATAAACAGAAAGCGTGTGCTTATATATATATTTTTTTTTCTGTGTCTGTGTGAATTGCAGAATCGTTAGGTCGTCGGATAGAATGTATTGCCGTATATGTTCCAGTTTCTTGTGCAATAAACTCAGATGATATCGAGTCACACACACACGAGTCGAGATTCCTCGATCCAATGAACAGTACTTTTTCCATTTGTCTCGATCTAGCATTATCACTCTAAGATCCGTTAAATTTCCTCCCGTGTCAGTACACATCATATCCAGATACGTTGTTGCAGGAGGATCTCTACTGCTAAGACCGTGTATAGGAATACATAAAAGAACGCGGCGGCGCACTCCTTTTTTGATTTGCAACAATGTCCTGCAAAATGCATCGTTCTTAAACGAATAATATCCGAACCAGAAAGATAATCCTGATAGATTTCTACATTTGTGACTCTCCGTGGCCAAATTATGTTGAAAGCGTGTCTGAGGAGACTTGTGTAACATCCATCTGGTCTTTTTTCGAATGTTTTATTAAGTGTCCATGGTTTTGACGTGTAGAGTAACATACTTTCAGCTGTGGTGTTGAAGAACATATGCTTTAGTCTCGTTAAGAGAGATGATTGCCATATTCCAATAAGTTTGTTTATGGGCGACCATGTTAAGTCTATTCTGATGTTGATTTCGTTTTCCGTTTCCGAGACATGTGAAATCAGAAACTTCTTTAAAAGTTTCGCTATTTGAAGCGCTCAGCTGCCCATATGAATTAAATATCATCAATTTGGTCTTGGTCTCATTTATTTCCAACACTGCTTTTATCGCTGCCTGTTCCAGCTAGTGAAATGTGTGTGAACATCTGCTATATTGTATGATATTAGACATATGTCATTCGCATAATTAGTGTCCATAAATTAGGAATCCATAAATTTGAAGAATTTTCAGCATTTTCTGTTCATTCATTGAATCGAAGGCTTTTTTAAAGTCTATAAATGTTAAGACTGCTGGAAGGTTAGTCGACTTGTCGCCCTAAATAATTCGTCTAAGAGTCAACATTTGAGAGATGGTAGAACGACCTTGTCTGAACCTGTTTTGATTAATTATCAATTGAGGTTCAACATGAGGTCGCATCCTAATCAGCAATATCTTGTTATACACCTTTACTGCGATTGAAGTGAGACTTATTCTTCGATAGCTTTCTGGAAGACTAAGATTACCCTTCTTGGGAATAGGAATAATGCCAATCTTTGACCATATTTTTGGTTAATTTCCAATGAAAGTCATATTCCAGAAACCGAACGGCTCGTACCTGAGTGAGCCAACCTTGCACACTCCACCTGGAATTACATCGATTCCAGTAGCCTTGCCATTCGGCAGCTCCCTCGAGTATTCTTTGATCTATTTTACAGTAAATTCACCGGTATGTATAGAAGGGAACGTTCCGCTGCAAACGCCGAGGTTTAAGAATTCATTGTAATCATCTCCATGGGCTGCTGGAGAGAGGAGCTCCTCGAAATGCCTTCTCCAGTGAGGAGGACGAGCTTCAATCAATCAGTCCCTAGTATGTTACGACATTTGTACTTTCTGCCAGTCACTTCTTAGCAAGAGATTAACGGTGCAGTCTCTGGGTCTCTGGATTCGTGTTTGGGTGATGAGAAAGCTGGGTAGCCGTTAATATCTAATACCTTGTGTAATCGTCTGATATCGGTGGCTCTACTAGCAGCGTGGCTGCATCGGTTGCGTATGCGAGCCGTTTCTAGACGCACACACACATACATATATCACACACATATTTTACCTTTTTATTATATACATATTCGTACACGCCTTTCAATACTTAAATTTTCATAGAAACATCCCACCAAGCAGACTTACATTCACGCACACCCATGCATATATCAAACACTTTTCTGCAGACCTTTCACAATGCGCAATTTCGAAATTTTAACGTCTTTTCATTTCATTTAACTTAAATCTACCTGCCAAACAAGTCAACTGCGAACGATTCTTTACGTCCTTCCTATGGATACTCCCTTCATAATGCGTTTTTAAACCGGAAACTATTTGGGATCATTAAATTTGCTAAGGTAAGATATTTTTGTTATCTTAGCGATTTAATTTTCGTTCTAATGCATTATTTGACTTTCAAAATTATGTAAATTTGTGTTTTATATATATATATAGGAAAATATATGACCCCGACGGCAGAGCTCAAGCTATTTCAAAGGCTATTGCTGGACTAAATTAGAATTTTTAGCCTGGTAAATAAATAGCCGAACTTTTCAAGGAAGTAGCACTTGAAAAGTTCGGCTCTTTATTTACCCGTCTAAACATTCTAATTTAGTCCAGAAATTGCCGTCGTAATGCTTGAGATCTGTCGTCGGGGTCATACATTTTCCTATTACCCACTATAATATCCTAAGTATTGAGTACTCTGGTGCGTTATGGTTCATCAGTTTCCTTACCACAACTCCTTCGTTATATATATATATATATATATTTTTTTTGTGTGTGTGTTTGTGTGTGTGTGTGGCAAAGCCGGCCATTTATCGCTCGTATACAGGAAACTGACTGGCCAGTCTGATGATATGCAAATCTGACTGATCAGTGGATCTTCTGATATGCAGATCTGACTGATCAGCTGGTCTGCTAATATGCAAATCAGGCCGATCATTCACTGTATATTTTAGAAAATAGCTTATATTTTCACTAGCTCTGACAGATTGCAGGTGAACAGTGAGCTGTCCTGATGAAGGGTGATACCTAGAAGCATTAGTGTCTGCAGTTCTGTTTACATACCAACACAAGAGCAAGAATGAAGTGTTCATTCTACTGACATGGCTTTAAAAATGAGGTTTGTTTGCAAAACTGCAAACGAATCGAATGAGTTATTATTAATATTCGAAAAAATCACATTATAATTATATATATATATATATATATATATATAGGAAAAGAGTCATAGTTAGACAGCGAGATCTCAGATCTAGAGATCTAGCTGTCGAATTGGCCGGAGCTCAGCCGTCGGGGTCCTGACTCTTTTCCTATTACCCACTCTACAACCCTGTTACTGAGTACTCTGGTGCGTTATGGTCCACCTGGTTTCCTACCACACTTTCTTTGTTATATATATATATATATATATATATATATATATATATATATATATATATATATATATATATATATATATATATATATATAGAGAGAGAGAGAGAGAGAGAGAGAGAGAGAGAGAGAGAGTGAGAGAGATGTATATATTCATCGGTGTCGTAGTATATGTATAACGACTACATTAGGTTGTTTCTCCTAGTGTCACACATTTTAACTGTTCTATTTAAATGCAATGTATTAATATGCCGCTATATTGCCTCAAACAACTCAATTAGTACCTGCTACAAGGCAGCTACCACTACGATCCGTACCTAGTATCATATTATACATATATATAAGGAAAGGGTGTGAGAGAGTTGGAAATGAGAATACGGACTGTTTATTTTAGTATATTCTATGAAGCAGGCCACAGCTAGCCGGGCTTTCAGGTAATGCACTTATTAATTATGTATGCGGTGAATACTGATAAACGAGTGTATAGATAGAGCAGGTACACATTTTTGTTTACCGCCCATTGTTAAATGTCAGGTATGTATCCCCAGTGCTTTGCATGCTTGGTTTCGTTTACCACCTTCCCCTTTAGACCACATTTCCAAACCACAATTTACTTTCACCTTTGAAACTAATTCTAAATGATATATAGATATTGCTAATTTAGGGCCAGTTAAGGCTCGAATGAGTAGAGTTGTCCCCTTTGTGGTGGTCTCGAGAAATTACATGTTTATTGTGTACGATATTCCCGAATGTGACATTTCCTTAATCGAGAGAGTCTTTTTTTAATATATTTTCAGAAAAGATTGACTACTATTTCTAGAGGTTCTTACAACTACTTTCAGTTTCCATTTAGCCCGAATATTATATATCTCCCCTGTGGGTGTGTGAGCTTAAGCAAATTTAAATTCTTCCATATATGATTAGAACAGGGATCTTTCTTCGTAAGAAAATTATTGAGTTAAAACCTGAAAATATACTTAAAGAATTCTATTTAAGCAATCAATAACTGCTGAATTGTTTAAATCGGACAGCTTTAGAATTTACATGTTTTTTTTCTAATAAGTTATTTACGTAGATAGATGTTAATGAATAAATGACAATCATAATGGATATATTCCTAGGTAGGTGGGACTTTTCGAGATGTATGTTTATTTTTATTGTTTTTTTATGAGCTAAAATGTAAGATTAATTGATAAAAATCTGAAACCAATTTAAGAAACATGTTGAAACAAATTTTAATGTCAATGTTTAAGAAAAACAATCTGAAAACAATTTAGGAAACATGTTGAAACAAATTTTAATGTCAATGTTTTGAAAAAAAGAGGAATAGCAATGTCTATATAGTATTGTAGATTACAAGTAACATAATAATTAAATCAATGTTTTTAAAGAAGACAATGGAAGATAATATCATTTATAAAATATGTGAACATTAAAGAATGGAAATGATATATTTTTGTCTCAGTACGAAATGTATTACTTCGGCATCGATGGCAAATAGTTCATATCAGGATGGTGTTCCCACAGTAGAGCTACTCCTTTAAATAGACTTGAAATAGTTTAACATGATGATGTTGATGAATTCATTGAGAATATTGTCACTGTAAGATACTTATGGAATGTGTTTACCAATTTTCAGAATATCATTTTCTACATACTTTTCCATGTTGTTCCTGTCACTAACTGGTCTTAGTTTCCAAATTCAAATCTGAAGTACGACAAATCTTGACCTCCAAAATTGGGCTGTTGTATAGATGAATTATTTCTATTTAAAAGATAGTCAAACCAATCTACTGCAGAATTTGAAAATTCATGTTGCCTAGACTTAGACTGTTAGCATGCGTTATACAATCTGAAGTTTTTGATACGAAAAGACAATTGTTCAATGTTTGATATAACGATGCCCAGGAATGATCATTTATTTTGAATGATTTTTTAATGAGGATTAGTCACAATGTTCATTTAAGATTCGGAGAATATTCAAAATATTCAAAACCACAATGTTTGATATATCAAAAAGAACCATTCAGCTTGATTTCAAAGGCGTTTATGTTATCGATCTGCGTAGGGCAGATACGTGTAAATTAATATTCCTAATATCTAAATCCACCCAATGTCGGATACATCTTGACATGAGAATGTTTCATTCATAAAACATGTAGGAATTTCCTCGTCAAACTCAACACATCCTTTAAGGACAGAACGTCAACCATGACAGCTAACACTAAAATTTCAAGATTTGCATCAAATAATAAATGTCTATTATTTGAAATATTTTACTCTGTGTCTTTGTTGCTGATTTGGGCAGACAACTCTCATTTTCGTTTTAGCTCACTTTCAATGTATACGCAATTATGAAAGGTTTTGCTATACCTGTTTATGTAGGGTGACGTGCGCAGCATTCTTTCAGAGAACATTTCTGCATAAGGCTATATCAGCAGTTTTCAAAGTTGAATATCTACATAATTTCTGAAATTACTTTTGTTGAACGTTTTTGTTTCTTTATTAGTTGCTCTGACACTGAAGAAGCTGTACAAGTAAATACAGTTTCAACATGCTTCACCGATAAAATTCGGTCTGGTAAAAGAACACTCCCTGGTGTATTAACCTAGATTCTTCACAGAGAGCTACTGAATCATTAACGCACAACAAATTACAAAGTTCCATAATAACATGTTACAAAAGGTAATTAACGAAGGAATCATGGTAGACTTGAACCAACGAGGTCATTATTTTATTGCCTGTGTAGACGTTAATAAATACAGAGTAGATGTAATTTCTAGACATTATAATAATAGAGAATGCGATGTGCTAGTATTTTGACAGTAATTGAGGCACATACTACAAGACGGCTCCGTAATTTACATACAAAATCTTTTATAATACTTTTTATTACTATATTCCATTGCGCATCAATCTGATCTATCAGCAGCTGAGGTCATGTACAACAATAAACAGCGGACCTTTGGAAGTAAATTAAATTGTATTGAAAATTATGTCAAAATCTTCGTATAACGATTATGGTTGTGACGTTATGCAAATATAAATATTAATTAGAAACATGTATGATGATTAATTATGATTATTATGCCGTTCTAGCAGTATCGATTACTAAACAGAAAAACAGTGTATTAAAAATGAACGTGCATGGGGGAAATATGATAGGCATAAATATAAAGCAAGAGTGCCTTCAGCCCAAATATTTGAACATTACTTTTTCTTTTCTCCCATACACAAGCGTGTGGAGGAGATGGAGGAAATTCGCCCCATCCTTTTTAGCCAGCGGTCATGTGACGAGTGTCACCGTCCCCACCACTACAAATGTTACCAGTGTTACCACTACAGTTGAGAGGCTTACCGTGAAGAGCAGCAGCCACAACATCAATAATAAAACAACAGTTAACATCATCGGCAGTGTCAGGAAAACAACTGCAACCAAGACCACAACAATTAAAACAACAAAAACTATTGCTACTACAAAACAACATCAACAATAATAGAGAAAATGGCAAAGAGAATAACAGCAGCAGCTAGAGCAGAAACAACGGCAACAGTGACACCAGCAACAAAATCAACGGCAACGAAATTAAAAGCAGCACCAGCAGCAGAGGCAACGTTAATAACAATAACAACAAAATCCGCTTCGCCGCTACGACTGCGAAAACTACTGAAATATTTAGTTTGAATTTATCTTTTATCTAGGAAAGAGGAATAATTTGCTCAAGTAAACAAACCAATAAGAATGGATAAAACGTTGGTTAAAATAAGGATTCCACCAGAGATATGTGTAGCAGCGGAGAGAAAAGCTTTAAATTATAGATGCATGCATTGGTATTAAATCCAGGTGGAAGCAACGCTAAAGGCCATGATATCAGTTATACAATCCGTGTCAAGAACCAAGCAGTTTGGAAGCACGTCAGTGCACTTCAATAGCGTTGCTTTTCCAAAATGTAACCTGCAAATGGAACTGATTATATTTTTTCCCTCTCGCATATAACGATGAACATTTAAAATCTACATTACTGAGATTCCTAAAGAAATAGACATCTGGTGGTTCCTGTGATAGAATGTGGTGAAACTCTTGGGGGAGTAAAGATGACTCGTAGTGAGAACTGATCTGGGAGCAGTCAGCAGTTACTTCTCCAGATCAAACCAGAAATGATTGAGACGATTACAAATCTCATTCATCTCTCATTCAGCTTCTGTGCGGCGAGGTCAGAGTCTTAGTTGATGTCAAATTGCCTCGCCTCATTTTTAGGGGTAACTGGACCCCCAACAAAAGACAATAACACAGGTTACCGTTGCTGCCGACACCAGTATAACAACAATTAACAGCAGCATCTGCGGCACTAATAATACCGGCAGCAGTTGTAGCTACCTTAACAAAAACAACAGCAATTGAACTACCACCATACCCATCAATAACAGACCCCAACAACATTAGCTATGGGGTCTGCCAGAAAAGCTCTCCATATCCACTAAACACGTAAAGAAATACGCTCCCAAAAACATCTGAAGCAGTAACAGGGACATCCACTTCTTTTAGTAATGATGGGAGGAGCCCCAAAACGAGCACGAACAAAGAAAAAACTCGCCTGGGATCACCCACACAACAATAGAAATATCAACCCCCTGGAGAACTCTAGAGTGGAATTTCCACTGATCGCATTACGCGACAACGTTCCAGATTCCAGGCGCCCAGTCTCAGTCTCTTCTTGAAGATGCCTTAGCCTCAGTACACGTTGGCGCATCCTCAGCTACGGCTTACCTAGTCCTCCGCGTAGAGGAAGAACGCAACAGACATATTACATCGCCAATGGAACCTGTCCCTTGCATAACGTAGAAAACAGAACGTTCTAAATTAGCGAAGTACATGTGGGGGCAAGGCACGAGGGTCAGGCGGTAGTATATAACGGAAGCGATATACACGTTCACCACCTCCTCCAGATCTTTCAGGGATAGCTTCCTCTTTGTCTATTTCTGGATGAGAGAGGCCACACAGCTCGTTACCTCGAGGACAGCTCCGAAATAAACCCTGAGCAATTTCCCCAGTCCGTTCGTCTAGGCTTCGACGAATCTGTTGAACGGCTTGCATTTGCTCCTCCAGATGGTGTGCTGCAAATCCACCGATTGTTCTGGGTTCAGTTTGGCTCCCGTCAATCTTTCCTATTCTTCTAGGTGTTCGACAGCTTCACGGGGATTACATTCGCATATGCTGACACAGCCTTTCCACGATCCGGTTAGAGCAGGATGCCCTGCAACAGCCCAAGCTTCAATACGTAAAGGCTCAGAGTCAATGCGTACAGATGAGAGAATTGAGTGGATAGGTGGTCATATTGGGAATGACTATAGGATAATGGGTGCTGAGTTAAGATCATTCTCAATTCAAGTCATGAGAGAAAAATAATCTTCAGTTCTGCTCTCAGTCGTGAATCAGGAACCCCTAAGTAATCAAAGATACCGAAAAGGTTGAAGTGGTGGGAAGAGTGTACGGTGGAGCAGCAGTATCGGGTGACCGGAGACTGCTTGCCGGGCAAGATGTCCAGGAGATGTTCGGCAAACCTCTCCCCTAGACGATGACAGGTTTGTCCAATTGTGACAGCCTCGCATACATTCAACGGAGACCCCAGACAAAGTTGGAGGACTTGCAGCCGAAGGAGTCCATTACTCAGAAATGTTGGTGGTTACGCTCATTGAGGGTGGTGGTCCTAGAGCAAGTGTTGGGTCCAGGGAAGGGTGCTTGAATGGAGCTATGGGCGAGGTAATATCGAAGGTGGAGTGTGCAATTAACGGAGGGGAAGATGTTGGAGATGAATGTGTCCGTCTGGAGCTGTTGAGAAAGCCAGATGTTAGCCATCTGGAGAGGCAATATTTAGATGTGTTTTATAAGGGAAAATGGGTGTCTATTGTTGGGTGGCCAAGGGCCTGGAATGAGAGTGCGAGTGATTGCAACTTAGATCAGGCAGGGGGATAAATGAACATCAGGCCGAATGATGTGTGTAGCCAAGATATGTGCCTAGTCCATGTATATATATATATATATATACAATATAAAGAAATACACAGATACATGCGGACACATACATATACATGAATATATCCACATATATCCCTGAATTTGTGGTACCAACCTCAGCCGTTGTTGCTCTATGAATAACTGGGACAAAATAATCAGAATGGATTAGATTGATTCAGTATCAGAGCTATATAATACATTATAAAGAAACAAGAAACATTAGATATAAATAATACGATATACCATACCCAAATTCCCTAATTAGTCCTCGACTACGTAGTTTCGTGGCATATTATGCAAAAACACATCACAGAGATACAGTAGTTGTGTGAGGTTTGCGACTTATCAAGAGGATACCTCATTTAGAGTTTCAAAACACATCCGTAGGACGTGAGATAGAATCCTGAAAGGCGGAGGGGGAGTCAATCACGTGATACAGCTGTCAAGAAACAGAGCTAAGCCTCTTACAACCAAGAAAAAAATACCACAAAGGCGGCGGGGGTACTTATATCAAAGCCGTATAAGAGATGGCTAGGATAGCGAGAAGTATGAGTAATGATAGTTTTCTAGCAGTCACTACACTTCAATGGTTACTCTACCATAGGGAGTTATAAACAATATAAAGAAATACACAGATACATGCGGACACATACATATACATGCATATATCCACATATATCCCTGAATTTGTGGTGCCAACCTCAACCGTTGTTGCTCTATGAATAACTGGGACACAATAATCCGAATGCATTAGATTGATTCAGTATCAGAGCTATATAATGCATTATAAAGAAAGAAGAAACATTACATATAATTAATGCAAACCTCAGTGTATCCCAGTGATGTAGTGTTTCTGCATAATATGCCACGAAACTACGTAGTCGAGGACTAATAAAGGAATTTGGATATGGTATATCTTATTAATTATATCTAATGATTCTTCTTTCTTTATAATGTATTATATATATATATATATATATATATATATATATATATATATATATATATATATATATATATATATATATATATATATATATATATATTGTTATGCTTTCGGAGGGTCATGTTGCTAATAAGAAACATACGCACTAGTTGCTTTCACTTCCCTTTATTACAAATTAAATTTATAAATTTAGGAATTTATAAATTTCCTGTTGGCTGGTTGGTTCCACAACCAGACGATTGTTCATATATTGTCAACGTTCTTTCGTCACACATTATGT
Organism: Eledone cirrhosa; assembly: GCA_964016885.1. Taxonomy (NCBI): domain Eukaryota; kingdom Metazoa; phylum Mollusca; class Cephalopoda; order Octopoda; family Eledonidae; genus Eledone; species Eledone cirrhosa. The sequence continues at coordinate 375,658,940 of OZ024740.1, forward strand.
GACCTATTCAGTGACTGGGGATTATTTTCTTGGTTTTTGTGCCTCTCCATTCTTCTGTCCTACGCCATCTTGTTTTTGTGTGTGTTGTGTGCTTAGTTTGCGCATGTGTTACATCTAGGTGTCTGTGTGTGTTTATAATTGTTTATTTATTTGTTTATTTACATGTTACTGGTTGGTTATTTGTTCTATGTGTGTGTGTGTTTTTATTTTGTCCTTAATTGTAAGTTGTGATGTTCCTGTTCCATTCATGTTTTCTATTTAATTTGTTGGACTTCATTTATTTGTATTGCCTCTGTGATTTGTAGAGTAGATATTAACAATGAGCCAGAGGAAAGAGACAGGAGTAATAATGAGAGACATAGAAACAACCCTGAGGCTGTTGGTGGAAATAGAAATAGAAAAAACACAACTAACAATGACACTAGCAATAGTACACATAAAGCAGCAGCCTGGAACTCTATTTTTTATAATCCTTCCGATATGTACTTCGACCTACGAGGAGTCCACGCCACGACTTTAGCTTTTAACAAACGCACGCAATTGCCGTCGCAGGTCGATGAACAAACAAAAGCACAATTTAGTATAGCTAGATCTAAACTTAGAAATATTATAGAACAGTATAGCAAGAAGCAAAATAGAATGGATGCCCAGCAACTGGGCGAAAAATCTGCAAATGTCTTGCGTATGCTCATGTAGCGCTCGCGTAATGGAGAGTATGCATGCTTTCCAAAAGACAATCTGGCAGAATGTCGCTTGACAGTCTGTCAAACTACATCCAGGCAATGCAACCCACATCACTAACACAAGAGAAGTAACACCACAAGAGCATGAGAATAGGGAAAAACCCTCAATGCCCATATGATGATGTGGACAAATATAATGCAGCCCAACAAGAGGACTGCCAACAAATTCCAGGCCTGGAACAATGTCATGCCAGCGTTGTAAGGGCTTCGAAAAGACCATAAAACGAGCAGTGACCCTGTCACAGGACCAACAACACGGCCAGTCTGTGGAGCTAACATTGCTAGTAACTACAGACTTTCCTACTTCCTCTCCCTGATCATACGCCCCATCATTGAAATGTCCCCAGATATATGTGACAGCACGGAGGACCTCCTCAGTAGAATCAACGAAAGTAACCGATCTAGGGACCTAACAAACTGCATAATAGATAGTATGGATCTTGTCTCCCTGTATCATCTATTGACGTGGATTTTGCTGTGGAGAAATGCGTAGAAATGATCAGTGAGAGCAATGTTGCGTTCCGTGGCATTGATACCAGTGAGCTGGGACACCTACTTAAACTTACCTATAGAAATAATTACCTAGACACATACGACATTAGCAACCTGTGCCCTACAAGACCAGCAAGAGGCAGACCACCTACCATTACCTCAATGGCCAAGAAAACCCACACAGATAGATGGAACGGGTGGTGAACCAGAGCCATACGCACCCCCGAAAACCACAATGAACTAAAGAAAATGATTGCACACGCATTCGGGGCCAGTATAAATTTAACCCTTAAGGAACATGTGTTCAAATTTAATGGAAAAACATATGCCCAAGAGGAGGGAGCAGCCATTGGTGTAGGCATTGCAGGTGACATAGCTAACCTATGCATGGTATGGTGGGACAATAGACTTAATCTTAAACTTAAAGAACAATTAGAAGACAGCAACCTCATAATCCTGATAATGTACTCCCGCTACGTTGATGATATAAACATCGTAGTAAAAACATCCCCACTAGAGAACAGTCAGGAAGTAGAGAAACACACCATGGAAAGCATCCATCAAATAGCTAACTCCATCCACCAGAGTATTAGACTTACTATAGACTACCCAAGCAAACACCCCAACCATCGATTACCTGTACTAGACACAGAGCTCTGGTTAGATACCATTAATAACAATAAACAAATCCTCCATTCCCATTATGCCAAACCCATGACTTCCAAAAGATCTGATCCACCGAAACTCAGCTGTTTCGGACCATACCAAAATCAACATACTGATTGCGGATTTGGTACGGGTGATGAGAAACGTGTTACGCATGTGCAACCCCAAAGAACTAGAGAGACACATAAAACACTTCATCCACCGTATGCAATTCTCTGGTTACAATCAGAGTGAAAAAATCAGAGTATATAGAGGAGCCAGAACGAAATAGGAAAAAATGGTAAATAATGATGCAAATGGGACCTGCCCCTTGTATAGGAGCAAATTTTGGAATAGAATAGAAAGAACTAGGAATAAGGTTAATAGAATAAACTCTTGGTATGATAGCAATAAATACCAGAGTGTAATGTTCATAGATACAACCCCTAGAGGTGAATTAGCTTACAAATTTAGAAGGGCCCTAGATAAACATAAACTCATGTTATGATAGTAGAAAGACCAGGTACCTCCATAAAAACACTTATTAGCAATACATACCCTTTTCAAAGACCTCCCTGTATAGATAAGAAATGTATAATCTGTAAACTAAGCCCCAATATTAACTGTAAAACTAGAAATGTAGTATATAGCATAAGATGTAGGGAAGGACAATGTAGAGATAAGAATATAGTGTACATAGGTGAGGCAGTTGGTAGTATAGGGGAACGAATAAATGAACACTGGCGTGAGCTTCAAGATAGTAAAGAATCATATGTACTCCACCAACATGCTAAAATAGAACATAAGGGTAAATTAGAGAACATAGAAATAAAAATAGAATCTACACCCAGAAAAGACGCAATGTTTAGACAAATCACAGAAGCAATATACATAAATTAACTCCAACCAAAATCAAATAGAAAATATGAATGGAACAGCAACATCACAACTTACAACTAAGGACAAAATAAAAGCACACACACACATATAACAAACAACCAACCAGAAACAGGTAAATAAACAAAATAAATAAACAATTATAAACACACACATACACCCTGATGTAACACATGCGCAAGCTAAGCACACAACACACACAAAAAGAAGATGGCGTAGGACAGGACAAAGGCGAGGCACAAAAACCAAGAACATAATCCCCAGTCATTGAAGAGGTCACAGAATGTGTGACGAAAGAACTTTGACAATATATGAACAATCGTCTGGTTGTGGAACCAACCAGCCAACCGGAAATTTATAAATTCCTAAATTTATATATTTAATCTATAATAAATTGAAGTGAAAGCGTCTGGTGCGTGTGTTTCTTATTGGCAACATGACCCTCCCAAAGCATAATAATATCGGTTTAAACACACGTTTTCAGCTAAAGAAACTTGCTAAACCAATTCAGAAACGAAATATATATATATATATATATATATATATATATATATATATATATATATATATATATATATATATAGGTCTCCGTTTACGGTATTGTTTTGTAAAAAAAATATCCATAAAACAATTAGCAGTACTGAAATTGTAACCCTTGTCTCTATACGACTGACTAATTATTGAAAGCAGTAAATGCGTTAGTGTAACTACACATACACTCAAATATATATATATATATATATATATATATATATATATATATATATATATATATATTCAGAGTTAAACAAGATTAAATGAATACATCAAAGAATGAGTTTTACAATAGATTGGAAGCACTCTACAAAAAAATATTTTCCAGAATTATTAATATTAATTCAAAATATTAACAAAATAGATAATCTTGTGATCAATTATATTTTATTATACATATTTCAGAGGTATTGCATTAAGTTCAACAGTACGTCCTCATCAGATAAAATAAAATGATACATGATATACCCAGACATGGTAGATGGTTAAGATTTAATCAAGGTAGTGATTAACTTATGACAAAACTCAATATTTATACCCTAATATTTAGAACATGAGAAAACGTAATACAGACAATAGAGAGAGTGTGAGTAATATATTTTAAGAAATACATGGCATCAATATAACAGTTATAGCATTTTTAATTTTTAAAAACAACTAGAGAAAGAGGAGGGAAAGGAAAACATATAGGAAGAAACAGCTGATGTGATAACTTATTTAGTATTTAGCTTGAGAAGACATATGAAAGATGATTAAAGAGAGAGACAAAGGGGAATAATTTATGTTCAAGTTTCTACACACAGATTCTTATATAGTATAGTTGGCGGTTAATTTTTAAAATATTTAATTTGTTATTTCAGGGTAAAGAATCAAATTTTAGGTTTAAAATGTACTAGGTATTTGTATTAATATTATAATATAATTATGTTAAATTTCTAAAATTCAAATTTTATGAAAACAAATTTAAAGGATTTACGAAACCCGAGAAAGAAAGAATATATATATATATATAATGTTTTATATCCCCACGAGGGTAATCTTTACCAAAATTACTTATAATATTGACAAGTTTCTATAATATAAATTATAAGATATTTATAGTTATAACTATTAAATAATTTATTGTTAAATAGTTTGAGTGCCTAAAGTATCAACCGGCCTTATAATTTAAATTAAATGGGTCAGTATGTTTAACTATATATATGCATTGATTATAGTTTATTTGTTCATATATTATATTAAGTAAATGATTATATAAGTTCGACCTTCCAGGGAAAACCAAACACTTATAATAATACATAATTTCAATTGATTGTTTAAATTATTTACAAATGTAACTACGATTATGTTTTTATAATTTGGAGATCGTTATATATATATAATGTTAAGGGTAATGGATACGCGGAGATGTTACTACGTCTACATATGATTTGGCTTCATGCATTCTGCATTCACATTCTGTTGCATCTGTTTGCATTTTAGCCAGCCTTGTAGTATTAGCAATAGAGAGAAATAGAATCATTGTTTCCTTGGCCCGATTTAACAACCGGTACTGTTCCTCACATTTTAATTATTTGGTTTATTTATTTGCATTAGCTTGATGATATTCAATATTTGTCTTGATCAGAACTTTGCTGGTGGAAACTATGTAATGTCGCTACGGGGATTTGATAGCTACGGCGAATCATATAGGAATGTGGTTTGTAGTCAAATCATTGTGCTTAATTATTCCATTCGGAATGTTGCAATTTAAAACTGTAGGAAACTTCTGCTATCAGATTATATTCGGCTGTTACGGGAAAATGAGTATTTTCAATTTCAAAATGTTAATAGTAGATACCAGCTTCCTTCAAATAAACATTTTCAATTCTACAGTGTCATTTGCCCTACGTATATAAATTCAAAATATGATTGGAGAATCATGGCCTTATCATACAAATAGTAAAACGCAGTGGGCTAATACGGAAACACGAGTCGCAGGTTATTTTCAATTACTTATCCCTTCATCAATCTCTATGATAAAGGTCCTTCTTTGAGATTACGAAATCAATGCGAAATTGCTGCGTGAAAATGTTCCCAAAGCATTAGGATATAATAATAGTCAATATATATTTAGCATTTTCTGAAAAGATGATAAGGCAGGGATTATTATTTTTAAAATGTTAACTGCCTATATCTACAAGTAAATCATATGCTATTTATAAAACATCGTCAGATTTTAGATACAGTCTATGAAAGCAATCATAAAGTTAATAACATTATGCAGAAATCATAAACAATTTAAATATAATGCATACTAAAGAATTATGTTCATATGAGAATATGCATTGCCTTCGGGCTATCTTCAGTAAAGAATCCAATGGAATTATTTTAAAGTAAATGTTAGGTTTAATATGTACGCATCAATCTATCTATCTATCTATCTATCTATCTATCTATCTATCTATCTATCTATCAATCTCTCTCTCTCTCTCTCTCTCTCTCTCTCTCTCTCTCTCTCTCTCTCTCTCTCTCTCTCTCTCTCTCTCTCTCTCTCTCTCTCTCTCTCTCTCTCTCTTTATCTCTCTCTCTCTTTATCTCTCTATATTATCTCTCTCTCTCTTTATCTCTCCCTCTCTCTTTATCTCTCTATATTATCTCTCTCTCTCTTTATCTCTCTCTCTCTCTCTCTCTATATATATATATATATATATATATATATATAGATGATATTTAACAAAACAGAAGTTTAAATATTGTTAGCGAAATAACCACAGTGTAGCTAGAAAATATAATACGTTTTCTATTTAATACTGTTAGAATTTATCAGACACCAAGTCGCTGTGTGCAGAAAATAGTGCGTAATGCTACGATTCTCATACTTCGTACTATAATATTCAATGTAAAAATAAAATGTTAATGTTCATTCATATGTTGCCTCGGGATTAGAAATGAAAACAGCACAATCGTCAAAATTAAAATAAAGGCAGTTTAATAGGATAGATGAAGATGGTTTTTATTTACAATAATATAAGAGAAAAATAGGATATCCAATATATTATTAGAGACGCCAAAACAGTCACTACATATGTTATTAAATTTCGTAGTATATTGAATATTTTCACATAATAATAATTGCTTATTGGACACTTCCTTGTCTGATCTCTTAAAACTGCAGATGCATTCTGGGTCTCTCGGGTCATTCTCGCAACACTCACCTTGTCATACATGTCGTAGGGGCAGCATTTCGCCCCTCAGCTTCAACTTCCATTCCAAGTAGAACTTGAAAAAATTAATGAAGCCTTGGTCGAAGTGAAACGTATCTTCAGTATGTTTACACACATCCACCATACAGTAACCTTCGACCAAGCCACTAGACAGAGGACAACTGCTTGTCCTTCGTTACATGAGACAGCTTCACGGACATCGGAGAATGGGTCTGGTATGTCATTGTAAAATTCGTAAGATAGGCCATCCGAAAAGGACGCCCTGTGCTTCATAGATCACCTAGGTCTTCCCATATCTCGGCAGTTGTTATCGGCTTTTCACAAGACATCGCATCAGTCATCCAGAGCTGGTCTAGGCTGGTAGGAATCATTGTCCCTCACGATTTCCGTACACCTATTTGCGGCAAACATTTCGCCACACAGACTGCCACTAACGCTTTACTGCTATGACTACGACCTTAAATTGCCTAGTTCTGACCACAAAGCGGATGACCGACCACGACAATTCACATTCACAGACCAACGGCAAGAGCAAGAGCACAGTTATATATATATATATATATATATATATATATATATATATATATATGGGATGACAAGTTATCGTTTTAGGTAATCCAGTTAGAGGTTGTGAGTACTATGTACTATGGATAGTTTGAGCGTATAGCGTTGTTTGACTCAACAAGTGGTTTCCTTATTTAGGTACCGAGTTTGCGAGAATTCCCATGCAGGTCATTCTTGGAGTAATAGTAGTGAAAGGGTGAAGAATAACATGGGTCGGCTGTACAGCCGACCATGTTATTCTTCACTCTTTCACTATATATATATATATATATATATATAGGAAAATGTTCAAGAACATGTTCCCATTACGCACTCTACTGCCCTAAGTATTGAGTACTCTGGTGCGTTATGGTCCATCTGGTTCCTTACCACATTTCTTTCGTTATATATATATATATATATATATATATATATATATATATATATATATATATATATATACGTTATTCCAGGTTGAATCGGAGGTGACCACAGTAAGTAAGGTACTCAATACATAGGAGAGTGTATATATATATGTATATATGTATATATGTATGTGTGTGTGTGTATGTATCAAGGAACACACTAAAACCAGGGCCTCGTCTTTCCGGAAACACATAGACAAATGCGGAAACAAAGACGGAGGGACCATTGTCACAATTCTAGCGACTGAAAGAAACGTCGGCACGTTACGTATCAAGGAAGCGCTTTTTATCAAACGACTGCCACCGCAAATTAACAAGCGATGCAACAACACACAACACACGCACACTCACACGCAAACGAGACAACTTCACACACACACGCACACACACACAGTAGCATTCCACCATACGAACATACTACACTGCCAATACAGAGGAACAAGGCATCAACACACGCACACACACACACTCAAGCGAGACAACAACACACGTGCACACAGTAACATTTAACAAGCAGGCAGAGAATGGACTGACAGCTAGCGCCATCCCACTTCCCCATTCGGCCGCTGACCTCTGTACGACCGACCCCATTTCACGCGCACGCGCGCTCTGCCGAATACCTCAGATATTCAAAACAACAAACAGCGAAGGACGCGTTCCGGACTTGTCCGACAGACAACCTTTTCCCCCACCCCGGAAAAAAACCCAGTTGATGGATATGAATCCGAAATATATAGGGACTATTAAATCTCTCCCAAGGTACCTCTCTCTTCTGTTGTTATTTTAATTTTATCCTTTATACTATTCCCTTCATTCTACACATCTCACACATCTAATACACACCACGCATCTTAACGTACACCCACTTACATCTCTCTCTCCACCAACGGACCTTGTTACCCGGAGATTTACCCATTTGCATTGTCGAGGCTTCCAAACGACTTAAAGGTATTTACTTATTGTTCAACAATGCTTCAAGCAAATTCAATACTCTCTTATATATATATATATGTGTGTGTGTGTGTGTGTATATTATATATATATATATATATATATATATATATAGGAAAACGTATGACCCCGACGGCAGAGCACTAGCCGTTTCGACGGCTATTTCTGGACTAAATTAAATTTGTTTAGCCTGGTGAATAAATAGCCGAACTTGTCAAGGAGGTACTTCCTTATATGGGAAGATTGTAGACGTCAAGAGGATTGGTTGAAATTTGTTGTAAACACAAATAAGTCTATCATGGCATTTGGTGGCAGAACCTTCCTGTAGAACAATAGGGGAGTGAGTGGAGCGGTCAAGCGTTGAAAGTGATATGTATACAGCAGTATCTAAGGATAGTGTATGAAGTAGAGGAAGGAGGTTATAGAATAGGTAAATCGAATGAGAGTAGGAGACAATAAAAGATAATAGAAAATATATATATATATATATATAAAATTAGATAGTGAGAAAAGAATAAAAAATCACAATGCTATCTTACAATTACAGGTTAATAAGTTGAGAATAGAAAAAAAGTTGTAGAAATTGAGTAGTAACAAAACGGATACACTTTCGGGCCACATCTGGGACCTCTAAGATAATAATATAACCTACACTCTCACTTGGAGCTTACTGTCCAGAGCTAACTCTTACACGGGAGGACGCCGTCCATGTAACTTATGCTCGGAGGAAACATTTCAAATGCTGTTTTCGAAGGACCAACTCCTAAACAAGTAAGACGATCTGGTAACCGCATGCAAACACAGATTGCGTAGGAATAACCTCGTCCTCAAACCCCATAACGACCCGGGAGGGTAGACAAGGGCTGCCCCCGACTCCCGACTTGTCGAATAAGTTAGGTGAAACCCCAGGTTACATAGGTAGATGTATCTGTTTTCTTTTCCTCTTTGTCTTCTTCTCCCCCCTGTCTCATCCTATCACTTCCTTCCACCCTCTATTTTCTTCCTCGTCTGCTTTTCCCATTTCGCCTACCCCTATGCAACCCATCTGGCCTCTGTAGCATCAAATCCCCCACCCCTGTAATGTTAAAATAGAATTGGTCGAATACGTTTTAACTAATTAAAGCAGGTGTGTCAAACCCCTTTTATTTTTGTATCAGTTTCGTTACTACTCAATTTCTACAAGTTGTTTTCTATTCTCAACTTATTAACCTGTAATTGTAAGATAGCATTGTGATTTTTTATTCTTTTCTCACTATCTAATTTTATATATTTTTTTTATTTTTTATATTATCTTTTATTGTCTCCTACTGTCATTCAATTTACCTATTCTATAACCTCCCTCCTGCACTTCATACACTATCCTTAGATTCTGCTGTATACATATCACTTTCAACGCTTGACCGCTCCACTCACTCCCCTATTGTTCTACAGGCAATTTCAGCAACACCTCCCTCCCACCAAATGCCATGATAGACTTATTTGTGTTTACACAAATTTCAACCAATCCTCTTGACAACTATAATCTTCCCATATAAGGAAGTACCTCCTTGAAAAGTTTGGCTATTTATTCACAAGGCTAAAAATTCTAATTTAATCCAGAAATAGCCGTCGAAACGATAAGAGCTCTGCCGTCGGGGTCATACTTTTTCCTATTTCCCACTCTACTACACTAAGTATTGAGTACTCTGGTATATACATACACACATATACATACACGTACACATACATATATGCACGTATCAGTTTAGCGGACGCTTATTATAACGCCGCTTTGTTCGTTTGTAAACAAACTGAACAGCCTGAATTTATGCCGTACGG
>OZ024740.1:375671693-375704848 GCA_964016885.1 Eledone cirrhosa
ACACACTCAGACACATGCATGCGCGGTTCCATTACCGAACACAACTCCCAACATACAGAGAATATAAACTCATAAAATGCACTTCATCTGGACACACATGAGAACACCCATGTCACACATGGACTCTCCACCTCGGCCCCTCCTCCGCATACCTTCATCTTAAGCGTGATAATAAGATTTTGTGTTTTTGCAACTCAGTGTCTGTCTTGCCTATTTCCTGAACCACACACACACACACACACATGTAAATATACATATATATTTATATCAATATATACTGAGAGAATGAGAGAGAGAGAGAGAGAGAGAGAGAGAGAGAGAGAGAGAGAGAGAGAGAGAGAGAGAGAGAGTGCTTTCAAACAGTCTTCAAGATTTCACTTATACAGCGATAGTTATTCCAAGCGTAAAAATAGTAGACACTTGCCGAAGGTGCGAAGCAGTTCGCATGAACCTGTTACTATTTTGACTGAAATTCTATATTAGACAGCTACGTGTGGGCTTTGGTGTGAGTGGGCGAGTGTATGTGTGTGTATGTGTGTACAATGTTGTGCATATGTGACTGTATGCATATGTACGTATACATATATGTGTGTGTACATATATACATTTATATATATATATATATATATATATATATAGAGAGAGAGAGAGAGAGAGAGAGAGAGAGAGGGGGAGAGAGAGAGAGGGAGGGAGAGAGAGAGAGAGAGAGAGAGAGAGAGAGAGAGAGAGAGAGAGAGAGAGAGAGAGAGAGAGAGAGAGAGAGAGAGGGGGAAGGGAGGAGGAAAGAGAAAGAGAGCGAGTAAAATGACAAGAGTCAGAACTGGTTACATTTCTTCAAAGATTTATTTCAGCAAACACTATGTACATTTCAGTGGCATGGTCACGTAAGATCCTGGTGATATCATCAGATCTTTATTGCGAAATCGTTATATAATAAAGGAATAATGGTTAACATAATCCAAGAACCTATAAGGAGAGAAAGCAGAGAAAGAATTGTTGTTGACAATTTGTCTGACTGCCTTCGAGTGGAAATTCCCATCTATTTTGTCTTACCGGTTCGGTCAAGGATTTGTATGTTTATTAAGCTTATTACTACGACCCTAGCATTCATTACTATTTAAACACACGCTTTTGTTGGAAGGGGTAAAGAAGATCCGGTTACAGAGAAATATGTTCTATTGGGGTCAAGCCTAAAATTTGATAAAAATATAATGGACGGGGGTGAAGTTGAGAATTCTGAAATTAGAAAGTTTTAAGTTTAAAATTAAAGTTAAGATTAAGGATTAAAAATGGTAAGATTAAAAATTAAAAATTAAAATAGAAAGATTTCATTAAACATTTAAGAGAAGGATGCATTTATATAAAAATTAAAACAAAGTAGGAATTAATGAAACTAGACATTTTAGTATGACTATTAAATATATATTTAATTCTAATATAAATGCACCATTCTCCTAAATATTTCAATAAATCTTTAAATTATAATTTTTGATTTTAAAATGTTTAATCTTCAATGTTGATACTTATGCTTACTTCCCATATTTTGTATCCTCGTAATATTCTTATGACACAATTCTGATATTATACTTGTGTTTTAACCTTTATTATATACTCCGATAGAGCCGGCCTTGTGGTACGATGAAACGATCGTGATTAAATATTTTAAACACTCTTTGAGTGATTGTTAATGATAATTGTTATATATATATATTATATATATATATATATATAAGTAAAAATTAGCGAGGATCGAATTTCAGCCTATTAAATAACTAAAAAAACACTTTCGAATTGTGAGGCAAGCGCTCAATAATTCAAAAGAATTAGAGCTTACAACTTACGTTAAAGGCCAAACACACTGAGATGGTGGTTAAACTAATTATCCACACAGCGAAGATTCGATCTCCTATTTCGGGTCAAACAGATATACAGATATACAAATATATGAAAGCATAAATGTTTTATACTCACCGGACCCCTGGAATGATGTTAAAGTACAGTGTTGGGGTTTCTGCGGCTCCATAAGTCATTTACTGTCCACTTACATAAAGGATGTTAAGTTTCTCGTATCCTGACTGAACTAGGAGTGCGCGTTATCAACGGGATTCAGTTCTAAAGACCACATAGATGTGTCTGTAACTGACTCCACGTGGGGTTCAGCAACGGAGGCAACACCTAAATTAGGCGAATGAATTCATCTGTGTATAATATTAGGAAAATGCAAAATATCACAAATCGAATGAAGCTCTCGACAGAAAGTATTAATAAAATAGATGTTCTTTAGATCAATTACATTTTATTATACATATTTCGGATGTACAACAGTACGTCCTCATCAGACAAAATATAATGATACATGACAAGCCCTGAGATGTTAAATGGTTAAGATTTAATCAAGGTAGTGATTACCCGATAGAAAATTTTACTTATATAATATCTGTGTGAGAGTGCGAAAACGTAATGAATTTATTAGAGAGTGTGTGGGTAAAAAAGAACGTTGCATACTTAAAGTGTTCTAAAATTTTAAATTGTATGATACTACAATATAATATATCTAGGGAAACATCTCATGAATCATAACATACAGTGATAGCCACTGGAAAAAGATTTATAAGGAGGGAAAGATAAAGTGTGGGATTTTCTTTGAGAAAGTTAAACAGTTAGACTTTGAAAATATTTAATTCATAATATTAATGTGAAGACTCCAGATTTCAGGAATATTTATATATTATTTATATAAATTCGATAAGTGTGTTATCATTTCTAAACATCTGAATTGTGAGAATAACATTTTAAAGGATTTAGCTGGCACATAAAGAATGAAATATTATACTGTTGGTTAATTACCTAAGTCTAAACTTTAACAAATATCTCAACATATTAGGTATGTAAAGCCTTTGAAGTACTTATTGTTATAAATATTTGAATAACTATTATGTATATATATGAGTCAGTATGTATAGGGTAAATAATATCGACGAAGATAAAAATAAAATAAAATAAAATAATTTGTTACGGATAAAATTTATACATATGTATAATTGGGTGTAAATGTACTAATTTTCATAAGCCTAATGAAAACATAAACTATGTTAGTAACTATTCAAATTACCCTACATCTGTAAAAAAAGCTATAGTAAATAGTGTGCAAAAACGTATTAATAAAATATCAGCTAATAAAGATATATTTGATAAAAATGCGGATTAAAAAAACAACGCTTTAAAAAGAGCAGGATATATGAATAATATAGAATATGTAGATAATAACAATCCAAGTATTATTCCTAATAATAATAATAAAAATTATAACACATATAAGAGTAACTCTTATAACTATAACTCAAACACACATACGCTAAATAAATCGAGAATACGAACTAGATCTAAACCGGTCATATGGTTTGCACCTCCAGCTTCGGTCGCAGTTGAAACACCATACATACATGTATGTGTGTGCGTATGTTCATATCGAGGGCGCATACTTGATGAATACCCTCCCATCCGTACACACACGCGCAGCTGTGCACATGGTGCACATAGTATTATATGGGACAGCATAGTTACGTCCCTTTACGATCTGAGTACAAATCCCGCCGAGGTTGACTTTGCCTTTCATCCTTACGGAGTCGTTAAAATAAAGTACCAGTAATGCACTGGTTAACTGGTGGCCTTGTGCCTAACGTAGAAACAATTATATGGGATAGCGATATTGAGGATGGAGCCAACCCGATGATGTGGCGCTATAAGCCCGAAAGTGCATGCACAATATGCATAAATGTTATAGCCGCATAGTATCCTTGCACTAATCACATATAACTTGGGTGGCACATATATATATATATATATATATATAAAATGCCTGTACGTAGAAAATTAAAAAAAATTATATAAAAATAATATAAATACACATACATACCAATATATATATATATACACACACACACACACACACACGCATATTTATATATATATATATATATATATATATATATACCCATACAAAATATATACACACATATATTCACACACACACATACACACACACACACACACACACATATATATATATGTATAAATACACATATATGTGTATGTACTCATAAGCCTGTCTGCATACGCGCCCACATACAACCATATGTGAGTACACTTAAAACACCTAGTGGGTAAGTAAGGACAAGAGGGAGTATAACTAAGATCAAATGATTGATATGAATTTTTATGAATAGGTGAGGGAGAATAGAGAGAAAAGGGGTGTAAAAGTTGTGGTAGAGAGAGGGAGAGGCAGGGGGGAGAGATAGGGGGAGAGAGAGAGAGAGAGAGAGAGAGAGAGAGAGAGAGAGGGGGAATTTAATAGTTGACAATAGTTGTATTTGTTCCAATATATTTTGCTCCCTGGCAATATTTATTGAACATGCTTCATAATATTATCAGCGTAATTAGGAAAGTAAAACACAAAACATTAGTAATGTGTCTAATGGAATTGTATTATGCATGTGGATATTATAGGTTTATAACTGCCTTGTGCACTTGTTATTGCATTCAATCAATAATCATTCGTTTAATATGTTTATAACTCAGGCAATATAAATAGTTCACACTCTAATTAATTATCATTGATTTCATCAATTTCATAATTCTTGCGAACTCCTTACTGATATGGGTTTTCTATTACATTTTCCATTTTAAATTATTTTATATCATTGTATCTCAAGACAAATACATGCCATAGAGTCTGGAATTTTCGGCCGAGGTCGGTGGAACACCAACGGTGTGTAACAGAATATGTCAGCTTTTTCTTAGCCGAAAAAAGAAGTAAGTGACAGAGTCACTACCTTAAAATAATATCGCAAGGTCTTCAAAATGTGTTTAATTAAACATACCGTATATTACCAAATATACTATACATACATTCATGTATACATCGCTATATCAGAGCACCAATCCTAATTTTTAATTTCTGCTCGACCGGCAATCGCTCTGTATAACCAGTTCCTGATTATTACTGGAATTCTATAAGAATCCGGCCGCTATAATTTTCGGCCGAGTTCGGTGAGTACGTTGCTCTGACGAACCCAAACAATGTGAAACAGAATCTATCAGCTTATATCCCTTCCTTTGCTGAAAATAGAAGTAAGTGACATAGTCACTACTTTAAAATAATAGCGCAAGGTCTTCAAAATGTTTTAAATTAAACATACCGTATATTACCAAATATACTATACGTATATTCATATATAGAATATTTATGTATCGAGAGAGAGAAAAGGTGCCCAATACTAGTGCGGGTAGTGTTAAATATTAGAAGTGTTAATATCTAGTGGGCAAGAGGATTAGCAGAGCGTAAGCACGTGGAGAAGTAAAATACAGGAGAACAGACCGTTAAACATGTTTATTTAAAACAGCACCTACGTACGTTTCGCCCGAATGGGCTTCTCGAGGGCATAATAACTAAAAGGCGTTCCTTATATAACCCGGAATAGGTTTTTAGAGATAAGTTCACGTCAGAGTTCATTCTTCGTAAAAAAAAACTGATTTTGGAGTAGGTCAAGGGAGATAACTATGGCCTGTGTTAGGGCAGTCTTTCCCAGACAAATGTGTTATCTGATACAAGCATGTGGTTACTACCATACCATAGCCGATACGCACAGGGTGAGGTATGCAACGTTTGTTTCGAGACGTTTGTTTGCTTCACCTGCAGCAGATATTTCAAAGCTGTGTGTACAGCTTATCGTCGTTTCAGCTCTGCTGTTGATGAGCTCGTGGAGTGCCGTTATAATGTGGTAGAGCCCCATGAGGCAAAGCTCGCACTTCCTCTTGAAGTTGTAAGGTGCAGCCCTGCCGACAATTTCCCAGTGCATGGAGAAGCTGATGTTTAAGTCTTTTAATGCTGTGATGTAGTTCGCGAGTGGAGTGGAGTGTCTTAATGTCTTATTTGCGAAAGAGTGGAGATCTGTTCGAAATCTAATTTTGAATGGGCCAGAGGTAGCCCCTATATAATGTTTAACAATATTATGGCTAGTTACGGTGCACCTATATATAGCCCTATCAGTCAAGCAGTTTCCACTAAGGGGGCAGCGTCCCCTGTCTCGGCAGTTGCAATTTCGGTCGCGGTCCCTTCTAGCTCCCACGTAAGACTATTATTATTGGTATCTACGTTGTTACCTACGCTCCCACTAGATATTAACACTTCTAATATTTAACACTGCCGGCACTAGTATTGAGCACCCTCTGCATACGCCATGTTGCAAATAACTACATGTATCACCTATCCCTCCTTTTCTCTCTCTCGATACGTAATTATTCTATTACCGTACTCCTTTTGTAGAGCATCTCATTTATTTGCCATCCTGTTGGAGAATCAGCCGTTACCCATGTATCTAATGTGTATCCCCTTACCCAGCAGAAAAACCTACCTCAAACAACTCATAGATGCTACTAACTGGTTTATACGAGAGGTATGGCTTCAAAACATACAGGCTGTCAACTTCCTGGTCGTGACACTGGAGTTGAGTACGGGCCTATACAAGCCATACCATAAGCCTCGAGAGAGCCTTTCTTATATTAATTATGCCTCCAACCACTCTAAGCAGACTCTCAACTCCATTGTCTATAGCATCACACATAGGATCTCGAGGATATCTTCAACCAAGCGGCATATTACTACAATAGGGCCTTGATAAGCGCCGGTTTTAATCGAGGAATCTCCTACATCCCTAATGCTAGCTCCAGAACGCCCCCCCCCCTCATAAGACTAACGCTATAGTAAGCCATATCTATAACCGACCACGCGGTAACTTCCAAGGAGTCGGATGTAATAGTATAGAAAGTCGCACTAAGAAACACAGCCACAATGTTAAATACACTGGCGATAGTATAGGTAGCTTACCACACAATAAAGATCACGACTGCAATGACAGTGACCACTGTAGCCTACTTGAATTATCCCCCTACTATGAAATCAACAAAGGTGACGGCCTACTTCCAACGCCTACCAACCAACATCTTCCGATACATAAACATAGCAGAAGGAAGAAGAGTGCACCCGAACATAAAGCGAAAGGGAAACGTAACGGGCTACAGCGCATTAACATGCATAAGAACTATCACCCTGATAGCACTACCCGTAGCAAACCTACTAAGACACGTAATCGCCATCGTAACGTCCTATGGTTCCATCCCCCCAACTCTCGGAGTGTGGCCTCCGATATACCCCGGATATTCTTCGAAGCCTTAGACAAGAAAATACCACCCAACCATAGGTATAGGAAAATCCTTAATAGGAACAATATAAAAATATCCTTCTCTACTACTCCTAACCTAGCAGACATGATAGGAACAAATCACAGTAAGATCACCGAGACACAGCACGTTAGCACAGACGCACCTACACCTGACAACAGCTATATCGGCCTTAACGACTCCCTAGCAGCATCCACTAGTGCTGGCAACAGCCTCTACAGACGCAACCAACATAACCGCGACATGACTGGTGTATATGCAGGTGACCCGCATGGGTCACCTGGCGGCAACGGAAGACGCTGCTGCGTGCGGATTAATAATGGTACCACCCCGCGCACAGTGGCTTCCAATGGTGCTAATAACAGATTTGGAAGCTAGAAGGCACCGCGATCGAAATTGCAACTGCCGAGACAGGGGACGCTGCCCCCTTAGGGGAAACTGCTTAACTGAGGGGGTTATATATAGGTGCACCGTAACTAGCCATAATAGCGTTAAACATTATATAGGGGCTACCTCTGGCCCATTTAAAATTAGATTTCGAACACATCTACACTCTTTCGCAAATAAGAAATTAAGACACTCCACTTCGCTCGCGAACTACATCACAGCATTAAAAGACTTAAACATCAGCTTCTCCACGCACTGGGGAATTGTCGGCAGGGCTGCACCTTACAACTTCAAGAGGAAGTGCGAATAAACATGTTTTAACGGTTTGTTCTCCTGTATTTTACTTCTCCACGTGCGTATTCATATATATATATATATATATATATATATATGGGGGGGGGGGCTGTGTGTGTGTGTGTGTGCAAGTATGTGTTTGTGTGTGTGTTGGTGCGTGTGTTGTATCGATCTTAAAGCACTAAAACGACATATCTCAAGCAATCGACGGATATGTCTGTGTTACTCTTCGTTTTCCTATCTCCGCCAATTTATTTATATATATATATATATATATATATATATATATGAAGGCCCCTATATGTAATACACAGACACACAGACACAACACGCATATACTTAATGTTATGTATATACAGATTTGTGTGTGTGTGTTTATATATATATATATATATACGGTATGAGGGATTAAAATTTGAGTAAACAAAGCCATTGTGGTGTACGAAAATGAATACACAGATTCCTGATATATATATATATATATATACTAGCAGCAGTACCCAGCGTTGCCTGGTTAGGTAAAATAATATCTACTTTAATGAAAAAGTTGTTGAACTTAGTGACTGCTTCTCGACGACTCATCTATGACCACACACAGGCCATGCGGAGGAGGATGGTGATGACCTCTTTCACCGAAAAATGCGCGTGACTGACGAAGGGGCATGCTGGGGGAGGGAGTTTCGAATTTGAACGAAATCGGTTGAAAATATGGGAGCTAGAGCCGAAAAGTCGGTAATTTGAGCAAAAAGGTGGTATGTTTGAATATTTAAGCGGCTGCCACACCGTCCCTGAACAAGAAATGCAAAATATAAAGCGATTAAAGGATGTCAATGATAAATTCTATTTTGCTTTAAAATTTGAATGAAATCGGTGGCAGAATGTGGGAGCTAGAGCCAAAATTCTTCTTATTTTTGGATACCTAATAAAAGGTGATCCCCTATCAATTTTTATCTGCAGAATGACCCTGGAATAAAAAAAAAACAATACGCTGATATATAGAAAACACTCTCGATGACTAATATATGAGCCTGTAAAATTCCATGAAAATCGGTCGTAAGATGAAGGCCCCTATATGTAATACACAGACACACACACACACACACACATACTTAATGTTATATATATACAGAGTTGTGAGTGTGGGTATATGTATGCATATATATATATATATATATATATATATATATATATATATATATATATATATATATATATATTCCTGTCTATATCTTTGTACTCCTGAGGAAGGGCTAAAGCCCGACACGACGATATTTCTTTGCCCTTATCCAAATAGATGCACACACACAACAAAGAGGGTGTGGTAAGATAACAAGTGGTCCATAGCGCACCAGCATACTCATTACTTAGGGATAAGCAATGTGTTATTTGATTTATTAATTAATCTACAAATTTAATTTATAACAGATTAGAAGAACTCAACAGTTTTGTTCAGTATAATATCAATAATATTTATGTTATTATATATGTTTTAAGGGTACCAACATTTTGGTACGCTCTCATTAGAGAAAATAAAAACATTGGTTAATAGATAATGACATATTCAGACAAGACCTTGATATTGTGAGTTATATATATATATGTATATTTATGTGCAACCACGCAGTATTCTTCTTTCTTCTCATGTTTTTTATATATATTTACCTCGGCTGCGTTTGTCTGTTGCTCTCTTACTGCTTCCCCGTTCTCTCTGTTGCTCTCACCTTCTTTCGCCCCCTCTGTCAGTTAAACTTTCTCTCGACTGACCTCTTCCTCGCACTTCCACTCACTCACTCTCTGTTTCTCCCCTTCTCACTCCCTCCCGTTTGGCTTGTAGTGGGTTCTCTTCTTGCTCACATCTCACTCACGTCGGATGTTCTGTATATCGATCGCTCATGAAATCCAGTCAGCTTAAGCTGAACGGATAACCATGTTGCTTGTTTATTCCTATATTTGCGTTGCTTTCATCCTTCTATGTTGTTTACTTATCTCACTCGCTTTACGCGATTTACTTGTCCCAATAGCTTTATTTAGCTATTGCTCGCACCAACCTAAGGTATATGATTTTTAATGCGATGAAATACCAATGAAGGTTGGCAAATCACTGACGAACGACTATTTTTATCATATGTAACCCATGCGCAACCACGCAGTATTCTGCTTTCTTCTCATGTTTTTTATATATAATTACCTCGGCTGCGTTTGTCTGTTTCTCTCTTACTGCTTCCCCGTTCTCTCTGGTGCTCTCACCTTCTTTCGCCCCCTCTGTCAGTTACACTTTCTCTCGACTGACCTCTTCCTCGCACTTCCACTCACTTACTCTCTGTTTCTCCCCTTCTCACTCCCTCCCGTTTGGCTTGTAGTGGGTTCTCTTCTTGCTCACATCTCACTCACGTCGGACGGTCTGTATATCGATCGCTCATGAAATCCACCCAGCTTATGCTGACCGCATAACCATGTTGCTTGTTTATTCCTATCTTTGAGTTGCTTTCGTCCTTCTATGTTGTTTACTTGTCTCACTCGCTTTACGCGATTTACTTGTCCCAATAGTTTATTTAGCTATTGCTCACACCAACCTGAGGTATATGATTTTTAATGCGATAAAATACCAATGAAAGTTGGAAAATCAGTGACGAAGGACTATTTTTATCATATGTATGCCATTGCAACCACGCAGTACTCTTTTTCTTCTAATGTTTTTTATATATAATTACCTAGGCTGCGTTTGTCTGTTTCTCTCTTACTGCTTCCCCGTTCTCTCTGTTGCTCTCACCTTCTTTCGCCCCCTCTGTCAGTTACACTTTCTCTCGACTGACCACCTCCTCGCACTTCCACTCACCCACTCTCTGTTTCACCCCTTCTCACTTCCTTCCGTTTGGCTTGTAGTGGGTTCTCTTCTTGCCGGCATCTCACTCACGTCGGACGGTCTGTATATCGATCGGTCATGAAATCCACCCAGCTTATACTGACCGGATAACCATATTGCTTGTTTATTCCTATCTTTGCGTTGCTTTCATCCTTCTATGTTGTTTACTTATCTCACTCGCTTTACGTGATTTACTTGTCCCAATAGCTTTATTTAGCTATTGCTCGCACCAACCTGAGGTATATGAATTTTAATGTGATTAAATACCAATGAAGGTTGGAAAAACAATGACGAAGGACTATTTTTATCATATGTAACCCATGTGCAACCACGCAATATTCTTCTTTCTTCTTATGTTTTTTTTTATATGTATATATATATATATATATATATATGCAAAAGTTCTATTTAAATTGTTGGGATACAACAAGCAAATATTTTTATAACTGATATAAAGCACCCGACAAATATTTGGAGTAGATATACGATATTAATAAATGGAAACTCTATTTATAAAACCATATTTATTTCATTATATATATGTCAAGGATACCAAGTAAAATTATGGTATGCCTTCATCAGACAAAATACAATATATAACAGTTTTATAAATAGACATTGACGTACCCTTTTAAAAAGTGACCGTTGCTTTTGGAGGCCATCAGGATAGTGGTTTGTTTACTTTAGTAAGTCATAGTGTTAAGAGTAAGTAAAAAGATGGAGAGAGAGAGAGAAACGTGGAGAAAAGAAAGGGAGAGATAGATAAAGAAAAAGAAGAAAGCAAAAAGAAAAGAGAACAGAGGAAAATAACGGGGAGATATCAAACCATCAGACAGAGAAAAAAACTCAAGAGACAGATATATAGAGAGGGGGTAGAGAACGAAAACCTTAAGTTATGTCATATTAAGTTGAGTTAACAATTGAGATGAAATGAATAAATAAAATTAGAAATATTAATATTCATGAATGGAATATAGATATATAATATGAGAAATTACACATTGTTTAATTATGATTAGATATTTAGTTTAAAAATTGAGATCAATATATCAAAAATTGGAATTTAAACATTATAAAATATATATATTGCTAGAGAAATTACCTATCGTATATCACGTACACATAGGAAAAGATACATAAATATATATATACACACACGCTCGGAAAATACACATTATATCTACTCCCGCATATAACATATACATACAAAACATAAGTGAATTTTTCTTTATTGCTATACATTCCTTGTGTTATTATTTAAACATTTTAGTATATATATATAAATATATAGGATTAACTTTCATGCATTTATGGCTGTTAAGTTATGCATATCTGCAATCAAAACCTGCATGTGTAAGCCTGTACATTCACACCCATAATTCTTAGCTATACATGAATAGATATGTGTGTGCATCTTCACGCAATTGGTGTACACGTGTCACTCATGCATATATACAGACAGACATATAATCATAAAAAAGCATATACCATGTATATGTATGTCAATACACATATATAGATACATAAGCCCTATATAGACATACGTATACGTCAATATATAACATAGTACAATTGAGTATATAAAATACAAAAGGATTATATTTTGGAAATATAATTATATCAATATAACTTAAAAGGCAAACGAATTCTACAAATATCAAAATACTAAAATATCCCAAAATATTATAGAATATTTTAAGTTAAAATAATATGTTTAATATATTTATATAGAAATTTATCTTACGTATATTTTAATCAAGATATTGAAAGGACAAAACTTTTGAAAATTATGAGAAGCTATCAGAATAAAAATAAATCTAATAACAAAATTATGAGAAGCTATCAGAATAAAAACAAATTTAATAAAAATAACAAAATTAAAAAATAAAAAATAAAATGAATCTAATAAAAAATGAATCTCATAAAAAAAATAAAAAAATAAAATAAAATATATCAATATAACCTAAAAAACAAAGATTCTACAGATATGAAAATATTAAAAAATTTAAAAACTAAAAAATTAAAAATCTTTTTTTTTATTTTTAAAATATTATAGAATATTTTATGCTAAAATAATATGTTTAGTATAGAAATTTATCTTACGTATATTTTATTCAAGATATTGAAAGGATAAACATTTTCTAGAATAGTTTATTATATTTATAATTATATTTATGAAGAAAATTTATACTTGGGTACTTAACCAAAGAAAATGAAAAAGGTGAAGGAATCTAATGATTTATCGACAGGTTTCATATATTAACTAAATTACTTAATTAATTAAACTACATTTTAAATTTATATTTATATTTAAACGTTGAGTTCAATCTATGTCTGCAGCAACTGAATAAATTATTCCTTAAATTAAGGGAATTTTTGGTCTTTAATATAAAAAATATTTCCTCTATACAAAGATCACAATTTTCTGAAGAGGAATTAAAAGGAGTAGCTTATGAAATAATATTCCAAATCAGCGAATATTCCACATTATCTCGTTTTAGGTCCCATAATAGGCTAGATAGCGAAGTTGAAGATTTTTTTTGGATCTGTAAAAGAATTTTTATGACTATTGAAGCGGGATTTAAATTCTGTAGAGGTAGAACCCACATAATTAAATGAATTTAAATTAGTTTTAACATTACAATTATAAACTACATTTTTAGCTAAGCAGTTGTTATTTAACGGACAGTTGGATTTATTTCTACAGTTACAGTTATTCGATTGAATATTGCTTGGGTTATTATTGGCATTTTGGTTAGGTTTTAAATTTATATTATTAATTCTATTAATATTTTGCGCTAAATTTTTGGTGGAAGAGTAAGTTAATTTTATAGTATGTCTATTAAAAATTGAGTAATATTTATGTGTTCTAGGGAACCGTTTGTCAAGAGCTTTAAAAATAGTTTAGCAATAGGGGTTTTAATATTTAGTGAGAAAGGAGGAGCGAACCATAATATATTCCTAGTTCTATTTCTTTTTCGGCTTTCGGAGTTATTGTAATATTTTCTATTATAATTGTTGTAATTGTTACCATAATTAAAGTTGTTATTATTTTGGTTATTTTGTATATTATTATTATTATCGATGTATT
This sequence comes from Eledone cirrhosa, assembly GCA_964016885.1. Classification (NCBI taxonomy): domain Eukaryota; kingdom Metazoa; phylum Mollusca; class Cephalopoda; order Octopoda; family Eledonidae; genus Eledone; species Eledone cirrhosa. The sequence goes on from OZ024740.1 coordinate 375,685,568, forward strand.
TAATTTTATTTCTATACCCAGCTCTACCTAACGCTCCGTTGTAATAATGCGTTTTTTCATCAAATATATTCTTATTAGATGAAATTCGTTCTTGAAATTCGTTCTTGAACAGAGTTCACTATAGTATTTGTAACGGATCTGGGGGTGATTAGAGTTAAAATTGACATAATTTAAGTTCTCATTTAGTTTGTGAAATGGATAATGAAGACATGTGTTGGAATATTATCTCATAAGCTACTCCTTTTAATTCCTCTTCAGAAAATTGTGATCTTTGTATAGAGGAAATATTTGTTATATTAAAGACCAAAAATTCCCTTAATTTAAGGAGTAATTTATTCAGTTGCTGGAGACATAGATTGAACTCAACGTTTAAATATAAATATAAATTTAAAATGTAGTTTAATTAATTAAGTAATTTAGTTAATATATGAAACCTGTCGATAAATCATTAGATTCCTTCACCTTTTTCATTTTCTTTGGTTAAGTACCCAAGTATAAATTTTCTTCATAAATATAATTATAAATATAATAAACTATTCTAGAAAATGTTTATCCTTTCAATATCTTGAATAAAATATACGTAAGATAAATTTCTATACTAAACATATTATTTTAGCATAAAATATTCTATAATATTTTAAAAATTTAAAAAAAGATTTTTAATTTTTTAGTTTTTAAACTTTTTAATATTTTCATATCTGTAGAATCCTTGTTTTTTAAGTTATATTGATATATTTTATTTTATTTTTTTTTTATGTTTTTATTAGATTCATTTTATTTTTTTATTAGATTCATTTTATTTTATTTTTTTTATTTTTTTTTTTTTTAATAGATTTGTTTTTATTCTGATAGCGTCTCATAATTTTGTTATTAGATTTATTTTTATTCTGATAGCTTCTCATAATTTTCAAAAGTTTTGTCCTTTCAATATCTTGATTAAAATATACGTAAGATAAATTTCTATACTAAATATATTAAACATATTATTTTAACTTAAAATATTCTATAATATTTTGTGATATTTTAGTATTTTGATATTTGTAGAATTTGTTTGCCTTTTAAGTTATATTGATATAAATATATTTCCAAAATATAATCCTTTTGTATTTTAGATACTCAATTGTACTATGTTATATATTGATGTATAATTATGTCTATATACGGCTTATGTATCTATATATGTGTATTGATATACATATACATGTTATATGCTTTTTTATGATTATATGTATGTCTGTATATATGCATGAGTGACGCGTGTATACCAATTGGGTGAAGATGCACACACATATCTATTCATGTCTAAGAATTATGGGTGTGAATGTACAGGCTTACACATGCAGGTTTTGATTGCAGATATGCATAACTTAACAGCCATACATGCATGAAAGTTAATCCTATATATTTATATATATATACTAAAAAATGTTAATTAATAACACAAGGAATGTATAGCAATAAACAAAAAAATTACTTATGCTTTGTATGTATATGTTATATGCGGGAGTAGATATAATGTGTATTTTCCGAGCGTGTGTGTATATATATATTTATGTATCTTTGCCTATGTGTACGTGATATACGATAGGTAATTTCTCTAGCAATATATATATTTTATAATGTTTAAATTACATTTTTTTATATATTGATCTCAATTTTTAAACTGAGTATCTAATCATAATTAAACAATGTGTAATTTCTCATATTATATATCTATATTCCATTCATGAATATTAATATTTCTAATTTTATTTATTCATTTCATCTCAATTGTTAACTCAACATAATATGACATAACTTAAGGTTTTCGTTCTCTCCCCCCTCTCTCTATCTCTATATATCTCTCTCTTGAGTTTTTTCTCTGTCTGATGGTTTGATATCTCCCCGTTATTTTCCTCTGTTCTCTTTTCTTTTTACTTTCTTCTTTTTCTTTATCTATCTCTCCCTTTCTTTTCTCCACGTTACTCTCTCTCTCTCCCTCTTTTTACTTACTCTTAACACTATCACTTACTAAAGTAAACAAACCACTATCCTGATGGCCTCCAAAAGCAACGATCACTTCTTAAAAGGGTACGTCAATGTCTATTTATAAAACTGTTATATATTGTATTTTGTCTGATGAAGGCATACCATAATTTTACTTGGTATCCTTGAAATATATATAATGAAATAAATATGGTTTTATAAATATAGTTTCCATTTATTAATATCGTATATATATATATATATATATATATATAATTGTGAAGGAACAGGGGCTGTGTTGTTGCTGGATAAAGTGTATTTATAAATAAGAGGAAAGCAGGAATGGGGAGTAGTTTCCCTTCGTCAGTCATGTTCTGGAGATCATGGACATTTCTACGCATTAAAGACCATATGTCTACCTCCAGTGCGTCAATAACTAAAGGATGTTATATGGGGAAATTGAGAGAATGAAAGAAAATATAACAGAAGTTAAAAAAGAGAGAAAATAAACTGAGAAAAGTCGGAAAAAAAAGATACCGATGAGGGAAATTCGAGAAGGACGTGTAGTAGCAACGAAAGAGAAAGTAAGCTGTCGATAACAGCTAAGAGCTACTGCATTTAAGACCGAGGCAGGATAGACGGTTTAACAGAGAGCGAAAAGAAATAGGTGTGACCTCCGTGAGAGTAGAAAAACAAAGAGGCACACACACACACACACACACACACACACACACACACACATACACACACACACACACACACACACACACACACACACACACACACACACACACACACACACACACACATACACACACACACACACACACACACACACACTCACACACACACACACACACACTCACGCTCACACACACACACACATACACGCACATACATACACACACACACACACACACTCACACACACATATATATATATGTATATATATATATATATATGTATATATATATATATATATATACATTGTTATATTTGGGGAGTGTCATATTGTTATGATATTGCCAGAAATAATAATAAAACGCATTCACTCTTTAGCATCTGTATCTTTTATATCTTCATAGTTAATTTATCTGGCAATCATTGTTTATTATCGTTGATTGACCAACAGTTAAAAATGAATATATACATTTAGTCTATCAAAGTTCTTTTGTCATACATCTGTGACATCATGAGTGGTACTATTGTGTTTCCTCCCGTTGTATTGAAATGTCTACAGTATTTTTATTTTAATCATTTATTTATTCTTGTCTCCATCTCTCTTTACGTATGCTTTTGCACGCGTGTCTTCTGTTTCGTTTGTCTGTGTCCATGTAGGAGTCTGTGTATTTTCCTATTCCATCTTTGTTCATTTGTCTGTCGTTGAAAGCTTATGTATATATTTACCTCAGGTCAGTTTCGTGTGTTTGGGCATGGTTGTTGCTGTTATTCCATTTAATATATATATATATATATAATGTATGAGGGGAGTTTTATTATAGCACAATAAAGCAATGCAAATATCGGATAAGTAGCACTCAACAGTTTATTGGACTGGAGTATATATCAGAAGAAATTAAATGATAGTTAAAAAAGTGCCGTGTATTTTATTATACGTATTTCAAAAACAAATATCGTCCAGGGATGATATTTGCGTTCTCATCAAATAAAATAGACACTACCTTGCTCACAAGTATCTTTTTTAAGCTTCATGTCATGTCTCCCTAAGTTATCTGATGAGAACGCAAATATCGTCCCTGGATGATATTTCTTTTTGAAATACGTGGAACTTTTTTAACCATCTTTTAATTTATTCTATATATATTTATATATATATATATATATATATATATATATATATATATATATATAATACAATAACAGAGATAGCTTAACGCTAAACTCCGTCTGGTAACCATCTCACTCAACAAACATTAGGTTATATGTTAGTATAACCCAATTTATGTGTTTGCGGTGCTAACTATATGTATTTTGTGGAAAGCCAGTTGTATCATTTTATGAGATATAATTAAAGTTAAAATATATCTCTCTATCCAAACAATTGTTTCATTATAAGTTTTCTACAAATTGGGAGAATGTTTCCAGTTAATCTAGAAGCCTAACATATATTCATGTAAGAAAATATTTAGGTGGGCACTTATAAATCTTCAGTGGAAGCCCATTAAACTTTGATATAAGAAAAAATTCTTACCGGAGTTAAAAATCGTGTCTGCTAAGCGCTGCTCCCTCACTCATCGAACATATATATATATAAATATATATATATATATATATATATATATATATATATATATATATATATATATATATATATATATATATATATTTATTCAGGTTTGAGGTTCACCACTGTATAGAGCTGGTCTATTCCGTATGGTCAATCGTAATGCAATAATATAGAGAGTACTCAACATAAGGCAGTTCAACCCTCTTTGTTTTTGTAGTTGGTGGTGCTATTACGGAGTTAAATATTATAATGAAATGACAGGAGGCTGGATTTGTTATAATATTATATATATTTATATATATATATGTATAACGAAGGAATTGTCGTAAGGAACCAGATGGACCATAACGCACCAGAGTACTCAATACTTAGGGTAGTAGAGTGGGTAATAGGAAAAAAGTATGACCGCGACCGCAGAGATCAACCCGTTTCGACGGCTATTTCTGGACTAAATTTAGTCCAGAAATAGCCGTCGAAACAGCTTGAGTTCTGCCGTAGGGGTCATACTTTTTCCTCCCTCTCTCTCTCTCTCTCTCTCTCTCTCTCTCTCTCTCTCTCTATATATATATATATATATATATATATATATATATATATATATATATATATATGTTTCAAAACCAAATTATATATATATATATATATATATATATAAGTAGCAGCACAGCAGTTAGTTCACCATATCGAGGGCAATTGTTTCACGTTAGCGGATCTTCAGCTCGGACTGGTCATGGTTAAACGGAACAGGAAGAACAACCGTATAATTACATATACAAGGACTCATGCCACCCTCCTAGTTCGTAAATAATGTCAGTACTAGAATCTCTAACCTCTCCCCTAATAAGGCTATCTTTGACAGAGCCGCACCCTACTCTAACACGGCGTTAGCTAACAGTGGCTTCTCCAAACGAATTACTTTCTCACCCACTAACAACAACAGCAACAAGAAAAGATATCGTAACAAGAGACAAACTATCTGGTTCTCTCCTCCCTTCTCACAGAACGTTGAAACTAATGTAGGAAAAAATTGTTTAGCCATCTTAGATAGTCACTTTCCCATATGTCTCAAATACCGCTCCATTTTTAAGAGACACAGAATAAAACTAGGGTACTCATGTGCTAAGCATATGAAGGCCCACATCACCAACAGTCCTAAAAGCGGCGCCCCACCAGGATGCTCTTCCCGCAAGCCTGAAACTTGTCCCTTTCAACAGCAATGCAACACAGCCGCCGTAGTTTATGACGCAATGTTCACTTCCAACCGACCAAATCAACCTCAGGAGTTCTAATCCTATGTTTGTATGGCGGAGGGCCGATTTAAGGAACGCTTCCTGAACCATTAGTCGACCTTTAGGTACCCAGACAAACGATCATCCACGAAACTAGCCAGCCATGTATGGTCCCTCAAGAACTCAGGTATAGATTACTCTATTAAATGGAAAGCCATCACTAAGTCCAAGCTATACGCAAGGGGAAATCCATCTTGTGTATTGAAGAAAGGATACATATTCTAAGGAGATTAAGCATTAGCGATTGCTTAAATTCAGAAACGATTCTTCTCACGTTGTCCACATGTCCTGAAACACCTCTTGCGTAACTACAAAGCTCCGGATTGAATACCAACAACATACTAATTTCCTAATCAACTCGAACATCTTTTCCGCACTTTCACTGTTATTTCACTTACACCTTTCACCCGTGGCTCTGTATCACTTGGGTGAAGTGACCGTTTCTGCGGCTGCGCGTTCATACGGTTGTTCTTCCTCTTCCGTCAAACCATGACCAGTCCGAGCTGAAGATCCGCTAAAGTGAAACAATTGTTCAGAGTATGTAGTACTAACTGTTGTGTTTCTACTTCCAACAAACTCGTCCCATGGACTGAGTGCTCTATTCGATTTGCGACATTACTTATCTGAAAATGTGTGTTGAAACAGACATTGTTATACTTTTGTTATACATGTTGCAAATAAAAACAAACGTACCTGTTTGTTTTCACTTCAATTTATTATAAATTCCCGGTTGGTTGCTTGGTTCGATAACCGGAAGTTTGTCCATATATTGTCAAAGCTCTTTCGTCACAGATTCTGTGACCTCCTCAGTGATTATATTTTCATTTGATGTGTCTCTTCTTTATTCTGTCTTATACCAGTTGCGATCATTTCTTAATTAATTATCCTTCTCGATATTTTTTCGTGATAATCATATCTTAAATCGTGTTCCCAAACGTCAGTAAAATACATGGAATTCAAACTGCTTCTTACAGTAGGGCATGGGTAAAGGCAACCATTCTTTATTTTATTTAACTGTGTTTATGAAACTTGCAAAGAATACGGAGTCTTCCTTAAAGCTATATTACATGTTACCTGTTTCTTATCGATGGATATGATTCAGTATGAATCTGGAAACTGCATGTCATTGTGGGAGGTAATGTTTCTAAGAAAATGAGCCAATAACGATTGGTGTTATGTAATATTAACTCATTACATCATATATCTGTGTATTACGTATCAGATACGTTTTTTTCCATTTCTATGACAGCAGTTGAACTGAAAATTGTATTAGCACGATTTCAGACCCATCTATGACTAATCATTATTATATCGTAACTAAATGATCTACTACGATATGTTTTTTTTAATATGTAAGAAGGATATCCGTTGTGTGATTAACATCCAAATTTCATTTCACCTGATACATGTCAGAAATATATTGCTGAGTATAAGTGTAAGGGTTCAACAGAAATTGTTTCATATGGCTCACAAACATACCAGAACTACAAATTTGAGTAGAATTCGAGCATAAATGTCTAGACAACCGACGTTCTGAGAATATCCGATATGTCATTTTTGTTTTCATTATCGAAGTCTTCCGAGACCTTTACAAATGCAATATAAATATATATCCTATTTTGGCTTGTCGAATTTCTCTTGATACTAATTGTCAAAACGGATTATATTCACCATGCCTCGTCCTTTACTGATCCAAATCAGTGTATATTTATTATATTGGTCCAGTAGTTACAGAATGGCATTGTCTAGGACCCTTCTAGTGATAGTTAGCATTATGATCCCGTTAGTGTAGCAGACAAATATGTCGCAGTTTTATCATATGTACTCAGAAAATTAAATTATTTTCCGCATTAGATCAACCATTCTATGATTTAATGAGTAATGCATCCTATGCAATTATAAGCATTATTCGTTAAAACGTGTGGGAATTCTGTCATGCCAAGGAGTTTAACAGCTGATGTCAGGAGCATGTGAAAGTGATAAATATTTCCTAAACGTTTACACCGACAACCTTATATTTGATGCAATTATGTATATATATATATCCGGTATAGATAAAATACCTTTATCGAGAGTATATACTATTTAGGAATTGTGATTTATCCATTTCAATACTCTATTATTAAATAGAAAAGCTCCTCTGTTATACATGCATACCCAGTAACGCTCGTATTCTATCACATATGCAAGCAGGTATAGGCGTATCAAACTATGGAGTGATAAATATATAATGCAGGGAAATACTTACGAAATGATGTTGTGAATTCTAGTTGGAGTGTGGACTTAAAAGCTACACTATATTTTCATTATATATTATAATTGTTTCTACTTTTCTTTTGGCACAAGGCCAGCAATTACCCAGTAAATTACTGGTACATTATTTTATCGACCCCGTAAGGATGAAAGGCAAAATTAACCTCTACGAGATTTGAACTCAGACCGTACAGGGAGGTAACTATGCTAGGAAGCATTATATATCATAATGTGTGGCATAAGGATCAAGAGCGAATTAGCATAACATTGAACGTAGAGAAAAACAGAGCCGCAACGGTCGATAATTTCTAGCGAGTATGCACACTGTATCACTTTCTCTACAATATATCTAAGTTCCCTGCCAAATGTGCTTGATGCCAGTAGGACGTACGTGTATTCAACGTGATATCTGACATATGTCCTGACAGAGGAAACGTTGTATACCTGCGTAGAGGATTTCTACACGAACATATTTAACGTTTTACATAAAACTATAAACGAGGGATTTGTATCAGATGTGAGGTAACCATATACTTTTTCCGACAACACAGTTCTTCGCAGCACATCTCACTGCTATATGTACACAATACACAGATATAGTTATACTCATAAGTATATTGGTGTGCATAGATATGTATGGACGCATCTGTGTATCTATATAAATGTAAATATATGAACTAAATATTTTGAGATCTGTAATATTTTTTCTACTTAAATTCCAATTTACGAATAACACTTAGAGCACACCGGCTTCTGTTTGCTTTGCATTACATTAATCTGATCGCTGCACTTGGATTAATGGTCTCGGAAAACAAATTCACACGATAGAAATAACTACTGGGTTTTGGATAAAATATGTCATTTTACTCCTTTATCTAATTAATTCTTAAATCGTGAGATTGCTCTTCGATTGTAATCCCAGTGCTAAACACTTAATGAATTATTTAAAAAATAACCACCCAGGATTTAATATGATCGACATTTAATTCATAATTTTGTTTCCCATTCCCCCATATTGCATGATATTCAGTTCCTATTATTGTTCTTCAATTCAATATTGAACTGCAGTAAAATATTAATATCGCCTGAAATAGTGTGTGCTCAAAATGAATGTTCTATTGTATATTATCAGTTATAAGGTTGCTAATGCCGACTTAACACAATATCAAATAGCTTCACCGATGTTAACTTCTGGGGTTGTTGAAATATGTACACTAATTCGTTGAAATTATGTGTAACACGGTCGTTCATTTACCATCAGTAATTCGATGTTATCTATTGAGTTAGTGGGTGTATTATTCTATGCAAGTTCTATCTTTAAAAGCAGTGTGACAAACCGAATTTTTAATGATGACAAAGTTTGAACACAATAACGCAGCTATAATATATTATTTATAATGGATAATACTATTATTATAGGTATTTATTACATAGTTAAAATAATATTTATTACTATGCCCATCATAGATAATAATTGTTTCTACTTTTGGCACAATGCAGCAATTATTCCAGTGAATAACTGGTAATTTATTTTATGAACCCCTTAAGGATGAAAGGCAAAGTTAACCTCGGCGTGATTTGGACACAGACGGTAAATGGCCCTATGCTGCAAAACATGGCGTCCGACCTTCTGCCGATACTGGCAATCCAGCGCCCCACATAGATAATAATGATTTATAGTATAGGCAAAAGGCCAGTTATGTGATGGGAGGGGAAATGATTAAATCGACTACAGTAGGTTGCTGGTGCTTTATTTTAAACATTCACGTGCCTTCTACCGACCAATCAAAATTGTTTTGACTACAAGAATGTTTGCAACACGAATTGGCGCCAAACTTATAGTGCTTATTCACTTGACATTCAACAACCAACCAAATCTTAATACCTCCCAAGCCACTTTTTTCACATAAAACAGGAAGAATTTCCAAAACTGATCCAATTAGAGCAAAAATCACGAGCACTCTAATTATTTTGGAAAAGCATCAGAAATGCGCAACCGGTAAAAACTTAAAACTAAAACTGAATACCATCTAATACTTATTACTAATTGATACTTATTCCTAATTAACCTATTTTTCACTGGGAAAAATTTGTTCGCATTTTGTTTCCCTTTTTACTAATATATATATATATATATATATATGAAAAAGAACACAAGAGCGTCTACAACATCAAAAGATTTTTATTGGCTAACAATGTTTCTTCCTTACGTGTAACCGTAGGATTCATCAGAGCTATAAAAGGGGTTTGATTGGTGTTATGGACTCTACCAACCAAACACCCAAGAACAAAGAGTAAAGAGAGTAAAGAGCAAAAGTAGGGGACGATAAGTCTAATTTTGGTGCGGGAGGGTGGGGTGTTGGTCCTTGTTTACTAGCTGCGGTCATATTCATTCCCGGGGGTCGGGTGGTTAGCTGAACCATAGATGGGGTGGCGTCGATAGTATGGTGCAGAGGGTGCGCAGAGGCTACACAAACACAAAGGGCGTAGAATACATATATACATATAGCGGAGGAGAAGGTACATGAGGTAATTAGAAATGGAAAAAGAGTAATAATAATAATCTATAATTAATAGTGTATAATAAGGCATGGGGAAGATTACACTATAATAAAGTATAAAGGTAAGAATAAGGTAAAATATAAAGGAGGATAAAAGTGGAAATAATAATAAAGATAAAAAATATATAGAGAATATATAAGGAAATATAAGCGAATATTTGGAGGGGAAAACACAATGTAAAGAAACCGATTTTTTTTCAAACAATAATAAAAATATAATAATTATGGGGGAGAAAACAGGATAGAGAAATATGATCAAGTGTGATTCGTTGAGAGAGTATAAGACGATAACAGTTATGTCCAGTTTATACATCTTAATAATAAATAATCAACAATATGTGTATCAGAGTTGCATAACCTTCAATTCACTTACGGGTTCAAGCCACGTGGCATGGTCCATTGTTTATCTGTGCGGTCATGTGCGTTTGTTTTTGACACCACAGCAGATGCACAAGTTTGTAAATTCCAATGCAGATAGAAATCAGTTTTTGCTCACCCGGACATTGACCGAGGATCCAATATTCCTTGTTCAATATATATATATATATTTGTTTTGCGAGGTTTTTGATATGAAATCGTGTATCGAACAAATATTGTTATACTTGGGGAGGGTCATATTTTTTGTAATAATTGTTTCTACTTGAGGCACAAGGACAGCAAATTACCCATTGCATTACTGGTACTTTATTTTATCGACCCCGTAAGGATGAAAGGCAAAGTCAACCTCTCATCCTTACGGGGTCGATAAAATAAAGTACCAGTAATGCACTGGTGAATTTGCTGGCCTTGTGCCTAAAGTAGAAACAATTATTACAAAAATATGACCCTCCCCAAGTATAACTATATTTGTAATAATATTTTTCTAATAATATTGCCAGAAATAATAACAGAACACGCTCACTCTTTGGTTGGTTTTCTCTTCTGCATCTTTTATATCTCCATAGTTAATTTAGTTGGCAATCAATGTTTATTTTTAACCGTTGGTCAGTCAATCATAAACATTGATTGCCAAATAAATTAACTATGGAGATATAAGAGTGATGATGTCTGGTAGCAAATTTTAGAGAGAAGTTTAATAAAGTTCGCCAAAAGAGCAAGAAGTATTATCTCTTTTTCTAATTCAGGGGTCACCAAACTACGGCCCGCGAGCCGGATCAGGCCCGCGACGTCAGTTCATCAGGCCCGCCGACGGTACTTGCATTTGCGTGATAAAACGGATGGAACACGAGATGTTTCTAATTCAATGTCTTTTTCATTTTCAGATCTGATTTTCTTCACCCTTTATTATGACTACTAAGAAAAGAAACGTGGACGCCGAGTGTCGAGTTTCAATGAAGAATGGGGAGTAAAGTACTTATTTGTGGAAAGAAATAACCAGAAAGCTAGTTGCGTGGTATGCAGCGAAAGTGCTCCCGTTTTGAGAGAGTACAATCTTCGGCGTCACTATGAAACAAAACATCTATCAACATATTCAAATTTTCTGGAAAGTTACGCTCTGAGAAATATGAGTCCATGAAACGTGGTTTAGAAACTGAAAGAAATCTCTTCGCGAGAAAGTTTGCTGAAAATGAATCTGTCACTTGTAAAAGTTACAAAATAGTCCATAAGTTGGCAGAGCGAGGAAAACCGTTTACTGATAACAACTTCATCAAAGAGAATATGATGGAAGCAGCAAATGACTTGTGTCCTGAGAAAGCCGATTTGTTGGAAGTATCAGCCTTTCGGCAAGTTCAGTTGTGCGGAGAACAGAAGAACTTGGAGACAACATAATGGTACAGGTACGCGAGAAAACTAGGAACTTGTGATATTCTCTGGCGCTGGATGTGTCTACTGATCTCTCGAGTACGTCACAAATTATTGTGTTCATTCGTGGTGTCAATTTGGATTTTCAGATAATGGAAGAGTTGGCATCCGTTTGCTGCATGTATGGAACAACAACTGGAAAAGACATTTTCGTGGAAGTGCAGAACACTTTGTAAGACTATAACCGTCAGTGGAATCAGCTTCGAGGTGTTACAGTTGATGGAGGAAAACACATGGCTGGTGTGAGGAAGGGTCTGGTCGGGCAGATCAGGACTCAGTTGGAAGATTTGCAAATTCCCGGCGTGCTCTGTTCATACACTGCATCATACATCAGCAACCACTCTGTGGGAAAGACTTGGATAGTTCTTGTGTACTGAAACCAGTCGTTTCTGCTGTGAACTTAATTCGGCGACATGCACGCAATCACCGTCACTTCCAGGCTTTTCTTTAAGAATTTGATTCTGATTTCCGTGACTTGCCTTATCACACAGCAGTGAGGTGGCTCAGCTGCGGTAAAGTCATGTTTCGTTTTTACAAGCTCCGAAACGAAACATGTTTTTCTCACTGAAAAATCTAGAGCTGGTCCACAGCTGTCAGATCCTACCTGGCTGTCAAAGTTGTCATTTTTGGTCGAGATCGCATCCCACATTAATGAATTGAACTTGAAACTTCAGGTAAAGGATAACCTCGTCTGTGATCTCTACAGAATCACCAAAGGATTTCGGAGAGAGTTGTCATTGTTTGAGGCACAACTGGCAGGACAAAACGTTTCTCATTTTCACTGTTTCAAATTGTTTTGCGCTACAATTGCTGAATATGTCAACCTCGATTTTCCTAAAAAGATTATTCGTGACTTGAAGAAGCATTTTTTGGAGAGATTTTCAGATCTCGACAGCATTGAGAGTGACATTCTTCTGTTCCAGAATTCGTTTGATTGTAACCTTGATGATGTGTCTGTTGAACTACAATTGGAGCTCATTGATTTGCAAGCAAATGACTTGTTGAAAGAGAAGCACAGAGAAGGAAAACTTGTTGAATTTTACCGATTCTTACCTGATGCTGAGTTTCTGAAATTGAAGAAATGTGCCGCTGGTATGGCATCATTGTTTGGAACAACTTATGTCTGTGAGAAAACATTTTCAAAAATGAAGTATGTGAAGTCAACATATCGAACGAGATTGACTGATGAACATGTGAAAGCAATTCTCTTGATTGGATGCAGCAATTCCAAACAAAACATTGATGATAGCCAAACTTCAGTTTCACAAATCTCACTAACCTTTTATGCTGCTTAGTTTGTAAGATTCGGATATGTGTACATTAGGTCCGATGTAACTATATTTTTGCTAACGTCGCCTTCTTTGATAACTTTTTAGTAAATAAATATCTTGGTTGTCTTTGTTGTTTGTGCATTGCACGCCACTCACCCATGATTAACATGGAATGCTAAATGTAGTGTTTCGTCTTTGTTTCCAGAGCTTTCGTTCTGGCTTGCATGTATTGAACAGAATGATTATGCGGCCAGCCCTCGTCATTCTTTCAGTTATCCGGCCCACTGTGAAAAAAGTTTGGTGACTCCTGTTCTAATTCAAAGATAAACTCTATAACTTCAACAATGTTTGTATTGAATGTAACATAGGTTAAATGGAATTTTTACTGATTCTTCATCATTGATACAAGACACTCTCGATATGAAATGCTCCAAATATTGATATCCATAATACTATCATGAAGAGACACATTGACTACTCAAGCTACACGCTGTTATAGAAAGTATGAGAACAGATTAATCAGGAACTTCCAAATGTTATATTGCAATTCACATAATACTATAAGGAAGTTATTATATCATATTTAATCTCAATGTTCTAAGAAGCAAGCATCGATGTGATTTTGAGTACTTTGCAATACTACCATAGGAATATAGGCTCGATTTTCTCACCATATCCTTTGAAAACTGTATTCCACAATACCCATGACTAACATTGCTTTTCATGTTTTCTTTGTGGAGGTCTTATATTTGACTTGAAAATGTATATAAAATAAGGAATTATATTGTATATTGCAAATGGGGAGGCAGACAACCCTTTATTGAATGTTTTAACGGCCCAGTCTATTATTCATTGTATTACAGGCAACTAGAATTTAACCAGATTCATTCTTTAAAATTGTGTGCTTGTTGTTTTGGATTTAAACAAGCACAATGGGAATTTAAGGCCTGAAATTTCGCGGGAAGGCTCACTTGATTAAGATAATTTTACTGGTTATATTTAATATGATGTTCATTCCAAGTGATCTGGAATGAATGATATAAGATTTAATGAACCGAAACAATAAGAATTTCGGTGAGATCACTGAAGAGATGGGGCTGTCCGTTTTCTTCACTTTTTTATTTCGTTGTGCACTCCTTTATATATATATATATATATATATATATATATATATAGATGTAGATATATACAGATATAGATAGATTGATAGATAGATAGATAGATAGATATTTATATATATATATATATATATATACAAATAGAGTAGGGAGAGAGGGAGAGAGACAATCATATCAAGTAGATCTCACCTTTGGTTAAGAGGATGAAGTGCAAAAGTATCCACTTGATTGAATATTTTCAAAATCTCTTTTAATCGACCCCGTTCCAATTATGTTGAGTGGGGCATTTTGTGGAACGTCTCAGATTAATAAAGGTTTGTTTACTTTAAAATAGATTAGGTGTTGTTACAGTCAGGATCAAATAGTTATTTGGCGTCAAGATGGTTAAATCCTGATTCTGAAACACTCTGAAGCTGATGATCTGTCAAACAGAGGGTGATGAGGTCAAGCACCTCATGTCATGATTACCTGGGTTCACAACAAACCGGTGATCCATGAAGTGAGTTACTTGGTTAGCAAGTAATGGATATTTTGTTAGGGGTTTCACATGGTTTATACTCTCGAAATATATATTAATTAGTTTCATTACATATCTGAGGATGAGCTTACACAACTGAATGATATAACAATGTTGGTTATCATTATGTTTGGCTTTACAAAAGTCCCAATGCTGATAATCAAAGAGAAGGAAATATTAAATTGTATTTGGCTCAGTACCTCACATTTGAGATCGGAGAAGGGAGTGCAGCAGAGTCAGGATTGAAATAGAATAGAAGTGACATTAAGTGTAGAACGTTTTCAAGATCACTGTAGAGAGATAGCAGAAGAGTGAAAGAAAGAGAATGAAAGAGGGAGATGTATACAAAGTGACAGATATTGATGTCTGCAGGGTTAGTTTAGGTTTCAAACATGGCTTCAAGATACATTTACACAAGACACGTACATGGTTGAAGGATCTATGAAACAGACATATACAGATCTGTTAAATATTTATCTTGATTGCCACGTGCAGAGATGATTGCATAAGCGTGTGTCAATTGCTGAGGCATTTTCAAGGCAAATTGTTTTTAAAAATACAATATGTGTGAAAATGTGTCCGTAGGTAGAGTGTTTGCAAGAAGGTTAAGTGAATTAGCTGCTGTTTGGAGTGTCATGCATGCGGGTTTGTTTTCCGGGTGTATTGAAGCAGTTGCGATAAATGCAGATTGTTTGACATCCCTGAAATTTGAAAATTAATTTACTACGATAATTGATATGAATATTAGTACTGTGAAGAATGCAAGGAATCAGTATTATGCCAACTTCTCTTGCGACGAAAGGGATTGTACATTCATATGTATATATGTGTGTGGGAATTTAAGTTTACGGTCTTTTTCGAACAGCTGGAGTGACAACATAACATATATCACGTTAGCTGCCGTACATAGAAACATCCCTTATAGATGTTTGTTCTTGTAGTTAGAAATTATTCATACGTGCATTAATTCTTTTAGAATTTTATGGCGTATATTAGCTTTATTTCTTAGATTGAGAGAAGTCTCAAGCTTTTCATTTAAGAAATGACGTCCATTCTCCCAAAGGGATAATAATGTAAAGTAAATTATGACTAGTATTTACACTGCTTTCCTGAAAAGAAAATATTTAAGACGTTAATGACGAATATTTAAGACGTTAATGACGAATACCTCAACAATAAGAAATATCTAAAGATATTTTACATTGTAAAAATCCTCTGATACATCTAACTACATTACACAACCCGTTACAAACTTACTCGGTTTTTGCCAGACATTTGGTCTAATATGTATTGAGAATCTCTGATTCTGTTTTCGATACGCATGACTCGTTTTAGCACGGCCACATAACCTGTTACTACATATCTTGATGCATATTTTAAGATTGAAGACCAAATTAAAAAATGTTACTGCATAGATGATGGACATGTGACTAGACTGCCTTTTCGTCCACATATTATGCGTTGATTGGTTTTTTTACTTTTTCTAAATGATTAACCTGCATTTGATATTTGCTTCTTATTTTTTGTATGGGATTTCTTCTTTACCCGTTTTCATCTACCAGTAAAAACTAATCCTTCTTTTCCTGTCTTAGTCTTTTGTGCAGTTTCTATGTTTTCCATATTTTCGTTCAGATATACCAGTTTATATTCTGGTTTTGCGTTGATATTTTTATTATTTTTTTACTTTCTTGTTGATATTAATTTTACGTTTAATTTTCTGCTATATTCTTGTAAACTGTTCTTTTTTTAAATTTCTACTCTATTATTCATAATTTCCGTACATATAGTGAAGTATTACTTTTCTTAAATTTCTCTTATTCAAATAATCAGCTTCTCTTTGCTCGCGTCAAATTATTTTCTAAACCATATGAACATTACTTTGTAATAGACAGAGCAATACTTCTCTATTTGTATTGAGCCCTCTTTACTTTAGAGGTAGAGCATGCACATGATTCGCAGATTTATTTCCTATGACCATGAATCAATTTAACTGTCAAATGCAGCTGCAACTTATAAAATGAATGCCTAATGTATATCTAAAATCTATTTTATTTCTATTCCAAATAAAATTACTTATTTCAATTTCCAATATATTTAATATAAGGTATATTATCAGTCACATCTATAACACAGAAGATCCTGCCGATCTAATTAGACAATTCATTCACGAATGATATCTTAATATTTCCAGTTACAATTTATTTAACTCGTTTATTGATAAACACAATACAGTAAAATATATACACTCCCATAGTAAATGTTATACTACAATTCAACATTCATGAAATAATAAATAATAAATAGATTAAATGTTTTACACAAAAAGGGAGTTTTAATTCATCCATAGACAGTGTAACCATTTATGGTTTCTTTCATTTGTGTGTGTGTGCAGGTGTGCATGTGTGTGTGTGTGTGTGTGTGTGTGTGTGTGTGTGTGTGTGTGTGTGTGTGTGAATCTCCATATATGTATATATATATATACATATATGTGTATATATATATATATATGTGTATATATATATAGGCCGGTCGGCATTTTTTCTCTCTCTCGTCTACGATTTCACAGAACTTAGGTTTACCGAATTCACGGACTAGACCCCTTCTTCCTCCCGTTACACCTGTGCGAAATTCCTTCATTGCTCACATTTCAACCAGGTTTGATGGTCTTTATTCTCTCTCGTTCACGATTTCACCGAACTTATATTCATGGAAATTTAGGACTTGGACTCGTTCTTCCTCATTTTTCGTTGCTTCACCATCTTTGTTTGTTTACACTCCCGCTGTTCCCTTTATTTACATGTCCCAACGACTTTCTTTAGCCGTTGCTCGCACCAACCGGAGGTATATGGTCTTTAAAGCGAAGAAATACCGATGATGGTTGGAAGAATACTGATGAAGGACCACTTTATTCAAATATATATATATATATATATATATATATATATATATATATATATATATATATATATATGAGAGTATTGAAGTTTGCTTGAAGCATTGTGGAACAATAAATAAATATCTTTAAGTCGTTTGGAAGCCTCGACAATGCAAATGGGTAAATCTCCCGGTAACAAGGTCCGGTGGTGGAGAGAGAGATGTAAGTGGGTGTACGTTGAGATGCGTGGTGTGTATAAGATGTGTGAGATGTGTAGAATGAAGGGAAGAGTATAAAGGATAGAATAAAAATAACAACACAAGAGAGAGTTACCTTGGGAGAGATTTAATAGTCCCTATATATTTCGGATTTACATCCATCAACTGGGGTTTTTTCCGTGGTGGGGGAAAAGGTTGTCTGTCGGACAGGTCCGGAATGCGTCCTTCGCTGTTTGTTGTTTTAAATATATATATATATATAACCCTGAAATATGTTGAAATGAACTGGATAAGATAAAATTATCTGTCACCCTTTTTTCATTAAACATCTCTACCGGTTTTGTAGCGGTTTTCTGAAATACTTACCAATCAATTATTACATACATCACAATGCTTCATTTTAACTATAGTACATGTTATGTCATACATACACACACACAAACACACACACATATACACATACACGGATATATATATATATATATATATATATATATATATATATATATATAAATGAAAGGTATAGAAACATTGTAGCGAAAAACCAACAGTATTCCATAATATATAAGTGACTATAGCGTCAAAATGGGAAAAATAGTTAACGTAAGATGCGGGAAAAATAATTCAAACTCATCTCAAAGAGAATCAGGATATAGATTCATCCACAGAATTTAGTGAAATCCAGGGAAAAATCAATCGAGCCTTAACTCATGATAAAATAAAGTTTAAAATACTCATCCTTCAATTTGGAAAAACCTCAAATGCTCTGTATAGTCTTAAAGACTATTTTACAAAAACTTTCAGTGGAGATGGTCACGGTTGGAATTCGATCCTCATCAGAGCTCAACTCGATAACCAAGATTCTCACAGATTAATATGCCAAAAAGGGATTTTAAAACAGGCTAGTTCACCATCATGCGTGATTATGAAAAATAAAACGCACATGAGGAAAGACAGGGCTGGCGACGTCAGAATGAGACGAATGTTTGTTTACAAGAAACAACAGTAAAAAACATTCCGAAAAAAAAACTCTACAATAAGGAGTTCAGCAAAAAGCAAATATTATCACGGTTTTTTATAAAAAAAATACCGAGATTAGTCACAAATAACTTAAGCACCCTAGGAAAGAAATCCGAGTACCTAAATGTATATATATATATTAT
>OZ024740.1:375705048-375727548 GCA_964016885.1 Eledone cirrhosa
TCTCACTATTTAAAAATGAAGCATTGTAATGTATGTAATGATTGATTTGTAAGCATTTCAGAAAGCCGGTACAAAACCGGTAGAAATGTTTAAAGAACATAGTATGACAGATAATTGTTTCTACTTTAGGCACAAGGCCAGAAATTACCCAGTGCATTACTGGTACTTTATTTTATCGACCCCGTAAGGATGAAAGGCAAAGTCAACCTTGGCGGGATTTTCAAATCGTAAAGGGACGTAACTATGCTGGAAAGCATGGCGTCCGACCCTCTACCGATACTGCCAATCCACCTCTACCGATACTGCCAATCCACCTCCATAGTATGACATATAATGTTGTCTTATCCAGTTCATTTCAACATATTTCCGAGTTAACACCCTCTTTTCAAATCAATGCAAATACGAACGATGTGTTCTCACTTCACTGATCCTAGTGTTTTAATGCGTGTGCTTAGGCAATCATAGAAGCTAGTCTGCTTCGTGTAGTACTGCAATATTATTTAATTGTGGCTCTAGCTGTTGATTATTAAAGCTTCCTTAATTTCTAAATTCGCCATATTCCTTTCCGACACTTCTAGAAGGATGCCATGAGAAAAAGTTTAATTTATTTTGTGTTATTTGTTATCCTTTGCTCTTAATATATTTCTCCCGTATAGTACTGCCTTTGTGAAATACTTATCAATCAAATATTAGCACACGCTCACACACACGCGCGCGCGGGCGCACACAGACACAGACACACACACACACACACACACAATATATATATATATATATATATATGAGAGCGTATGTTATAACACTCATATATCTTGACAGTCAATTTTGATTTGCAATAAAATTCCAACCAATATATATATATATATAAATATATATATATATATATATATATATACCTGATGACGCAATGAAATTCTCAACAGTTCATTACGTAACTGTCTTTATCCCATTGCAGAAACTAATTAGTTGGAGTGAAAATTTAAGTAAGTAAGTTAATTGTTTTTAATTTTTTTTAAAAATTTTTCTTATTTTACGTCTTTTATATATATATATATATATATATATATATATATATATATATATATATATATAATTTTGGCCCAGACAGTCCTTATCTACTTACAACTGGAGGAGTACTGCTATCAATCCCTAGAGCAGCGAACTGCATAGCCTCTTCATCACAATTAATAAGGATATTCCAGATTCAGGAGTAATAATGTAAATGCTGGAATAAATAAATTTATTATCTCTGTAGCGTAATTACATACACAGTAGCACAAATTATCTTTGCCATAACGAAATACTAAAATGCAACCATAGGTTAATTTTCCCTGAATACTATAAATTATTCCTCATAATATAACCGACTCAATATAATTTTTTTATTGGATTGCGGTCATTATTAAAAATGTCCTAATAATTCTCGAACGCTTCCACAGTACCGACCGACTTGTACATAACTTTGGCAACGAATTTTATTCACCTTCCGAGGCGATGTGAAATTCGGATTTTTCAGCACGGATCTCACTAATGTATTGGATGATACAATCCCACACTAGAACGATGCATATTAAACACCTAATTATAGTGAAACACGTTTAAATAACTATTAATTAAAGTTAAGAAAACAATTCCACATTTTCTCTTTCAATACCACCATTGTGTGATCTCTCTCTCTCTCTCCCTCTCTCTCTCTCTCTCTCTCTCTTTCTCTCTCTCTCTCTCTCTCTCTCTGTATATATATATATATAGGTGTTGTGAAATTGTTTTAATGTTAATGGTGCAACTGAGTCACCAATAACCCGTTGTTCGCTCTTTCACCCGATCCCACTGATTTGCCTACCCACCACGGTCAGAATTAAATAATATGTCTCAAAGTTTCCTTCCTCACCTTTCATTGTTTTAATATATAAACGTAATAATTATGACTTGAAACAACTGGTAATGCAGGGTTGAATCATAGTCTTATGATGAATACTCTCAACTTCCATACTAAGTGTTAATGGTTCATTATGTATGAATGTATGGAGGTGTTAAACGCGTTAGAACTAAACAAAACTATTGATTGCATAAGAGACTCGTTAAGCCATTCCTCTGTTAGTGCGGAAACGGGTGGTTTGTATTATCTTCTAATTGACTTGGTGTTCCTTTCTCTTTCATGCCTTGCTAAAGGGATTGCTTTTTTTTATATGCTGCATATCCAATATCAATGGAATCAATAGGCTGGCAAATATATTTCGGCAACTATACATTTCCATTATTATAGTCAGTATTAGTAACCACTATCTGTTAGTTACCAGCATGCAACCAATCCGCACACCACTTCTGCTCTTCTGGCTACATGCTATTATCTTCCAGATTAACAAACGAACCTTTAGCATGTACGATATGTCAGAAGGGTCTTAAATTCTTTATTGAAATTTATATTGGTGTTTACTTTAGAGTACGTTTCGTGTTTGGGCCTTTTAAAGTTAAATATGAAATTTACTCTGTAGAAAATAGATGATTTGGATCATCTTAATAATAATGTGAACGCTATTACTATGGATTCATAAATTTTCGTTAAGTATTTTTTCTAGAGTGCAGGAAGTATATTTATCAATTCCGAGAACTTTCCTGTTGCTAGGAGACTTTATTAAATTGGTGAATTATATGATAGATATGCTGGCGACATTAGTGTTTATATTGGTTTGTTTGCCTGGCATTCTAATCTATTTGCTGTTTGTTTGTATTCGGAATTCTCTTTCCTAATCTTTCCGAATATGCAAGGATCTCTGTTGATATTTGCTGCTGATATATCTCTAAAATATTTTTAACATTTTCATTGTATTTTTCTGTAGTGTTTGTATTGCGTAACTTAACGGCGCAAATGAGCAACCCGTTATATATATTAATGCTTTTTTTGCTTTTTCTACTTTTTCTAGGAAATATATAACGTGTTTAATTCATATACTTGTTGTGTATGTGTACGTCGTGGCCGTTTTGTTATGTATTTTTTCTGTATATCACTTAATAATTCAAAATGAAAATATTGTTTATCGTATAGTTCTCTGTTCTCTGTTCAGCCCCACAAATTGATATTCACTATTTCCGGAACAATATATCTTTGCAGATATATCATCCTTAATCTTCATTACATACTGTGGAGAGATTCTAAAGATTAGGTTTACATTTTCCGTCACATATAAGACTCATTTTCTCACATCACACAATTTTCAGCTAGTGTTGTAATTTGGCTTTTTTCTATTTCCACACTGAACAACGTTTTTATTCATGGCTTTTTCATTACATCGGCACTTGTTGGCATTACATTAGTCATGGCTAATATATTCCAGGATCAACAACTATGGAACCATCATAAGATGTGTTCTGTAAGTCAATCCATACTATGCCATTCCCAGAATCTTTTTCTCCTAAACTAATTGGGCATGGCTTTGTTTAATAGTAATTGATATTGACTTCCATAGGTTTAGTATTCATAAAGAAATTTTTTTCATAACTTATGTGGCTTTCATGTATTGTTTCTTTTATCCTGCGAATTACAATTATTCAGTTTGTTATTTCAACGTTAAATGGTGCCCTTGATATATGGTTTAGTCGGTTCAAAGCAAGGCGTATTGATTTTATTTATTTAAATAATTTCTGCCTAATGTTATTGAGTCGTTTAGGATATTCACTCTCAATTTTCAGAAATACTGTCCGAGAAGCTCACAAGATCATGACACCCTCCCCCACTCACTTGTTCTCTATCCACAGATTGTTAATAATATGTAATAGCCGAATATATAAGCCAGCTATCAACTGAAAATATTATGAAGAGCAACCCATCACTTATATTTGATAAGGAAAGGAGGCAAACGTTCATGTTTATTGCAATGGTTACAGTTAACATATTCCTGAAATGAAGTATCTCATCAGCTTAAGCGGGTAGCAGATTAAAAAGTGCATACACAGACGCTGTTCTCAAATGTGATTTTAAAAAGTGTTTGGGGTTTCTTTATATACGGCGTCAGACTGAGAGAATGCAATGATTTTTGTTTAATGTATTGTGAATGTGTTATTCCTTATTTTGGAGATTTTTGTTGAAATAATGTTGTTTTATACTGTCTATTTTAATTCGACCGTATTCGAAGTGAATATTTGCACTTTTGAATGTAATCATTGTGATGTAGCCAATCGCTTAGGCCATAGTGGCCAATAGAATTATCATTGATTTACAAAAAGGACTATTACATTTAACTTTAGTATTGGGGTATGTTCAATTACATCGATCACAATACTTAACATTCCCTTTATAGTTCAATCCCTGTAGAAAGAGAGGCAAAATTGACGACGGTGAAATTCAACTGAAAAAGATAAAGAGATGATATTAATTCCGCATGACATTTTTTCTGACATGCCAACGATTCTACCAAGAGGATATAGCCCTATTTATCATGTAGTAGAGATACCACAGACTTGAGACATTATTTAGAATACACATTATTTAGAATACACAATGAATCGGAAACCATCTCACACTATAAACGTTAAAATAAAAGCATCTTACTTTTATTTATTTATTTTTATTCTACAATGAAGGAAAACAAGGATGCCTATCCTACGTTTTATTTATATCTTTTAGTTTTGTATTTCATGTTAATGGTTGCCTAGACTAATAATAACGTATTCCAGGGTGGTATGACTGTTCATAAAATATATACGGTTCGAACGTACGCAATTAACATTAGTCTGGCATAGGAAGACTGTAGCACTTGTTAATATAATTATGTATTGATGTTTTCGTAAGACAGAAAAATTAGCATTGGTTTATGTGAAATGAAAAGACATATGGAATATGAGTAAGACAGCTTAAAATAAACTTCCATGTAAATGGTTCTGTCATGATCTTTTCTTAATGGGTTTACTTTATCTAAGCATAAAGATACATTTATCAACATGATCTGAAAGGACAAGCATTATTCAGGATGAATGATTTAAGCAAGTTGTGTCGATTCCTTTTTAAAACTATTCTGAATCATTGATGTATGCCTAACAGATAGAATTAGTAATGCCAAATCCTGCATATTGCGAATATGGAGGTATGGATGTTTCGAAAGAACTTTAGGAAAGCTATTAAAGTGTCTGCAAACGCATATAATAGTTTTGCTTTACAAAGTCTGTGATTGGCTAGCTGTCTTACGATTGTTGGCTATAACTTATATTGTTTTACAAGAAGTACCACATGAAATGTTTTTATTATATTTTATCTAGTCGTTATATCGAACAGTAAATCACATACATTGTTATAAAATTACTTATCCTTCATTTAAGGCAAGATATAAGCGCACATTCCTACTACTCTCTTTTGGGATAACTCATTTAACATATTCTGATATTGTGATTTATACTACTA
This sequence comes from Eledone cirrhosa, assembly GCA_964016885.1. Classification (NCBI taxonomy): domain Eukaryota; kingdom Metazoa; phylum Mollusca; class Cephalopoda; order Octopoda; family Eledonidae; genus Eledone; species Eledone cirrhosa. The sequence continues at coordinate 375,710,444 of OZ024740.1, forward strand.
GCAACGTACAAAGTAATGCAACGTACTACTATTTATACTACTTGCAACGTACACAGTAAAAGACAACGTACGAAGTGATACAATTTCTTTATTTCGCATATACCTCTAATTGTATATACCTATAATGCGCTCTATGGTATGGGATGGAAATATATATCGACACGTTATGTGTTATGCGATCATGTTGACATAAGTTTCAATTTATTTGAAACACAACTAGAAATCATAAAGATCATGATAATATAACATCATAAATGTAAAAATATATAAACAGTTAAAAACTGAATATATGAAATTAGTCTATGCATGAGCAAATTATGAAAGAGGGGATGGATGAGTTTCCTTTCGATAGACACGGGACAAACTAATTTGGCATTATTTAACAGAAGACGCCATGCTTTGACGCATAGAGCTACGGCCCTTGCCATTCTGAGTTCAAATCCCGCCGAGGTTAACTTTACATTTCATCCTTACAGGGTCTATAAAATAAAGTACTGGGATAATTGCTGCCATTGTGCCAAAAGTAGAAACAATTATTTAACAGATTAGCTTTAAATTTCAACCTTAGGCGGTCGATAAAATAAAGCACCAGTAACGAACTAAGTTCGATTTAAACAATTCTCCTACCCCAAATTTACTGGCATTGTGCCTATAGTAGAAATCATTATTTAACCGAGCTACTACTTAACTCGTCGAAGTCTGTACAATGAATCAAAGAAAACTACTCTTAACCACAATGCATTGGTGTCTTGATGCTGATTTAAGGTACCTGGTGAACAGGAAGAAGTGTTTTTTTATTAATTACATTTTTTATGATTATACAGTTTGGTGTGCTAGGCAAAGCCAATAGTGGCACTTTTCCTTTCTAGCAAACAATTTAACGCCAGCAAGAGTACTAAAAATTAGCCGGTTGAATGTACGTGTCACGTCATTCAAGCAAACATAAGTCCAAGCTGATTCATATAATCTAATATTTCAGCTCAGTGCCGTGTTTCTTTATATGTACTTTTATTTTATTTCATTTTTTTTGACAACCGTCATCCTGGATCATAGTTCCTATCATATATCTATATAACGTAAACTGAAAATGTTACCACTAGTGTGATTAATAAACATTATGAAATCGTTGACAATATCATGTTTAGAATGCATTTTCCAATTCCTATAGGTAACACGGCAATGTAATGAATTGTGCATAACACTTCCGTTTTTCTAAATTACTCTGGGATATTTTTAGACTGATATTCCTTTTCTTTTACATTCTTATTTATTCAGACGGAGGGCACTGCTTTTAAACTTACTCAATATAATTTATTAAGTGTTATATAATATAGATTATTTCAGGAATTGCCAGAATATTGAGAGGATTTTATATGAAATGAAACAGGAAACTGAGAGGATTTCATATGAAATGGAATTTTAAAGAAGAAGAAGAAGAAGAAGAAGAAGAAGAAGAAGAAGAAGAAGAAGAAGAAGAAGAAGAAGAAGAAGAAGAAGAAGAAGATTGAATAGACAAAACTGATAATGGCAGAAAGCCAATGAATAAGACAAAAAAGAAGGACGATGCTAATGAAATTTGGTAGTATTGAATATAATTTTAGTGATGATATCTGATTTCCCTACGGTAGTGGTAATGATAAGCATGACTATGCTCGTACGGTATGTACTAATTAAATAATAAATAGATAGCAAAATTGCTTCTGATCTATTAAAATGTTCAAAGCTACAATTCGCTTAAATTACCTAAATAACTATACGGAGTCGTATGAACGTGAAGCAATCTCTATTCCAATATAACTGTGGTGTTATTTAGGTGTTATAACAATATAATAATTCCTATTGCTCCTTATAATCAAGTGATAAATTTCATTAAATAGTCAGAAACAAATGTACTTGTATGTGTAATGTACTTTAAACACAGACGTAATTGCCACGACAAATACCAAGTATTATCTATTTCCATAATTTGTGCATCTAGTTTTGTTACATATATAAAAACTTGGTTTGAGTTATATTTTAGATAGTCTCAAGAAACAAAAACAGAAAACTTCAGTTATTTTTCAAGTGCACCAATAATTCTAAATATTTACATTCTATATATTCGGTATAATTATTATACCGATTTTATTCTGATGTATTTTGCGCACATTTATGTTCCCACTTTTAAAATGCAAATTGTATCCGAAAATAACTTTCTTATTCAGTTACATTGCCATTAATAATGTCAGGAGATATGACCAAATGTAACGCATTTTCATGAATAATCATATTGAAGCAATACGAGAAACCTAATGCTAAAATTAACATAAAACTAAAAGGAAATGATATTACGGTAGTGATATTGAATGTTAAGTTATATTTAAGATCATATTTCTATTTTTTCCAACCAAAATAGATTACAATCTACATTGTAAGTTTTATCATAATTTTATATTGAAGAGAGAATTATATATTTACATTGTAAGTTTTATCATAATTGTATATTCAATAAATACTGCCCTTAATATGATGTATGCTTAAGGTATAATCACCGAATGTTCTGCGAATTTGATAAATAAATAATATGTAAATATTTACAATTGTATAGATTATAACCATTACTTACTATGGCAACTATATTCTGATTATAAAATCATTACGGTACCTTACAGGATCACTAATATTTATATTGCATACATTTTGTCTCATTCAGTTTATAACATCATATGATCTTCCAAAATGAACGAAACAAATCAACTAGAATCCTCAATTAAAATGTTGTAATACACTTATCCACGCTACAATTCTACATCTTTCATGCTCTGTATAGTGCCCAGCATCAGATTACAATCATAACAATACACTCTATTACACAAATATGAATCTCACTATCAGAAATATAGGGATCCCAGACAATAGCCTACAACCAAAACCACATTTTATAATTTCTCTGTTCCAATCTGACTTCACTTACACTACAATCTAGTTATCATTTTGGAACCTGTAAAACATCTACCAGCCAACACCGGGGTCTATATAAGCGGGGTCACTGTTAATCCGAAGCGGCAGAAATTGTTTACCAGAAAGATATTGGATTTGCATCATCTAAGATTACAATGTATTACTTCATATTCTTTGAATGCTTAACAGGAAGATTATGTACGTCGTTTTAAAGTGATCCTCGAAATTCTGCTGTTTAAAAAGAAACTTAATGGCAAATATTGTACAGATTACGCTTCTTTCAAAATATATTTCAATCTTTACATATGAATTTCTTTGATATGTATCTGTAGATTACATACTATTCAGTTGACCTTGTCAAATTGTTGGTTAATTAAACTTCACCCTATATCCATGTTATTCATAGAGATCCAAATATTGCACTTGAATTTAAAGGATAGGTTGGTTGAAATGTAATGTTGATGTAAGCAGAACAGATAAGATCTAAATTTTCTATAAACACTTGAAAATTATTTTTCTCCTATCGGTTGGATCTAACATTATTATCATTTACTTTTAAATATTCTTAGAATTATCATATCACCAATTAACAGGTCAGTTATGAATTATGTTTTTCTTTGATATCTTTGAAAACATCATAAAACGCAAAACCCATTATCATCCACTGAAATTTGAAATATTGAAACTAAATCATTTTTTAGAACTACCGATAAAATTTATATCATCAGGCTAGAGATTCGTTAAGCTATAACAAACGTTAGTACAATAATTAAAATCCCATTAAATAGTATCAAGAATACGAGCTATCTTCATAAAACAAATTTTCCACTAATGGATTTAATTTTAATTTTTTTTATCGGTCGTTCGGGAAGGGGGGTCAGTGTTTTGATCCTTTTCAGTATCTCTGAGACTTATGAGAAAAATGGAGGGACTAAATTAACACCAAGCCTGTGACCTGTCCAGAAAGCATGAAACAGTAAACGGTGCTGGCAATGCCGATTTACCAGGTAATAGTGCTAAAACATGGTGAGGGATTAATACTTTCATACAAGAGGTAGGCAGCATTTCCTTTTTTAATTTAAATCAAAATATTTAACTGCATGTTTGGTAATGTAATGTTGATAAATACTCGAAAATTATTTTTCTCCTATCGGTTGGATCTAACATTATTAGGACAATGCTTCAGTGAATCTCAACTGGCACACCGTATTACATTGATTCAAAATATTCATAATAATTGTTTTTACTTTTGGCACAAGGCCAGCAATTATCCCAATGTATTACTGGTGCTTTATTTTATCGACCCCGTAAGGATGAAAGGCAAAGTTAACCTCGGCGGGATTTGAATTCAGGTCATAAAGGGCCGTAACTCTGCTGCAAAGCATGGCGTCCGACCTTCTACCGATACTGCCAATCCACTGCCCAAACTATTCATAATAATGGAACAATATCCGGGACAACTAGCATATATCTTCTCATAAGGGTTAACGTAATTGATATTGTTCAAGAATTGTTTCCATTTTTAAACAAATATTTATGCAGGAACTTCTGGTGACTCATCTCCTTAATATATAGATTGAGACTGTTTTTAATCTTCCATTGACAGCTCTGAAATACGAACAGATATGTTTGGTACAAAATATATTTGAACAAATACATAATTTATTTAAAGACATTTTACTTTACCTTAACAATGAATGAAAGCAAAGACAAGTCTTCAATTCCGTTTTGTTATGCTATTGCAAATCTATCTATATTCCTCGCAAGTTAATTCATTCACACAATATAATTTTCTTCGTCGTACACTTCTATAATATAAGAAATACAGCGTGTTACATAAACATATGCATCATGGTTATAATTGCCTCAGTACGAATGATTAACAATACTGACTGTCTCATTTAACAAAACAATTTCACATCAAAGACGAATAATAATAAAATCAATTTTAAACATTGCGTACAAAGCAATTTGTTAAGAGTCGGTTCCAGTTAATACAGTCTATTCTACCGAATTATAGTTGTCACATTTCCTATGAAAGTGGATCAGTAACGCCATATCGATTCAAGAAACATAGTATATTTATAAATATCCTAAATTCTTAGCAATATATTTCTAATAAAGCGTCCTTTTTCTTCTGTAACACTATAACTCCTCTCTTCTCTTTTCATAACAATAAATATAACTGTAGAATCAGACGAGGCAGGACAGACGTTGGCATAGAGATTAGTTTATAGGAATATAAATGATAGATTATATTACATTTAATCTGAAATTATATATCTGTACACACACACACACACATATATATATATATATATATATATATATGTTTAGAGAGAGAGAGAGAGAGAGAGAGAGAGAGAGATAGAGAGAGAGAGAGAGAGAGAGAGAGAGAGGTTGATAGATGTATATATAGATATATAGATAGATAGATAGATAAATTTCTTTATTTGCCACAAGGGCGCACAAGAAAAAGTGACAATACAAAAACACATTCCGGGGATTTTACATACAGTCGTGTAAAAAAATATAAAACAAACAAACAATTATAACAATTGAAATCCCCAATAGAGGGGAGACGCTACAAGTGGGTTGTTTAATACCCCGTTGATAGAACATCCCTCAACTTCAGGAGCGTGTTGTGCAAGTGCTCCCTTCTTCCTTTTGCTCTCCTCTTTAACATACGGGCTTATAACCTATAGGTGCAATCACTCGGACCATTTTCGCTTACTTCACCCAACTTTCAGTAAATTTACTGGGGTTCAGTGCCTCTCTCTCCGCTCTGATTCTCCTTCTAAAGTGATACTTAAAGAAGTGAATCAATTGCTGTCCGGAAAGAAGGGCATCTGTCCTCAGTCCTCTCAATCTCGTCCACCATATAACCTCTTTCACCATAGCCACTGTACAGAGAAAAAACCCGCCCCCCTTTCGTTATTGAAAGAGGCTGGGGTTTGATCCTTACTATGGACTCGGCAGTCCACTGCACTTGTCCCATACGCGACAGCAGTTTTTCTGCATAGTTCCACAGGTCGCTTACGCCCGGGCAGTGAACAATTGCGTGCACGACGGTTTCAATGTCCTGCTCGCATCTTGGACACGTCCTCTTGGAAGGATCTCTGCCAGGGCGCCCGTGCCTGTAGATCTAATCTCGAACGGGTAGAGCTCCTCGGTAACAATGCTAGGCCAGGGACCTCTGGAAGTTGTCCATAGGTCTCGGGTGGAAAGTCCTACCGAACAGACTGGTGAGCTCGTCGTCTTCAACGCCTAGAGTCTGCCCGAGCACGTCGTCGCACTTGTAAAGTACTAACCCTCTATAGAATGTCGAAGTGGAGTCTCCACTGATTGCTGTGCCTGCTTGACAGAGGACTGTGAGCGCCTGGGCACATTCAATGTGCCAGGCGGCCATCTTCTTCGGTCTTCGCTTAACCCAGGACTGCAGCTCCGTCAGCGAGACAAGTTGTGGGAAGGCCTGTCTCACAAACGGCACCCACACCGGTTGGTTGGTGAGGAATACCTGAAGATGCCGTAGCCTCAGCGCATGTTTGCGCATCATTAGCCACGGCATGCCCAGCCCTTCGTTGGATGGGTGTTGACAGCAGACGGATCTCCTCACCAGTGGAGCCTGCTTCTTCCACATGAACTGAAAGAGCATGCGTTCCATCTTGGTGAGGAATTCACGAGGACAAGTCACGACAGTCAAGCTGTAGTAGATGACGGACGCTATGAAAGTGTTCGCCACCTCCGCTCGACCTTTCAAAGACAGTTTGCACTCTGCCCACTTCTGGGTCAGCGCAAATACATTGGCCATGACCTCGTTCCAGTTTTTCCCCACCTGAAGGTTTGGACCGAACCAGACCCCGAGCAATTTCACCTGTCCTTCCGTCCAGTGTCCGACGACGCTGTCGGACGGCATCGGTTTGCCTCTCCACGTTCCGAGTTGCAAACCGACAAACTTGTCCGGGTTCAGTTCTGCTCCTGTGAACCTTTCGTATTCCAGTAGTAGGTTGCCGATTACCTCGATTTCTGAGGTTTTCCATACCAATACCGTCATGTCGTCGGCATAAGCCGACGCCGCTTTTCGCAATTCCGGTTCTAAAGGGATGCCCTTCAAAAGCTCCGACTTCCGCAGTAGTCGCTCTACAGTCAATACGTACAGAATGGAGGAGAGAGGGCATCCCTGTCGAATGGAACGCAATTTTGCGAACGGCTCCGATAGGTAGCAGTTCACCTTGACCTTCGAGCAGATGCTGGTGTGCATCGCCTTGATCCAGCCTCTGAAAACGGTACCGAAACTGGCCGCCTTGAGAACCGCTTCTAAATATCGATGGTCGACCGTATCGAATGCCTTAGACTGATCTAAATTAATCAGAGCCCCACCGAAGCCGGGTTTACACCCCACCCTCTCTATGATGTATCGCATGAGGTGGAGTGAGATGGAGGTTTTCGTGTATGGACCTGGTCGGGATTGCACACGTATGCGCTTTCCCTACCAGGTTTTCGACGACAAGCGCCACCCTCGTTGCTAGCACCTTGGCCAAAATCTTTATCTCTGTGTTGAGCAGAGTTATGGGCCTGAAATTATTCATTTCTTCCCCCTTGTTCTCGTCTTTCCTGATCAGCGTACCTACGCCCTTGCCTGCAGAACTGAGAATTTTCCCGTTCTGCTGCCAATTGTAGTAGACTGCTTCGAGGACGCCAGAGAACAAGTCCGGCATGCCTATGTATAGCTCATAGTGTAGACCATCTAGACCGGGTGATTTGCGTTTCCCGCAACGGTCCAGAGCGTTCTGTATGTCAGCGGATGTGATCAGTCTTCCGCAGAACTCGGCGTCCATGCTCGAGAGACACCGCAGGCCGTCAAGGTATGAACCAAAGTCCATTGCCCCGTTCGGTGAGCCGTCCTGCTGCTCAAACAGTCGCGCATTGTGCCGCTGAAAGGCCGGCCACATCTGCCTGGGGGCAAGTAGCACGCGTCCGTTTTGATCTTTCAAAGACCGAATCGTGGACTTGTTGCCACTTTTCGTTTCCGCCACTCGGGCCCAGCTAACAGCTTTTGCTCCCTCGTTTCCTAGAGCACGTGATTTACTTCTGAGCAGGCAGCCTACGTGTTTCGCGTCGAAGAACTGGTCCAGTGCCGTTCTCGATGCCAGCACTCCAGCTGCGTTGCCATTCCTAAGCGCCTCTTCTACTTTGGCCACTAGTTCTGTTTCTGACTTGTTTTTCTCTAAAGCTAATTCTCTGCTAGACCATATCGATTCTACTCTAATTGCTCTCTTGAGAGAGTACGACCATCTATTGTTGACGATGGCTCCCGTCAAATCTTGCTTAACTAAATCTACGTATCCGTTCACTGTAGGCTTTTCGTGCCGGCAACGACACGTTCAGCTTCCAGTATCCAGGTTCTTGTCTATGTATTCTATCACGGTTGACTATGCAGACGACTAGTTTGTGATTTGAATAGGCAACCATGTGCATTTGTGGACAGCTTAACATATTCTTGTCCTTTTCTCTAATGAAACACCTATCTAGATACGATATAGATGTCCCGCTGTGGTTTGCCCACGTCCACTGTGGTGCGGTCGGGAAATCTAGTCGATATCTATCGGCTAGTTGGAATTGGCCGATTAGATTTTTGAGGCTGTTGCACTCCGTTCTACTTTAACATGCTCCCACATAGTCCCATCGTACATTTAGGATACCATTGCAGTCCCCCACTAAAAGCAGGGAGCGAGACGTTCCCAGAAAAGACTCCAGACGCTTAAATAAGTCTGGTCGCGATTGTGATTGTCCGGTCGGGGCATAAACGGCCACCAGCCTGAAAGCTGTTCACGTCTAGGACTACCAGTCTACCCTCCGGGTCCAAGTGTACTTGCTGTACTTCGAGATCCAGGTTCTTCCGAAATATGACAGCCACTCACCTTCCACCTCCCGGCTGACAGAGAGATGCGTAGATCTCAAATTCATTGAAGATGGGCGTTAGTTGCTGCCTGTTGTGGATCCTGGACTCGGTGATGGCTATTACATCTATACCGTGTGACCTAAGGTCGTTTCAAAGTTGGCCCTATATATATATAGATAGAAGTATGTATGCATGTATATATCGGCGACTAAACCGTTAAACCCACCAAGTTTACTTGGTGAGGAGGGTGATTTTGGACACCATCCAGGACAAAAAACAAAACCTGACAAAGGGCGGAAAAACTCATGAGAGTCAACGGCCATCCAAAAGTGTGTAAATATGTATATACACATGTAAATATGTATGTATATGTGTATATACATGGGTGCATGTATATGTGTATGCGCGGGGACATAGAAGTACACGTGCTGGACACCCAATTAGCAGTTAAACAACTGGAAGTGAAGGACCCCTAGCCTTTGTCAGGGCATACTCCTAGGAGAAGGCAACTCAGGAAACTGGGATAACTCCGATACAATACCTGCGGCTCCGTAGTAACCGATGATGTTGATCTATTCTTCTTTTTGGTTTATAGCTACTGTCACTCAGTGCACAGTTTTTCTTCACTTTAAAAAATATCTCCACGCACAGGCATTGCACGATAGAATTAATTAATAATTATTAATAATGGTATATCGTAAAATGACCATACTCGATAACGAGGGGGCAGCCATCATATATATATATATATATATATAGAGAGAGAGAGAGCGAGAGGGGGGGGGGGAGACAGATAGATAGATAGAGAGAGAAAGAAAGAGAGAGAGAGTGAGAGAGAGAAAGATATATATATATATAGGTATGTATGTATGTTCTTCTGGTTTTATAATTTCACCAATATAGTTTTACCAATAGAGAGAGAGTCGGTTTCTAACATAGACACAATACTCTCTCATTGGAATTTACACAACATCAACTAGGTAGATATGTATGTATATCTGCATGCATGCATGTGTAGATATGGATGTTATTGTATGTGTGGATGCGTATGTTTTGAGTTGTATGTGTGCATGTGTATATGCTTTGTATCTGTACATGTGTAAATGCAGTTATTAGATGCACACATTTTGGAATGTTTTACATATTTTTTACTTTTCCATTAATGGATTGTACTTGTAGTTTCCTAACTAGTTGTGTTCTTTCTCTTCCTGTGAAGCCTAGCTTCTCAGGATTTGTATTGAGGCAGTTACTAACATATCCCAGTGCCCCAATAATCACAGGCGTAAATATGAAGGTGTAATCAGGGTGGAGTATTTTCAGATTTCTCATTAGTTCTGCATAAATATTCTCCTTTTCACTAATCTTTGATATTATATTGGCATCTGCTGGGCAGCTAATTTCCACTACTGTGCATGTTTTCTTCTCCCTGTCCCATATTTTAATATCTGGTCTGTTATGCCTGCATTTTATTGTGGTTTTTACTGGAACATTCCAGCAGTACTCTTTCATATTATGTACATAGATGTCTTCCACATTGTTGTACCTTTTAATGTGTTTATTATCGGGGCTATCTTTTTTACGAACTGCATTGTACAGTGGTTTGGCCACTACATCATGCCTCATAGGTAGATAGTACCGCAATGACATCTTTGGACAGCTGCTGATGACATGGGTGATTTCCTCGATGTTAGTTCTGCAGAGTCTGCACTTGTTATCACATCTAGGTGTTTTGCCTGCATCCCTATCTCTTTTGTGAATCAGGTATTTCGTGCTAATCACCTGTTCTTGGATTGCAAAAGCGTATCCTTCAAAGTGGGCGCTAATATAGTGGTTGTTGGTCCAAGATAGACTATTTTCCTTATCTATATTACTCTCACTCTGGAGCTTACTGGCAACACATCCATGCATGATTTTTTGCTGATAAGCATGCAGTTTTTCATCCATGGATTCACTGCGAAACTGCTGAGCGACATCCCTGGGTGTGAGTTTTTGATTATCACACAGGGAATATCTCCCAACTCTCATGATCTTATCTGTTTCATGCAGATAGACTTGCTCGAGAAGCGGGCTCCTACGCTTCGAGGTTCGTAGATGTTGTCGGAGAGATATGATGCGTCATTCAAATGTTGTCTGGACTGATGTTAGGCCTCTGCCTCCCTGCTTACGTTTTATGTATCTATGTACGTTCTTCTGGTTTTATAATTTCACAAATTTTTACCAATAGAGAGAGTCAGTTTCTAGCATAGACACTATACTCTCTTATTGGAATTTACACAACATCAACTAGGTAGATATGTATGTATGCCTGCATGTGTAGTTAAGGATGTTATTGCATGTGTGGATGTGGATGTTTTGAGTTATATGTATGAATATGTATATGCTTTGTATCTGTACATGTGTATATATGCAGTTATTAGATGCAAGATTTTTGGAATGTTTTACATATCTTTACTGTTCCATTAATGGATTGTACTTGTAATTTCCTAAGTAGTTGTGTTATTTCCGTTTCTGTGAAGTTAGCTTCTCAAGATTTGTATTGAGGCAGTTACTAACATACTCCAGTGACCCAATAATCACAGGCATACATCTGAAGGTGTAATCAGGGTGGAGTATCTGCAGATTTCTCATCAGGTCTGCATAAATATTCTCCTTTTCTCTAATCTTTGATATTATATTGGCATCTGCTGGGTAGCTAACTGTGTATGCTTTCTTTTCCCTGTCCCATATCATAATATCTGGTCTGTTATGCCTGTATTTTATTGGGGTATTTGCTAGAACATTCCACCAGTACTCTTTCATATTAGTTATATGGATGTCTTCCACATTGCTGTAGCTTTTAATGTGTTTATTATCGGGGCTATCTTTTCTACGGATTGCATTGTACAGTGTTTTGGCCACTATATCATGCCTCATACGTAGATAATACCGTGATGACACCTTTGGGCAGCTGCTGATGACACGCGTGACATCTTCGATGTTAATTCTGCAGAGTCTGCACTTGTTATCACATCTAGGTGTTTGCCAGTATCCCTATCTCTTTTGTGAATCAAGTATTTTGTTAATTTCAGGTTCTTGGATTGCAAAAGCATATTCTTCAAAGTGGGAGCCAATATAGCGGTTGTTGTCTATATTACTCTCACTCTGGAGCTTCCTGGCGACATATCCATGCATTATTTTTTGCTGATACATGCAGTTTTTCAACCATGGATTCACTGCGATACTGCTGAGCTACTTCCCTGGGTGTGAGTCTTTCATTATCAGACAGAGAATATCTCTCGAGGAGTTCCTTCCGAACTGTCATCATCTTATCTGATTCATGCAGATAGACATGCTCGAAAGACGGGCTCCTACGCTTCGAAGTTCGTAGATGTTGTCGGAGGGATATGATGAGACATTCAAATGCTGTCTGGACTGATTTTAGGCCTCTCCCTCCCTGCTTACGTTTCAAGTAAAGGCGGTCTACGTCACTGTTGATGTGGAGGTTTCAGGTGTTGTTTAGTATTTTTCGAGTTCTAACATCAACTACTCGGATTTCATCTGTCCTCCAATTGAGTATTTTAAACGATGGTGTTAGGACAGGCACAGCAAACACATTCTGAGCCATTGTTTTGTTTTGCGCAGAGAGTTCCATTGACAAAATCTTTCTTAATCGAGTGTAGTATTCCCTGGTTACGCGTTCCTTATTACAGATACCATTATAGGATATGTTCTCATCTATCCCTGGGTATATGTAGCAGTCCTTATCAGATATCCGTGAAACAGTTAGGCCATTGATGACAATGTTGCTAGATTAGGTTGTTGTTTTTCCCCGCTTTACATATATGAGCATTTATCTTAGCCAAACTCCATTCCCATATCGTTTGAGAACGTTGTAACCAGGTCAAAATCTTTCTTCATCCATGTTCATGGCATAGAGTTTCAGATCATCCACACAGAAATTATGGGTTAGGTTCGTATTTCTGTCCGGTGAGCCAATGATGTATCCTTCACATTTCTATAGCAGAAAGATATATATATATATAAAATATATAGATTTACATATACATAAACTAGACAGAGCCAAAGATATATATATATATGTTTTGGCAATCATTCACGGTGTGGCTCAAGACGAATTAATTAATTAAATAATCAACAATCAGAGCAATATACAAGAAAGTACGTCCATAGAATCATTTGATAAAATATATACAGTATTTCCGCTCCCAATCAGCATAATCAACCATACAAAAAATCAATTAAACAAGACTATAAGATTAAAAGGCACCTATGAACAAACAATATATAAACGATAGCTATTTTATTCGCGATCAACGGCCACACAATATTTACCCAGTATTTCTAATAGCCCGTGGAAATCGATGAAATATATAGCCAGTCCATACACAATTATCAAAATCAAAGTTAGAATAACAAAATTATTTTGTACCTAATTGTGTATGGACTGGCTATATATCTCATCGATTTCCACGAGCTATTAGAAATACTGGGTAAATATTCTGTGGCTGTTGATCGCGAATAAAATAGCTATCGTTTATTTATCTATTGTTTCTTCATAGCCTTGTTTAATTGATTTTTTGTATGCTTGATTATGCTGATTGAGAGAGGAAATACTGTATATATGTTATCAAATGTTATCAAATGATTCTATGGACGTACTTTCTTGTATATTGCTCTGATTGTTGATTATTTACTTAATTAATTCGTCATTGAGCCACATCGTGAATGGTTGCCAAAAACACTTTATATATATCTATGGCTCTGTCTAGTTTATTTATATGTAAATCTATATATTTGATAATCTCCCATATGGTTGAGAAACAATTTAGGCAGTATTCGGCTGCGCTTTCTAGCTACCAGCCCACTCGCCGTAAGGCACCAATCACAAACTATCTGAGTGACCACTAGCCACGTTAAAGCTCTTAGCCATTTTGAATTCGTTTCTGGCGGGGATCATTTAAGAAAAATCTTTGTCCAATTGAGTTTGTTTCTGAAATTCGTAAATTTATCCTTGACCGGATATTTCCAAAAAGCGAATGGAACCAAATGGGGTAGAGACATAATTGTGGTGTGCTTATATACATTTTTTCTTCTAACTTCGATTTTGTACATAAAGTAGCTATCGTTTATTTATCTATTGTTTCTTCATAGGTGCCTTTTAATTGATTTTTTAAATTGATTTTTTTGTATGGGAGAGGAAATACTGTATATATTCTATCAAATGATTCTATGGACGTACTTTCTTGTATATATATATATATATATATATATATATATATATATATATATATATATATATATATATATATATATATATATATATATATATATATATATATATATATATATATATATATATATATATATACATATATATATATATATAGAGAGAGAGAGAGAGATTACATAATTATCAAAGTTATGTTCAAATCATTTAATCGCTGACAATTGTTTCTTCCAAACTTTAGTTTGGAGTCTTCGGAGTATTATCAATGTTTGTACATATAATTTAATATTATATATATATATATATATATATATATATATATATATATATATATATATATATATATATATACGATATTAAATAAATGGAAACTATATTTATAAAACCATATTTATTTCATTATATATATTTCAGGGATATCATATTAACAATATGTTATGCCTTCCTCAGACAAAATAGAATATAGACAGTTTTATAGATAAATAGATGTGACATACCGTTCAACATCGACTTGTATTTGAAAAAGTTGAAAACTGTCTATATTGTATTTTGTCTGAGGAAGGCATAACATATTGTTAATATGATATCCCTGAAATATATATAATGAAATAAATATGGTTTTATAAATATAGTTTCCATTTATTTAATATCGTAAATATACTCCAAATACTTGTTGAGTGTTTTTATATCAGTTATGAATATTTAATAGTTGTAACCCAACAATTTAAATATAACTTTCCATATATATATATATATATATATGTATGTATGTATGTATGCATGTATATATATATATATATATATATATATATATATATATATATATATATATATGTACGTATGCATGTATATATATATATATATATATATATATAGGCAGCCCTGCCTCCATTTGCCACCAGGTGAATCCGGCGCTCCCTGACCATCCTCTATATCGCCCACGACTCGGCTCTACACCGGACTTCCTCGTTTTGCACCCGGTCGCGCCAGGAAAACTATTGGAAAGCGTTGAGCCGTCTCTCTCTCTCTCTCTCTCTCTATATATATATATATATATATATATATATATATATATATATATATCTTTCTCTCTCTCTCTCTCCCTCTCTCTCTCTCTCTCTCTCTCTTTTCCGTACTCTTCCAGGTTTCGCTTGCTTAAAGCACTGTCGTTAGCACGATGCTCTTATACAGGTGCAGTTTGATCCTGGTGCTGATGCATGAAGACGACCAGACTGGTTCCATCCGCTTGAAAACTGCGGCTCCTTTGCCAATCCGACAGTTGATGCCAGGGTGCTTCCAGAATGCTGCGCAGATATACATTTATGCATGCATACATACACATATATATATAGATACAAACTGGGCTGGAGTACACCAGTAACCGCGTGGTCGGCACCTAACAAGACGTGACTGGCAATGATGGTATGTTGAAACCCAGCAGCACAAAGCGAAGAGCTGTTAAAAAGCGCAGGAGCTTCTTAGGGTCCAGGGCTATCCATCCAAACAATGAGTAAAATATCTTCACCAGTCTGTATATGGCCAGGCGTGGTGAGTACGTCTACACCCCTGGAATATTTAAACATGATGACAATAACTCATGCGATCCTCGTAACTGTTGTGCTATTTTGCCTTGGTTTGTCACTCGACAGATAGCTGCGGGGATTTAGTGGATGATATGTCTGTATTACAAGCACGTAGCATTGCCATCTTTATGTGCAGATATTTCTTCACAAGTCCCACTACAGTTGTCGCGATTCAACGTGGGCAGACACAACCTGTTAGAAATACATAGTTACACATTTACACCTGGGTAGCTTATCATAACGTCACTGCACTATTAACATAACCAGAAACATTCTTCGGCGGAGAGTCTGAGGTAATCTATGTGTGTGTGTGTGGGGGGGGGGGCATTACTCACCCATAGCACATGGTAAAGGTCTAGGAAAGATGACCTAAAGAAGACTGTTGAGTCATCAAAGTGGCCATCTGCCTTCTCCAGAGTTTACAATTTCGTGAAGGAAGACTTTGTCGGATATGTTAGAACTCTCACTTACTTCTTCCGAAACCTGAACCTAATATGATTTTGTGTGTTTGCACTTCTGTGTTTTGTTTATATATATTTTCACAGAGCTTTATTGGCAAGTTTCTCTACTTACTATATATATTTACTATATCTGGTAGATATGTGCGTGTATGTGTTTAGTTGTGTCAAAACGAACTCCAGCCTCCTACGCACGAGAATATAACGCATTAGTGATAACATTACTAGAAGAATATTACATTTATTATCAGATAATTACATATTTCATGCTCCACACAACTATGGAGCATTAACAAGTATTTCTTTTTAAGTTAACCTGAAGTATATTACACACTAAATAAAAAAAAACATCAGGCATAAAAACTTTAACAACATATTATAAGATTTTATGTAATGGAAATTCGTATATTCATAGAAAGTCTGGTGGATTCACACGCTCTACACCATATATAAATAACAATTCTAGGGAAACTGTTATATAGTTAAGAATTGACATAAAAGGCAAACACTGCGTGTGATGAAAACATGATATAATTCGATGTTGTTTATCTTAAAAGTACAATTTTGACAATAAATTTCAAAGTATTTTAAAACATCATTATTTGAAATTATACATTTTAACGAGGAAATCCTCCAGATAAGTCGAAATCACGATGTCGAAAACTAGAAGAAAAACAGCATCAGTACTGCTAAAAGTAATCAGCAGCAGTGCGTTTACCCCAATTTAATTCTGGGTGACAATAATGCTTCTTTGTAGAGGATTAAAATCTCATGACCATTATGATTAATCAAATGTAGTAATTGAAGAAATTTGAGGCATTTATAAAAATTACTTATTTTATTGGCAATGTGATAATTTAACATATGGCTCTTATATAAATATGATATTTAAAAAAAAATAGGAATGTTTCTTTCATAGATCCAAATCTCGTTTTGAGCGAGCTGGTATCAAAAGCATTTTGAGAATTCTTTTATGGAGAATGTATTCGTAGTTA
>OZ024740.1:375730048-375775048 GCA_964016885.1 Eledone cirrhosa
TTCCTCCAAAACATACACAACAAACATATCAAAACAAGTAAAACATTTATTATTGAACAAAACACAAGCCGAACGACTAAAACATACAATAACAGTTAATATGAAAAGAACAACATACACAAAAGTCAACGCACTCTACAGACAGAAACGCATTAACGGTAAGGAAATCCGAAATCTCATCACAGCAAACGAGAGAGATAACTTCATGAGCGTCATCTGACGTGAAACGAAATACCCTCGAAACGAATGCAATAGGCATTTCAAGAAGAAATTAGAATGGATGAATAAGAAAAAACTACAAGAAAGGAAAATCGAATATTCTCAAAAATACCCAGATAACATCGACAATATCCGTATGACAGATGTAAAACTACCGGAAGAATTTACCAATGACCACACAGTAAATATCTATGGGAACACTTTAATCAGTGAACAAGAACAACAAATCCTACGGTTACCACCAACATTTGCCATCTACAAAAAGATTAACCCTATGGAGTGCAAAACGGAGCTGGAAAAGTGTTTCACAAAAATACGTTGGAATGCAAAGGTAAACAACAACAACAATAATAACGGTAGTAGTAATATAAACAATAACTCTGGGTATAGAAATAACAGCCAAAACCATAACAATAGCAGGAAAGTGAGAAATAGTGATAATAGTAATAATACTAGCGATAGACAGAACAACAACAACCACAATAATAATAATAATAGAAACATTAGCCACAGACACAGCAACAGCGACCACAGTAGTAATAACGGTAACAATACGAACAACAACAACAATAACCACAGTGGTAATAATGGTAATAGTACATGTAGCAACATCAATGATAGACACAACAAAATCATGAAACATAATAAAAGTAACAACCGCAATGGTAGAAATAACAGTAACAACAACAACAATAACGGTGAAGTATACAACAATACATCTAGCAATCATAACAATAATAATAATGCTAATGATAGAAACAACAACAACCACCCTGATAACAACAATAGCAAAACACAACTATGACGATAGATATGATGACAACCCCTTAGAGAAACTATTTTTCAACCCAGCTGACAAAACATATAAGATGGGTATTATCTATCCTACGAGGTTACCCTTTAATAAAAGAATTTGCATACCACAACAAATAGATGACGAGACAGAGGCACAGTTCACCATAGCTAGAAATAAGATTAGACAAATAGTAGACAGGTATACTTAGAGACAGAGCAGACCAGAGGCCCAACAACTTGGGAGGAAACCTGTAGAAGGCTTGGTTAGCCTCAAGCAGCGCACAAGGGATGGTGAGGTAGTGTGTCTACCCACAGATAAGTCTGGTAGGATGTCAATAGATAGCATGCCGAACTACATCGAGGCTATGCAACCCCACATCACCAACACGAGCGAAGTTGCACAACAAACACACGATGGGAGAACAAAATCCTCAACGCTCACATGATGATGTGGACTGACATCCTAAAGCCAAGTAGACGCACTGCCAACAACTTCCAGGCGTCTAACAATGGCATACCACCCTTGTATGGGCTCCGCAAAGACCACAAGACAGTCGACGACCCGACAACAGGACCACCAACAAGACCCGTATGCGGAGCTAATATAGCTAGCAACTACAGGATATCCTACTTCCTCTCAATGGTTATACGCCCCATAATCCAGATGTCCCCAGATGTATGTGACAGTACAGAGGACCTCCGCAGCAGAATCAGTGAGTGCAACAAATACAGGAGCCTATCCAACTGCATAATAGGCAGCACGGATATGGTGTCACTGTACCCATCCATTAATATTAATTTTGCTGTGAAAAGATGTGTGGAGATGATCATGGAGAGTGAGGTGGAGTTCTGCGACGTCGACACAGACGAAGTGGGCCTCCTACTTAGACTTACCTACGATAATGACTAGCTAGACAGCCATGACCTAGATGTTACTGCCCTAGTAGACCTATAAGAGGTAGACCCCCCACCATAACCTCAATGGCAAAACAGACTCCCATGGGAAGGTGGATTGGGTTGACCAAAGCTATACGGACCCCCCAAAACAATGATCAGGTAAGAAAAATGGTCGCATATGCAATAGGGGCTAGTATCAAAACTACCCTAAAGGGCCACATATTTAAGTTCAATGAGAAAATCTACACCCAAAATGAGGGAGCAGCCATCGGCGTCAGCATAGCTGGTGATGTTGCCAACCTTTTTATGGTATGGTGGGAAAGGAGACTTAAAGATCTCCTTAATGAAATCTCCATAGACCTCATCATGTACTCTCGTTATGTAGACGATATCAATATAGTTATAAGAACACCCCCACTAGAGAGCATTAACAAGTTTGATTTAGAACGTAGCACGATGGAAAGCATCCAGCAGATAGCTAATTCCATACACCAGAGTATAACTGTAACTATCGACTTCCCTTCCAAACAACCTAACAATAGACTACCTGTATTAAACACAGAACTCTGGATTAACACTATAGACGAGAGAGCCCAAATTCTCCACTCACACTATGCTAAACCCATGGCCTCCCAATACCTGATACTCAAAAACTCAGAAATGTCCAGTAGTGCTAAGTTTAATATTCTGATCGCAGATTTGGTACGAGTGATGAAGAATGTGTCCAGCATGTGCGACCCAACAGAAATGGAAAGACACATCCAACACTTCATCAACCGCATGCAGTTCTCTGGCTACAACCAAAGAGACAGAGTCAGAGTATACGAAGGAGCCATGGAAAAGTATAAGACCCTCATAGAACTGGACATGAAAGGAATTTGCCCATTATAAAGGAGCAAATCATGGAATAGCTTAGATAGGGCTAGACATAAGATAGGGAAAGCCACATCATGGTACGACAAACAGAGATACCAGAGTGTCATGTTTGTGGACGCCACCCCTGGAGGGAAATTAGCTAACCAGTGTAGAAAGGCCCTGAGAAAGACCCACTTAAAAATAAAGGTGGTAGAAAAGCCAGGAACCACCATAAAATCACTGATCAGCAAAACCTACCCTTTTAAGAAAACCCACTGTACCAATAGGAAATGTATCATATGTAAGGTGAACCCCCGGATAAACTGTAAAACTAGAAACGTAGTCTATAGCATAAGATGTACAGAGGGTACTTGCAGAAACATGACAACAACATACATATGTGAGACAGCTCGTAGCATAGGTGAAAGGATAGACCAACACTGGGGGAACTAAAAGGACGAATAAACGGGTCAGTACTATACGAACATGCTAGACAACAACATGACGGTAACATAGACAACATAGAAATTAGAATAATATCTAAACATAGGAATGACCCAGCAGATAGGCAAATCAGAGAGGCCAGTGAAATAGAAATTAGAAGACCAAAGCTAAACGGAAAGAATGAGTGGAACAACAACATCCAAACAAACAACACTGACCTAAGAGAAGTATAAATAAGTAAATAAAATAAGATAAATAAATACATACACAAGCACAATAACAACAAGCACATAAACACACTAGTCACCCAGCAAACATAACATTATACACACTAGTCATACAGCAAACATAACACTAAATAAAAGTAAATAAAATAAAATAAATGAATAAATAAATAAATAAATACATACACAGGCACAATAACAACAAGCACATAAACACACAGTAGTCACCCATCACACAGCAAACAAAACACTATACACAAACGCAAACGCATGCGCAAAGAAGACAAAATAAAATAAACAAACAAGCAAATAAATAAATAAATATATAGACAGACTGAATAAAAAATGGCGTAGACATACAACACAACAGGAGGAAAATATAACACCACTGACGATGTTGCAGATGTGCAACGAAAGATTTATGTAAATTATGTAAATTATATATATGTGTTTGTGTCTATATTGTATCTGTATTATTTTTGACCGTCGGTCAGTCAATGGCAACATTGAGGACCGAGTAAGCTAGATTGCAGATATAAAAGACAGCGAGAAACGAAAACCAACCAAACAGTGAGTGTGTTCTGTTATTAATTCTGGCAATATTACACAAATATGACCCTCCTCAAGTATAACAATATTTGTTTCGACACACGATTTCATATAAAAAACCTCGCTAAACTAATTCATATATGTATATATATATATATATATATATATATATATATATATATATACATATATATATATATATATATATATATATATATATATATATATATATATATATATATATATATATATATATATATATATATATATATATATATGTATATATATATATATATATATGTATATATATATATATGTATATATATATATATGTATATATATATATGAAATTTTAGTTTTTCGAATATTAATAATAACATTCTTTCGTTTGCAATTATGCAAACAAGCCTCAATTGTATAGCCATGTCAGTAAAATGAACACTTCATTCTTGCTCTTGTGTTGGCATGTGAACATAATTGCAGACACTGATGTTTCAGGGTATCACCCTTCACCAGTACAGCTCACTGTTTGTACTTGCTAAACTGTCAGGGCTAGTGAATATATATGCCACATTCAAAAATAGAAAATGACTGATATTTTTGTATTTGAATTTGGCAAAGCCGGCCATTTATCGCTCATATACAGGAAACTGACTGACCAGTCTGCTGATATGCAAATCTGGCTTATCAGTGGATTTGTTAACATGCAGATCTGACTAATCACCCAGTCTTCTAATATGCAAATCAGGCCGATCTGTCACTGTGTATAGAATGGCCAGCAATGGAAAGAAAAGTCGAACGTCGATTAAATTGAATCCAGTGCCTTACTGGTACTATATTTCATCTACCACATAAGGATTCAAAGCAAAACTAACCTCGACAAGATATGAACTCCTAAAGTAAATTGCCCTAACTATATGCTGCAATGCATATTGTCCAAAGCTCTGCTGATAGTGACATTCCAACGCCACCCCACCAATTTGAATTGAAAACACATTTCCATAGGTTCATTCAAAAGATGATACGGCTACATAAGTTGAATACTGTATCATTTCCATATAGAATTCTATGTATGCTATGTATGAATATAAACAAAAAATAACAGTCTGATACAGCATACGTGAAACCAATTATAACTGTCATTATTCAAGCCGTGATATATTTTAAATTAAGCATCCCTGATATACTACCACTTCCTTGATATCGATTATATTATACCTTAAGACCACTACATAACATAAGAGCAACATGCCACTGATTCTGAAGATGGAACCGTGAAGTATTCAAAATGTTAATACTAACATTCACGAATGCAGCTTTTCCACATTAAGTCCATATAAATAAAATGACGAAATTGGAGCACAATAATATTTTCAATATAACACGCATAGGCACTCCCGCAAACACACATACTCTCAGAGATACGTAGACACCTACACACATATGCACACACAGACGTATATATATATATATATATATATATATATATATATATATATATATATATATATATATATATATATGCGTGTTTACGTGTGAGGAATTGTATATATGTATTTACAGATGAATGTCTGCACGTCCTTATGTATGTGTGTATCTATGTGTATGTGTGCGAGGACATATCCGAAGAGATAGATGAGTATGTATAGTACTTGATGTATGTTTAGATGCAAATGATTTTAGGTTTATATCAAGCAATAAATTCAGATCATATTGTTTAAAATATGATTTATCTTTGTGAAAGATTCTCACATGTCAATCATGGTCATAAATAAATAAAATAATACATGTATAACTATTAGCTGCAAAATTCAAGACCTATGTTATTAAATCTTCCGTCCATTTTAATTGTTTTCCTTGAAACTTGGTATGCACACAGGAAAAATAACTTACCTCTTAATAATTTCTCTTCGGCTAGAATTTCACACAATTATAAAGTAAGAAAGTATCCTTATATCTCTACGTTTAATAAAACCAACATTGTTGACTATCCCTGTCATTGTCCTCGGAATATAAGTTCCAGTTTATCACCAATTGTCACAAAAATAAAAAAAAACGCTTAAATATGATGACATTGTAACCCATTCTGTTATAGAATAAATTCCTCTAACCTCCCAACAGCTACTGTTCTACATTCCATTATTATAATGGATTGGCAGTATCGGTAGAGGGTCAGAGGCCATGATTTGACGCATAGAGTTACGGCCCTTGCCATTCTGAGTTCAAATCCCGCCGTTTTTAACTTTGCATTTCATCCTTACGGGGGTCGATAAAATATAGAACCAGTAATACACTGGGTATTTGCTGGCCTTGTGCCAAAAGTAGAAACAATTATTATAATGGTTTTTGCAAGACAAATTTCGTTTCTCTCTCTATTATGAAATATTTCATATATATTGAGATTCAAAACCGTCTCAGCAAATTGCTCCTCTATCTAAACTTGGCGTTTTTCTAACCTCAATTTCCTTTTGGCAAACCCGATGAAGTTAGAGGATGGATAGTTCAGGTGAGGTCTTAGGATATATAATAACCAAAATAGCTGTAAAAATCTACTTGATGCTTTTACATGGTATTCATAAGAATATACTGACACACTCCAAAACCGATCTCAATCATGTGAGTGAATTGATGGAGGGTTCTCGGATGTTCTTCATGGATCAGAAGACGATTTTCTTCTCACATTTTCTGGTGTTTTGATGGTGATTTTTTGAAACAATAATCGAACAGCCTTGAATCATGTGTGCAAATGAAAACATATTATCGACTTAAATAACATTGACAAAGACTTGACGAATCGTTTAGTGGTTCACGGTAAGATATTTCCCGAGATTCATGGAAAATTGAATGCAGGTGAATTGTGCATTTTGGTCGTTCGAGCATAAGACCCTGTGACTTTTTTAACAGGAATAGATAGCACGGAAAAGTGTTTGATCTGATGCTTGTAACCAATGATCATAAGTAGCGGAAATGTTTTCTTTGTAAAGTGCAGTACCAACCTGTGCAAACAAGATAACTTGTAATATCTACAAGCAGTATTAGTACTGCAGCAATATATAAACATATACCTAATCAAAACGAGATTAAAATGGTTGGGAAAATATATATCACCTACACGTATACCCATAAATATGTTGTTTCGGTCCGCTGCCTATATACCTACTCTATTAACTGTCTCTTGTTTTCTAAATTCTGACCCAGTGGTTCCTTAGTAATTTGTAATCGTTCTGTATTTCATAAGCCATATTCCGCAATACATGTATTTTTTATAATATATTTCTCAATATGCATATGATACTTTCAAATTGCCTCCATCTCTATATTTTCATTATAGGTGTCGATCATCTGGTGCTGAATCTTAGCATCAACCACATCGATCCAGTCAATCTACTAAAGGGTATCAAGAATACTATAGTTTTACCCGTATTTCAAACTAATTGTTTAACACAGATTAACTATGTACATATTAACTAGGTACAACATATAACGTAGTGATTTGTATCACGTGTACACAATAAGCTACAGGGGTATCGGAATTGTAAATATGAATTGCAAATATAAATAAAGTATTAATGTATCATTCAAAGGCATAATTTGATTATATTAACTATATTTTTATATATGTGAAAGGTTTCTACCAAGAGAATTCTACAAACCAAATGTTTTGCTGGCGTCTTCATAACATCATTTAAAGAATCACTAATTACTAACTATTTCTACTTTAGACACAAGGCCAGCAACTTAAATGGAGGGGAAAGTCGATTGGATCGACCCAGTACATACTGGTACTTTATTTTATCGACATCGTAAGGATGAAAGGCATAGCTAACCTCGGCGCTAGAAACTGAAGGATACAACCCCCAAAGGGAAAGTATTTTCCTATATAATATGTAATATTTTTGTGAGATAAATATACTGAAGAATGACTAGCATCATGTATGTATGTATGTATGTATGTATGTATGTATGTATGCATGTATGTATGTATGTATGTATGTATGTATGTATGTATGTATGTATGTATGTATGTATGTATGTATGTATGTCAGGTCACCAGTTGGTGCTACTGGAAACATGTATCCCAGTACAACCTGTCTCATGGTCGGGTCGTTGGCGACTAAACTGGCAACCCCACCAAGGTTTCTTGGTGAGGAGGGTGACTTTAGACATCCCTCAGGACTAAAAACAAAACCTGTCAAAGGGCAAAGGAGCTCTTAAGAGTCAATGGCCATCCAAAATCACCGGGAGAGATGACCCCTTAGCCTTTGTCAAGGCAGAATTCTAGGAGAAGGAAAACTCTGATATAACACATGCAACCCTGATGGTATCCAATGATGTTGACTTGTCCTTCTTTTTGGTAAATATCATCTTCATTAAGAGAGTGGGACTGGCTTTATGCAGTGCCTTTGCTCACTATAAAAGCTTCACGGCACAGGTATTGCTTTATATCTGGAGATCTCTCTGCACTTGTCGTCACATGGTACCATGGGTCCAGCACTCTGTGTCAATAATTGTCACAAGTGAGGTGTTTGTACCAGAGTTTTCAAGTCGCTGGCTGGACTAAAAAGTCACATTCGTTCAGCGCATCGGTAGGGGTTCTCCTGCATGGATATAAAGTAGTGGCCGTACACGAAAACGAGTTGGCAGCCACCATGTATGTATGTATGTATATATGTAGGTGTGCATGTATGAATAATGAATAATTTGAAATGTCGCTTTGTATAGCCTGAATAGCCTTCACTTTACTTTTCCACCAGACATGTTCCATCATTAAACAACACTTGGTGCTCTTTATTATTTTCATCAAATAAGTGATGATGTTTCCTATTCATAAAACCAGGAACAGTTGCCGATGTATCATAATCGTAGATTCTAAATCTTCCCACGTGCCATCGCGTTGAATCTTGTCTACCCTTTCCACCAGTACCTTTTATATTGTAGAAAGCAATATTCAATTTCTTTGGAACAACAAATCCATTTACTTCCATTTTGGGGTTTACAATAAGTTTTCATGCTTTTGTCAGCCATGTGTGAGCGGAGGATCATTTGTTGGCAATTATTGAAATCAAAATGCCGCAAGCCTGTATGTATTTATGTATGTGTGCATATATATATATATATATATATATATATATATATATATATATATATATAATTTTAGGAATAACCAAAGAGTGCTTAGAAATACATTGTTTTATTAGCTAACAGTGTTTCATCCATACACTTGGGCAGGAATCATCAGAACCTATAAAAAAGAGTATATCAATAGTTGCATGCTCCATCAAGCTGCGTCACCAGAACAAGGTTAAAAGACCAGCAGGGGATCCCGAGGCCAGCGCTAACCAAGTATTCTTCTCAAAGACTCATGCTTCCAAGTTCTCTTAATCTGCCTGTACATCCTATATTTGCACTGCTTGTGCTTTGATGTATCTATGCTTTTGTTTGATTTGTGTTTGTTTTGTGTTACTGTTTTTGATCATGCTGAGTAACACCTTCACTCATTCCTTGCTACTCTCTCTCAACCTCCTTATCATCTATTGCACCATTTATGTGATAATTGTTTAATGTATTTTTTATGTAATTTTTTATGACATTATGTGCGTCATGTATTGTGACTTTTTCTATATAGCGCTGGCCTCGGGACCACCTTACTGGTCCTTTAACCTTATTTTGGTGACGCAGCTTGATGGAGCATGCAACTATTGATATACTCTTGTTTATAGGCTCTGATGATTCCTGCCATAGGGTATGGATGAAACACTGTTAGCTAATTATACAATGTATTTCTAAGCACTTTTTGGTTATTCCTCAAATTATAACGGCTCTGCAGTATACTAGTTATGCTACATTGAGCTAAAACAACACTGTCATACCAAGGGCAATATATCTGCGTGCCTGGTCACATTGATATACTTGTCAACGAAACTATATATATATATATATATATATATATATATATATATATATATGTGTGTGTGTGTGTGTGTGTGTGTGTGTGTGTGTGTGTGTGTGTGTGTGTGTGTGTGTGTGTGTGTGTGTGTGTGTGTATGTGTGTGTGTGTGTGTGTGTGTGTAAATTGGGAGACACAAGGCAGACATTCTTTAGTAAAAGCTGGTGATGTTGAACATCAACTGACTAATTGTATTTAGTCAAATACGCCGCATGCACATGTTACTACCTAATTTTCAAATTCGCTAGCTGTTTATAAACAAAGCCTGCTTTGTGCCTCCCTATTTATACACACACACACACACACACACACACACACACACACACACACACACACACACACACACACACACACACACATATATATATATATATATATATATATATATATATATGCTATGATTATATAGCTTCTAACAGAATGGAAGGAAGTATGGGTGTAATGGTAACGCTTGTATGTAATGGTAACATTTATATATATATTGGTTAACCGAGACTGCACAACCGTCTATAACTATATACACATATCTAAATTGTAGGCATATAAGAATACCGGAAACTAGGAATATTAAGTCGATTTTCAGATTTTATTAAATCCTTTTCAGAAAATGTGAATATCATCCAATCAACCACAACGGAACTTGTGGTTTATATATTAACCCATTCGCTCTTCGTATTACTTTGAAATGGTCACAGTAATTTGCATATAGTTGGCGCACATGCTGAGAATTAATTGCCATATATTTAGAAGACGTGCTCTAGCAGATGAAGTGTACGATCAAGCTATATCTACATAAATATAGAGTTTAACAGAGACCGCACCAACATGTATAAATATATGCACGCATTTAATTTATAGGCATATAAACATGCCAGAAAACACTAATCATTCCGGTTTAATATATTGTAAAATATCTAACGACTATAAACAAAATCTTATGTACATGGAGGTTATGAACAGTGTGAGCAACAGAACCATCTGGCTGCTTTACAACTTCATTTGCTTTTATTTATATATTTATTTGCTTCAAAATTGCTTTATTCCTGGTTGGAATGGTAAGAATATATGTTTATTTTAAGAACAATCTTACCAAGACAATGGCAGCAGAGTAAGTATTATGTTGATATGGCCTACAACTTTTAGATTTCGCTCCAGTTAAGAGTACAGGGTATATATTATAGTCATTATATAGATTGGCGGTGGATTGGCAGTATCGGTAGAGGGTCGGACGCCATGCTTTGACGCATAGAGTTACGACCCTTTCCATTCTGAGTTCAAATCCCGCCGAAGTCAACTTTGCCTTTCATCCTAACGTGGTCGATAAAAATAAAGTACCAGTAATGTACTGGGTTATTGCTGGCCTTGTGCCAAAGGTAGAAACAATTATATAGATTGTAGTGAAAGATGCTGATAGTGGGAATGACACATTCTCTTTTATATACACATGTTTACACCAGGTCCGAACACAAAAGAACCAAAGTCCCACTGTCACTGCTTCCTACTCTCCCGCACTCCCCATCCTTCACTATTTTGAGCAAATGGAGTCCCACGCGCTGGCTGCCCAACGGCCCCGGCGGGAATAATAGAGATGACGACATCTGCTGCCGTGGATTCACGACTTGGTTGGAGTTGAATATTTGTCAAGTCAATATTGCTTTGAATATACATACATGTTTTTATGCATGTATGTGTGAATGCATGCATATGTATACACACACACACAAACACACACACACACGCACACACACACACACACACACACACACACACACACACACACACACACACACACACACACACACACACACACACACACACACACACACACACACTCACACATATCTGTATATATAAAGTTGTAGTGCCTGTCTGTTTGTTTGTTCACGAAATCCTATGGTTTTGAAGATAGACCCCATAACCATATATATTATAACTACATTGCCAAGTGTACTTGGATAAGTATATTTCCTTTTAATCGAAGGGTTCCGCGGGGTCACAAACCCCCGCTGAAATGTTTTTTCCTTTCGGCTTATATGAAATATAAACCATAGGTAAATGACAAGATATGATGCCTATTCACAAAAGTTTTGATTGATATTTTGAAAAAAAATTATTTATTAGAAACAAAATAAGAATATGATTTAAAAATGTAATTTTGATTTGATATATTAAAAAAAATAATTGTTTCTATTTTAGGCACAAGGCCAGCAATTACCCAGTGATTACTGGTACTTTATTTTATCGACCCCGTAAGGATGAAAGGCAAAGTCAACCTCGGCGGGATTTGAACTCAGATCGTAAAGGGACGTAACTATGCTGGAAAGCATGGCGTCCGACCCTCTACTGATACTGCCAATCCACCACCCTATATTAAAAAAAAATAATGTTGTCCAATTTTTCATGTATTACATTTTACATTGAGCAATATTGAAATGCAGAGATTTTCTCTATGAATTATATCACTAATTTAAAATCAATCATCATTTTCTTATAAAATAAATGTGTGTAACGCAGCAAGGCGTGGGTAATCCGGCTAGTATATATATATATATGAGTGTGTGTTTGTGTGTGTGTGTGTGTTCGGAAAAGATTGTTTTGGTAAAAACAGGAGTAAGCAGGAGAAAGCTCTCAACAATCGTTGTTTTAGTTACGATGGAGAATTTTATAAAAATAATAAAATAAGATGCTGAGGTTACATATATCGTTTAATCATAATAGTTATTTCTACGGTTCTCCATGCAATCGAGATGTCCTTCATGCATTTGCTGTTGATTATGAGAACGGTTTCCTCAGATGAAGATCGATATATTTGATATGCCGCTGGCAGGAAAACACACATCCTAATGCCTGTGCCCTCAGCTTACATATGAGTTAATTGAAGGGTTTGCCAGCTGTCACATTTGTTAGAAAAGGCTATCACCTAAAAAAGACGAAAAGAACGAAAAACCGTGTGCAAACAAAACCCAGTAGATAGTTGAAGGAACACAAGGAGCTCTGAGGGGGCGGGGTATACATTTAGTTGACGACCACCTATAGACAACAACAGCAACGGCAACGACAACTACAACAACAACAGTGACAATAACATCAAACCGCCGACCAAAGTTATCCACAGTGGTCGCAATAGTCGTGCAGATACCATCACCCTAATGACAACAACAACTAAAACAAAATCTACAGTAAAAACACTTACAACGACAACAGCAACAAACGACAACAACAGCAAAAACACAGACCATATATATATATATTAATATATATATATATATATATATATATATATATATATATATATATATATTAAGTGGAATAACAGCAACAAACATGCCCAAACAGATGTAATATGTCTGATGAACAATTCACACGTATATCAATATTGTCTAGGGTGCAGATACCTTTGGTAATGGAGTAGTTACATAATGTGTTGTTCACTTTCAAATTAAATAGATCTGTTCTATACATAGAGCACTCTTATTTCTTTTGCTCCTTCTTCGCAATTATACATATATAAAATTGCAAGTTTGAAGAATTATTGGGTCTATTATTTCTTCATAATTACATTTTAAACTTTTAGTCTCGTTTAAATGATCATTTATGTGGTTGATTTCTACGGACTAGGGACAGGAAAGACTATATATATAATCTAATAATTCGTCAAACATGCAACTTTATATATAGCTCTGACTAATGATTTTTTGCTTAATTAATTCTTCTTTGAGCCACACTGTGAAAGTTAGCCACACTCATATATGTATATGTGACTATATCTAATTATATACATATATCCTTTTGAATTTTATATATATATATATATATATATATATATATATATATATATATATATATATATATAGTAATAATAATAAAATTGAAGACTAAAATCCAAAGAGGGCTCGATAAGGAAAATATTTATCAAATATATAAGAACCGTAGAGCAAATATTTATTAAAATAACAGATTAAAGTTTAAGCAAAGAATCGCTGCTTTCACCCTTAACGGGATCTTCTGAAACTAACAAAGTCAATCTGTAAGCGCAGAACTGGATATTTAAAAAAACGTTGCAACCGGAGGAAGACAAGAAGACGATACTTTGGTTCGTGGAAACGCTCGCTGGCAAAGAACGGGAAAAAACGAATAATACGTCATTAATAGGAGCGGTGAAAAACAATTACGCGCAAAGACATTCCGACAAAACTGGCAACCTATATCAAGTGGAGCGCAGTACTTACCATCAACTACTACATAATGCTGTAACTAAGGATTACCGTAAAACTAATCGGTGTGTCATCAATGAAATCAACGATGCTGGGTTTAAAATCACATCTGTTCTCAACATCCTGGACCGGACCGAACCTCTAGACCCTATCTCTCCCCACTTTACCATGAAGGATCACAAATCCAATTTTCCGAACAACCCCTCTATTCGGCTTATTAACCCTACGAAGTCCGATTTAGGTAGACTTAGTAAAACGATTATTGATAGAATTATGCCTGAAATTAGAAGTTTGGCCCATCTCGCACTGTGGAACAATTCTTCCGCGGTGATTGATTGGTTCAACGGCATATGTAACAAGGAACGTTGCCGTTTTATCCAATTCGACATCAACAATTACTACTCCTCCATCACTTTACCACTTCTCCTTAGAGCTATCAATTTCGCTAAAACACTCACAGTGGTTAAGGATTTCGAAGTTGATGTCATCCTTAATGCCCGAAAGTCGGTGATTAATTTCGACGACTCTATTTGGATTAAAAAATCCAATAGTACCCCTTCCGACGTGAGTATGGGCGCCAGTTAGTCTGCGGACGTTACTGATCTTATTGGCCTTTTCCTTCTTTTCTCTATCACGGACGAATTCCCCAACGCGGGCGGTAGTTTGTACCGTGACGATGGTCTTTTGACCATGACTAAGTGCGGACCTCGTGCTTGCGACAGGTTCAGAAAACAACTCACAGCCTTCTTTAAAGGCTTCAACCTCTCTATACAGGTTGAGGCCAATCTCTCGGTCGTTAATTACCTCGACGTTACCCTCAATTTATTGAATGGGTTGTATTACCCGTATAGAAAGCCGAATGATACGCTTAATTACATAAGTAAGCATTCCAACCATCCTGCCAGCATAACCAAGAACCTGGTAAAAAACGTTTCGTTGAGGGTTTCCCGTCTTTCCACCAACGAACGCATTTTCAACGGCCATTCCACTTATTACAATGAAGGTCTTGCTCGAAGTGGATTTGTCGATAAGGTAGCATATACAGACAACGAAAATAGACCTAGAAGAAATAGATCCCGTCGCATTTGTTGGTTTAAACGACCATATAATATGGAGGTGGCCACACCATTAGCTAAGATCTTTCTTTCCCTTATTACGAAGCATTTTCCCCCTACACATAAATATAGTAAAATGTTTAATAGAAATACTATTAAAATGTCTTACTCTACGATTCCTAACCTTGCACATAACATCACAGC
The DNA here is from genome assembly GCA_964016885.1 of Eledone cirrhosa. Classification (NCBI taxonomy): domain Eukaryota; kingdom Metazoa; phylum Mollusca; class Cephalopoda; order Octopoda; family Eledonidae; genus Eledone; species Eledone cirrhosa. The sequence continues at coordinate 375,745,452 of OZ024740.1, forward strand.
TTCAAATTTAGATAAACTACCTAGCCGTAGGAACACGTGCAACCCTGTAGTTAGTACTAACTGTAATTGTAGTAATCGGGCTGATTGCTCTCTATCGGGGAAATGCGTCTCTAGTAACATTGTCTAAAAATGTAAGGTTGTAACACCCACGTCCCGTAGGGCCTACATAGGGTTAACCGCCAATAGTTTCAAGCAGCGTCTTTACATGCATACACATTCTTTTCGTTACCCTCTAAGAAGGAATATGATGTCACTTTCAGCTTATATCTGGAGTCTAAAAGACAACCATACCCAATATAAGTCACACTGGGAGATCCTAGCTAGGGCTAGATCGTATAACGGAAATAAAAGGCCGTGTGACCTCTGCGCCGCTGAGGCCCTGGAAATACTCTACGCCACAGACAACATCTTAAACAAAAAATCTGAGGCAATTTCGGCTTGTAAACATAAATTGCACAACACTTTCCTGTATTACAGCCACACGTTATACTCTAACGGATAGCACGATCTATACATTGGATATTTTACGTCTTGATGTGGGAGCTAAGTATATGTTTTGTTTATTCCTTTACTTATTTGCATAAGTAAGTATATATTACCCGTATGTTTTGTGAAGGTATGTATACCTTCTCGTACGTATATTTGACTGTTATGGCGTATAATTTTTACATATTCTGGTATTTAGGGTTTGGCTATGTGTATACGGGAGTTTTGCGTCTGCGTGAGTATGCAGGTTCGTACGTATGGTGGGTGTGTGTATATGTGTACTTCTTGTTTTAGTTGACTTACGTCTCCGAACACTCGTGTATTTATTTGTAGGTATGTGTGTGCGCTTGTTATATACGTATTTATTTACTTATATACCTTTATATAATTATTTATTTATTTGTACACAAGCATACACACACACACACATATTTATATGTGCGTGGTTTTGTATACCTATGGTAAGGTTTTGCGTATGCTTGTGTATGTACGTATCTGTTTGCGTGTATGTATTTATTTGTTTCTATTACTTCTGTATTGTATTTATTTACTTTGTTCTTAACTCTGTAGCGGAGATTCATTTGGTCTCCTAGTTAGAATTTTAGTCTACAACTTCTGCTATACCATTTACGTGTTTTTGACTTTGCGTGCTATTGTTCTCCACGCTCCACATATGACTTATTATCTTCGTTTTTTCGTTCATTGCCAGAGAACGTCTCTATACACCACCTAAAAGAACATTAGACTACGACCTCTTTTATACCATAAACGTGGTTCTGTCTTTGCGCGTAATTGTTTTTCACCGCTCCTATTAATGACGTATTATTCGTTTTTTTCCCGTTCTTTGCCAGGGAACGTTTCCACGAACCAAAGTATCGTCTTCCTGTCTTCCTCCGGTTGCAACGTTTTCTGAAATATCCAGTTTTGCGTTTACAGATTGACTTTGTTTGTTTCAGAAGATCCCGTTAAGGGTGAAAGCCGCGATTCTTTGCTTAAACTTTAATCTGTTATTTTAATATATATATATATATATATATATATATATATAAGCATGTATACGTACATACATATATGTATACATACGTACAGTAGTATGTATATATATATATATATATATATATACATGCACACATATATATATGTACGTATGGGTTAATCGAACATTTATTATAATGCTCAGTTTGTTTGTAAACAAACAAACAACCCGGATTAAGCCGTACAGCGTTTAGCAACCATCGTTGCCCCTTTTGTTCAACACTGACAAAGGAACGATGTACTAGATTCAAGCGTATTAGCTATCGTCAGCAACGGATACCTTCCTGCCAGATGATTAAACGTCTGAAAGTATATACTTCCCTTATGCATATTAACGGCTGAGCAGACTAATTTGCATATCGAGTGAGTTACAAACAAACCGAGCATTATAATAAATGTTCGATAAACCCATACGGACATATATATATGTATGCATGTATGTATATATATACATACTACTGTACGTCTGTGTACATATATGTATGTACGTATAGGTGGTTCATACACTTCACGAAGAAGATTATACATTGCCTTAACGTCCTTCACATCCGACGCAAGTTGTATTTCATCGGCTTTGTCATTCCCACCACTTATTCTTTATTTCACGCAATTTTCGTTGCACATCAGCTTTTACGAGCTTCAGCTTATCAGTGATGGCCTTCTGCCGATCAGACCTTAAATCACTACCAAGCAATGCGGAGTGGAGTATATGTTTCTCCTCCAAAAGCTTGTCTATAACCTTGTCATTTTAGTTAAACCAATGCTGATGCTTCTTATCTGTGAATCCAACAACATCAGCACATGCCCCATAAACTGCCTCCGTAAAGGAAGTCCAGTCAATTCCGCACTCTAACGCATCCATCTTTTTAACCAGATTTTCTCTGACTTCAATATACTTCAGACAGGCAACGTTCAGCCGTTTCGGAAGTGATACCCCTCACCGCTTCTCCCTTTTACGAACTACACATCTGGCTCTTGCTCTCACCAGACGATGGTCTGTCCAACACGCATCACATGAAAACTGCACAGATCCTGTACATCCCGCCGCCTAACAAGGACATAATCAATAAGGTGCCACTGTTTCGATCCAGGATGCATCTATGTTGTCTTGTATTTGTCCTTCTGTTGGAACATAGTGCTGCCAATGAAGAAGTCCAGCTCAGTGCACATTTGCAATAACAAGAGTCCATTGCCATTGCACTTTCCGACCCCATGCTTGCCCAGAGCTCTCCAGGTCTCACAATCACGGCCCACGAGAGCATTAAAAACTCCAAGAATGAAAATTTTGTCTGCTGCAGCCACATTCCAGACAAAAGACCTTAATTCGTCATAAAAAGCCTGCTTTGCTTCATCGACGCATTCCATAGTTGGTGCATAAGCACCAATCTGCTTAGTATAATGGATGGCAATCAGCTCCTTAGAGATCCCAATGAAATCCTGTTGAGATGGCGGGAACACCTTGACGAGCTTCTCAATAGAGATTCAGAAGTTGACGAAGAATTTATCAGGTCTATACCTGATAACCCAGTAAAGGAAATCCTTGCTGAGCCTCCAATGATCGAGTAGGTTAAAAGTGGTGTCTGGAAACTCAATGGTGGGAAGTCGCCTGGATTGGATGGGCTGTATGCTGAGATCTTGAAGCACGGTGGAGAGAATCTCTTGCACCGACTTCATTCTTTGGTTCTGGATGCCTGGAACAACAATCATGTCCCCGATGACTAGAAGGATGCTGTGGTGGTTGTTTTGTACAAGAGGAGGGGAGACAGGGGTGACTGGGGAAACTATCGTGGGATGTCACTGCTGTCTGTTGTCGGCAAAGTTCTCTGTAGAATTCTTTGGACCGTCTATTGCTCCACATTGCTGATGGAGCTCTACCAGAGTCGCAATCGGGCTTTCGGGGTGGGCGTGGCACTGTGGATATGATCTTTACAGCCAGACAACTGCAGGAAAATTATGTTGAGAAGAATGTGGATCTCTACCAGGTGTTTGTTGATCTGACAAAGGCGTTTGACACGGTCAACAGAAAGGCTTTATGGGATATCATGAGGAAGCTGGGGTGCCCTGAGAAGTTTGTTTCCATTTTGCGTTTGTTCCATGATGACATGAAGGCATGGGTAAATGTTGGTGGAAAGCTCTCCGACGGTCGAGAATGGAGTCAAACAGGGTGACATTCCAGCACCAACGCTCTTTGCTTTGTCCTTCTCCATTGTCTTCGAACAGGCCTTCGGGAACTGCAATCATGGTATATATGTTCCCTATCGATCAACTGGAAAGCTGTTTAATATCAGGAGGTGCAATGCTAAGTCAAAGGTTCCCTTGTCACTAAGCAAGGATTGATATGCAGCATCTCATATGCACCATAAACCTGAAAAAGACAGTAGCCATGTACCAACCGGCCCCTGGGAAGCCATTTTGTGAGCCCAACATCTTGGTTCATGGTGAACGGCTAAGGGTCGTTGGCAGTTTTGTATATCTTGGAAGCTCTCTGAGTATGTCCTGCGATCTTGATGGGGAAATATCAAACAGGATACAGAAAGCCAGTGATGCTTTTGGAAAACTGAACAAGCGTCTCTGGTCTCAACACGGAATTTCGGTAAAGACAAAGCTCAAAGTGTATCGGCGTGTGCGAGGGCGGCACTTCTTTATGCTTGTGAGACGTGGGTTGTCTACCGTAGACAGATGAAGCGACATGAGAGGTTCCACCAGTACTGCTTCCGTCGGATCCTCACCATAACTTGGCAAAGGTTTGTCAGTGACGTCGAGGTTCTGTACCGAAGTGGCTGTGATAGTGTCGAGTCCTTGATTTTGAAACACCAGCTGCGCTGGACAGGCCATCTTGTAGGGATGATTGACAAGCGAATGCCGAAGCAGTTAATTTATGGTGAGCACAAATGGGAAAAATGAACGCGAGCAAACACAAGATGCGTTTACGGACTGCATCAAGGGGGCGCTCAAGAAAAGTAACATCCCTTGTGAGCACTGGGAAGCATGCACTAGCAACCGATCGCAGTGGAGGAAAGCAGTGGCTCGTGGCAAGAGTCTACTTGAGGAAACAAGAAGGCACGCCACACTAAAAAGAGTTGTCCGGAAAGTAATCCATGTTGGCCCTCCCGAAGCCACTGACAGACGGCCTGATCTGACATGTGAGACCTCTAATAGGGTTTGTCTGAGCATGGCAGGTCTAAAGAGTTACCTGAGAGTGCACAAGAACAGGGAAGCATGCACCTGTGGAACTATAAGTGTTCATTAGACGACGACATGTGATGTTTGTGGAAGGGTATGCAGGTCGAGTAGTGATCTCACACGACACCTCGGGTCACATGGTGCCATGGGCCCAGCACTAGGTGTCAATAATTGCCACAAGTGTAATGTTTGTACCAGAGTTTTCAAGTCGCTGGCTGAACTAAAAAGCCACACTCGTTCAGCGCATCGGCAAGGGTTCTCCTACATGGATATAAAGTAGTGGCCGTACTCGAAAACGAGTTGACAGCCGCCACCATCTACATATACATACTTATATTTAAGTAACCGCCATTCTAAGAGTGAGAAATGAAATTTCGTTTCATTTTTTCCATATATATATATATATATATATATATATATATATATATATATATATAAAGGGTGACTATTTAACTTTCCCAAGAAGAGCAAAGAACTCGACCCACTGACGTATTATTTATGTGGGTTTCGACCACCATAAAAATATAGAAGCAGTTCGCTCTTGAGAATGCGAGAAAACGTTTCGGAGTACTCTCTTTAACTCTCATGTCGTTTACATAAAATTTTTATTTTATATTTGTCAATTTTTAAACTTGATTTTTCTTTCTATCGGAGTCCGTGTTGTTAAATTTAAAACAACATAATAGAAATAGATGTGTATTTGTATGCAAGTGCACACACACACACACACACACACACACACACACACACGCGCGTATACACATACGCACACAAGCACACACCACACACATGCATATATATATATATATGTATATATATATATACATATATATGAATATATATATATATATATATAAATATAAATATATATATATATATATATATATATATATATATATATATATATATTTATAATTTAATGTTCGGAATGCTTCGTTTTATATAAATCAAAGTTATATATTTACTTGAAGCAGGCTGGCGGAGAGATGTACTGTTTTCAAAAGATTCTAAATGGTTTGTTTATAGTTTCATTTGATGTAAAACATATATTACCTCTTTATCGGTAGTTATGCATTTCTTCAGTTCCAAGAAAGTCTATTTGTATGTAGCTCCGACATCGATTACTTTTAATCTTAGAAACTATTTATCTTCTCAATTGAAGGTTTCCCTAATATGTATTTAAGGCAGATAATAAATGACCATCTATTATTTATCTTGTGACATTTTACTGTAAATCTTGTCATTTTATTTTGGCTGATTTGGAAACTGTTCTTTCTTTCCATGCTTATTCGTAGAACTTATTTTGTACAGCAATAATATCTCTTGGTGTGTGATTGAATGTTTTCTTATTAATGATTTATTATCGAATCTGTCCTCTATAATATATTTTCTTTACTATTAACTATTACCCTATTACCCATCACGAATTTCTAAGACCTTTTCTAATGTGTGTTGAAATATAATACCTCATTATTTTCCAGTAAGGTTTTGGGTATGTTTGTAATTGAAAATTTTGCCTGAATAGTGTACGTTCCATTTTTCAGTAAGCTTTAACATGTTTTCTCGTATAAGACAAATACGTGAATCCATGCGATGCTAGATAACTCAATAAACCATTGATTACGAATGAAAAAACATGGGTGTTATCACACCAAACTGAGAAATGTTCGCATTGCTCAGTATTTTATTATAATTCTTGTTGTTCCAACTGGAAGAACGATGAATATGGTAAATTATTTAATATCTAGTAAAACTATTGTATATGTTATTAACAGAAGAAATAATCTGTAAAATAATAATTCGATCTGAGGAGCCATCACATTTTGTCCCCGATATTCTGTGAATATTTCGTTTTATAATATAAGTATTTTTTCTTCAATTTGCCTTAAATTTTCTTTTATTGCCGATTTTCTGAGGTAGATGAAAACATGAATCGGTCTTCTTAACTGATTGAAAAATACATTCAAGTTATTATGTAATATGTGGGAAACTAGAAGATAATTTAAAAAAAACATATACTTAAACAGAAAATTGAACGATCATCCATAGCAGAAAATATTTACTACTTTTAGCGGGATGTATTCATGTTTAATTATCCCATTTAAACATTATATCACATTAAATAAAGAGAGATACACGAGCAAAGGCAAAGGGAGAACGCATGTGACAAAAGAGAAATTTATTGTCAACTATTTTTCAAATATATTTCAGTATTCATTTGACTATTTTTTAGAGTAATTTAGTATTTTAATTATCCCATCTTACCAATGAATAATTCAGAAGAAGTACCCGATAACAATATTTTGATTTGTGAAACAAGAAAGCTGCTACAAGGAGACGTTCGTTCTAATGATGAAAACATTACAAGGTAGCGTGACTGCACAAAATAATATCTAAATCTCCCACAGATCACACTTTCACGTCTAAAGAATAAATGGCATACAGGACAATATATGTATATGTTTGAAAAATGAAAGTGCTTATGGCTTGAAAACTTTACAGATAAATCTGGTTGGCTAGGGCTAAAGTGATACTAATTAATCTCAATTAATCAGTGAATATCAAATGTAATATCCGACCTATTTTCCTTGCTGGTATACTTCTGTACATCAGGGGTATACACGGAAATTTAATCTAGTTAAAATATTCAATTATACTGATACAAAATTTATAATTGTCATATTTACTTGGTTTAAAACATCTCGCATTTGAATTACAAATGCAATTATCATCAGTGTATTAAACATTTAAAAAGAAATTATAATGCTGAACAAAAACACCCATGCAACGCTTCATTAATACATGCACCAATACACATACACACACGTTCAGCCATACATACACGTACAACGTCCCCACAAATACAGAGAAATTCATACTTTCTCTCATAGTAGCATGTCTAGGGCGGTGGATTGGCAGAGTCGGTAGAGGGTCGGATGCTATACTTTGCAGTAAATAGTTACGGCCCTTTATGATCTGAGTTCAAATCCCACCGAGGTTAACTTTGCTTTTTATCCTTACGGGGTCGATAAAATAAAGTACCAGTTATACACTGGCATAATTGCTGGCCTGGTGCCAAAATTAGAAACAATTATTTGAAATTATTCTTTTTAATGAGAAAATCATCCGGAGAGTCCGGGCAGATGACTAGAGTAGAAACAATTAAATATGTGTATATTTATCATATACACATCTGTGCAGGTTAGGTTACATACTCTGTATGTATATAGACATAAATCTTTATCGTAAAGTACACTTAGGCTGCTGGCGCACTTCTATTTATATATATATATATATATATATATATATAACGAAGGAAATGTGGTAAGGAACCAGGTGGACCATAACGCACCAAAGTACTCAATACTTGAGGTAGTAGAGTGGGTAATAGGAACCAGTAAGACCCCGACAGCTGAGCTCAAGCCGTTTCGACGGCTAATTCTGGACTGTGTCCAGAATGTGCCCAGAATTAGCCGTCGAAACGGCTTGAGCTCAGCTGTCGGGGTCTTACTGGTTCCTATATATATATATATATATATATATATATGTAACGGCGATGAATTAATTTTGCGAGGTTTTTTATATGAAATCGTGTCGAAACAAATATTATTATACTTGGGGAGGGTCATATTTGTGTAATAATATTGCCAGAATTAATAACAGAACGCACTCACTGTTTGGTTGGTTTTCGCTCCTGTGTCTTTTATATCGGTTAATTTAATTTATTCCGTCCTCAACGTTACCATTGACTGACCAACGGTCAAAAATACAGATACAATATAGACACAAACACATATATATCGTCTAACAAAGTTCTTTCGTTGCACATCTGCAACATCGTCTGTGCTGCTATTATGTTTCTTCCCGTTGTATTGTATGCTTACGCCATCTTTATTCAGTCTGTTTATTTATTTATGTATTTGTTTTTTTGTCTTCTCTGCGCATGCGTTTGCGTATGTGTATAGTGTTTTGTTTGATGTTTGTTCGTGTTTGGCTGACTGTGTATCGGTTATTGTATTCTATCTTAGTTTAATAGTGTGTGTTTATATGTGACAAAAAAAATAAATAAATAAACAGACTAAATAAAGATGGCGTAAGAATACAATATAACGGGAGGAAACATAATAGCACCACTGACGATGTTGCAGATGTGCAACGAAAGAATTTTGTTAGCCTATATATATGTGTTTGTGTCTATATTGTATCTGTATTATTTTTGACTGTTGGTCAGTCAATGGTAACATTGAGGACCGAATAAATTAAATTAACCAATATAAAAGCCACAGAAGCGAAAACCAACCAAACAGTGAGTGTGTTCTGTTATTAATTCTGGCACTATTATTACACAAATATGTCCCTCCCCAAGTATAACAATATGTATATATATATACATATATGAATGTAAACATTGTTGTCTCTGATGGAGACACGGCGAAAGTATATTTGAATTCAAAGAAAAAGAGATAACTCAACGCTAGGACAGATGTTTACATTTTTTTTCTGTTTTAGTATTCTTTCGTAGTTTAATTATCACAACTTACCAATGAATAATCCAGAATCTATAGTCGATAACAATATTTTGCAATGTGATGCAAGAAAGTTGCCACAAGGAGAGAGTTTGGTCAAGTGATGTAAACATTACAAGGTTATTTGACTGCATCTTTGTATCTTTGACCCAAGATGGCCAACTGAATACGCATGTGTGTTTTTTCCCTCCCCCGTTCCTTCTTCTCATTACTCTTTCCTTTCTATTTATCTTCTATTTCTAACTACATCTTCAGATAATGTCATATTGTCCGGAACATTAATATTCTCTTGCTGCTATTTCAAGCGTTAAAGTAACATATTTGGCCCATGCAATTCTATTATATATGCGTGACTAAATGGCGGAAAAATTCATTCGGTGGGATTTGGATACGAAAAGTAAAGCGTCATAATTTAATTAACTTACTGTCCAAGGCATTAACGATTCGACTCCCCCGCCGTTTGGATACCAACATCGTTTATACAAACACACTATGAAAACCCATTTATTTTCGTTATATTAACCTCCCTAAGCCTTCTGATCTTATTTTCATAATTCTCATTTTTAATCTCACGATCCCGAATCGTTGAACCAATATACGCTACCCATCAATGTGCCTTCTTTTCCTTTTCTGATTTTTTTTCTGTGTTATGAATTTGATTTGAATAGACATTAAGTGGTCTTTAATTTCTGAAAGTTCGCAATGATTTAAATATTCATTTTTTCATTGAAACGAATAGCATTATATCAAAGAGTAACAAAAATTGGTGATTCATTGAAAATTTGTTGAAAATTAGAAAGCTACAATTATATATTATTACCAGAGGATAGATTTTACACGACCAAAATCAAAGCAAGCAGCCTTTGTTGTTTAGTAATTAATTTAGTTGTCTTTGAAATATTTTCCTAAAATTCTGATATCCGTTTACCATTTTCCCTCATTATTGTGCTGGAAGAAATGTAAATGGAACGAATAAACAAAGAAGTTATACCTTGCAACTGGTATTGAACATTTGTTCTTAATGTATTTGTAGGTATTGTCAGAAAACAACACATTTTTGCTTCAATAAAATAACACAAGGACTATTAAGTTTCTAAATGATATTATGAAATAATTGAGAGAAAATGTATAGAACCTTCTAATAATACACGTATACAATTATTAAAATATTTTCTATATTTATTGGTTATATCGGAGTTGGAATGGTAGTGACTTGACGGTTTTCAGAACTTTTGAGTTTGCTGAGATCTGTTTAAATTATCTACCAGAAGTCTCTATTAAAGGCAACCCAATGGATATGTGCTGTTGTTACATTGATCACTTGATTACATCTACCACACTCGAAGAGGAAATATTAACATAAATGTTCAAGGCAGTTGCTGAATCCAATAACCAACAAACAATTATGTTCTACTTTATCTAGTATAAATCAGCTTTGCTTTCTGTCTGATTCAATATGATGCTGACTGCAATAAAAGCATATATATATATACATGTCTTATTATACTTGTATTTGAATGTATGTCACAACACTTGCGATTATGAAGCAGAGTTTTTGCACAGGGATATGGGATATGCAATATTTCTCAAACTTAACTTTCTCGAATCAGAGAGGATTATTAAGAATATTCTATACCCCACAAGCACAGTGTGTTTCGAATAACGTATATTTTGCGAGAAAATATGAATACATTACAGAGTAAATTTTGATTTTAGGCTCTATAATAATTTGAATATTTGTTCGTGTTAATTATATAATAATATCCTGAATAGTTCTCTCATTGATGCAGAAAAAATAATTCTGTGTAAATCATTTCTGGACATAGAGCAAATTTTCAGTAACTTTTGATTGCCTACAGTGAATTCGGGCGATTATATATTTTAAACTAGTATCTAAATTTGGGAATGTTGTAGTACGACTGCTAGATCGCATTAAAACATATTTAATAAGTATGTTAACCGCGTTTCTCTTTAAATAAGCTCAATGGACCTTAGTTCAGAGCATCAATAATTCAAATTCAAAAGATATATTTAGAGAGAGAAAAAAATCATATATCGTTTGAGGAACACATATTTAATAAAATAATATTCAGGAAAAAGTATACATACTTAAGGTGGGATAAGTGATATCCCTGACATGACTGATTCACAATTCCAAGAGGAAGTTTAGGAAAATGGAAATCAATCCAATTAATCAATTATTCATTACTGATTATCGATTCCGTAAAAAGGTATCAGGGGATCTCAAGCTGATTCAATTGTGACAAGAATCTCACTGCTATATCTAGCGGATGAGAAGTTCAGTTTTATTTATATCTGGGCTCGTCTTTAGACTTTTAACGCCACCATGCGGTTTGACGCTCATTCAGACTCTCACTTCTCAACATATATAAATGTATTTTGTACAATGTGGGATATATCTATAGACAATTTCTCCTTGTCTTTGGATGGTTTATTTACCGGATTCAATAATAAGTAATCGATAATCGACTATTTGCCTAACCTTTCTCTTGGATCTGTGACACTCAAGTATGTATACATTTGCCTGAAAATTATTTACATTAAATATGTGTACAAAATATGATGTATCTTAAAAGATATGACTCTTTCTCTCTCTGTCAGAATATATCTTTTGAATTATACACACACACACACACACACATACACATATATATATGAATGAATCAAGACACTGACGGTTGAGCTCTTGCCCTTTCAACAGCTATTTCCAGTCTGGAAGTAACTGTTGAAATGGCAGGATGTCAGCCTTCGGAATCCTGACTCATTCATATAATTATATTCTACTACCTCAAGTACCGAGTACTCTAGTTAGCGCTGGTCTAACCAGTTTCTAACAGAATCCATCCTGATTGATATATATATATATATACAAATAAATGACAAAACCCAAGGTTAACAACTCACATTTTTTTTTATTTCTGCTTGTTTCAATAGAGTTACAACGATACATGCATAAGTAAACAACTAGAAATAATTAATTATCAATTATCAATATATATAACTCGCATATTTTCAAATGGTTTGAAGAGTAAACAACATATCAAAACACTGAGCGTAGAGTAAACTATTATTAATGGGTTATTTTTTTTACATGAGGTTTTTTTGACAGGGCAAAGTTATAGGTGAAAGTACAATTCTAATGTCATTTCTTTTTACAATGTCATTAATTATTTCTCTTATACTGTTTGAGTAACATGGGTTGGCTGACTTGCAGGAGTGGGAAATATATAATATGTAGTTGTAGTTAGCTTTAGGTAAAAAGCATTAAGTATCTATTATTTATTTATAATGGTATTATTAATGTTCGTTATATATTTAAAATAAAAATTGGTATTAGATGTACAGGAGTGGAACCATTTTCAAGAGGATGTAGCTAGCGCAATTAAGCGTTCCGTGTGTTACATAAAGAAAGAACATATACACATATCAATACACATCCAATTACCATTAATATCAATCAGTGTCTTTCTTATATATATAAGTTACGGCGTCTGAATCATTAGTGGGGATAAATGAATGATAGCACCAGCTGTGTTTCATAGTACGATGTTTACTTGATATTTTCACAAATATTTCACGCTTCTATGTGAGTATATTTCCTTACTTTGAAACGTCTGTACTATATATATAAAAAGACGGATCCTCTATGTCAGTGGTCGCCAACCTTTCTAAAACCGAGGAACCCTCTAAATATTTTGAATTCTTCACGGAACCTATACAATACAAAACTTTTCAAAAAAAAAAGATAAAGTATTTATTTATTTTAGTGTTTCATGCGTGTGTATGTAATCTAACACAATTAACTAGTGGCTTTTCTGCTGCTGCGCCTCATCAGTGAGTTTAGAAAATCGAGGTTCAACACTAATTAATGCCAGACTCATACACTCGTCAATTTCTAACGGTTTATTCATCTTATTTGTGCAGATTTCTACCAACTGCGAAAACCCTTCGCACAAGTAGCTAGATGGGAATAAAGTCAAATATTTCAATGCAAGTTGGCTGATTTCATTAAACTACCCAATCAAGAATAAGTCGATCCATAGTTCTTTCTTTCTGCTTTCGAATATCACTTTCATGTCTTCGTTTGAATTCAAATCCATCAACTGACGTAAGCATTGTGCAGGTAGTAAACTTTTACAATTTCCAGCGTCATTTTCTGACACTAACTGCTCGATCTCGGTGAACGGGTTTTTTATCCATAAATTTCCGCTAACAATATCTTTTTCCATCAAGTCAAAATAATCTGAAAAACTTATGGAAAGCACATTTAAATGAGAAAGAATAATCTTCTTTAGATTGCTGGAGTCAAAATCTTCTCTCTTTTTAAGCTCTATTTCAAGGTTTGAAATTAATGAGTAATTGTCCGATTCAATTCTTTTTATAAAGATGTTTAATTTTGATTGAAAATATGTAATAAAATCGATTGAAGTAAAAATATCTGCATTGTTACCCTGAAGACACTTATTTAGTTTGTTCAGTTCACCAAAAATGTCTACTAAATAAGCAAGTTGCCCATTCCATTCATTGGTTTCTAATGCACTTGCTGTTTCATCATTCTGTTTTTTTAGAAAAACGATTATTTCTTTTCTCAGTTCAAAAACTCTCTTCATAGCATCCCCAAAAGACAGCCAACGCACATCATTGTTCAATCTATTATAATTACTTCCAGAAGATTCACAAATAGATTCAAACATTCTAGAATGTTTTGCTCTTGCATCGATCAAATTGATAATTTTGACAATGTCTTTCAGCTGGTCATTTAATATTTGAGCATCTCTGTCTTTGAATTTTTTTGAACTCAAAACCTCTCGATGAATCATACAATGATTTGAAATACAATTTGGGGTCTGTTCTTTAATTTTTGCAATCAAACCAGAATGTTTACCAGTCATTGCAGCTGCTCCATCTGTTGTTATTGAAGTCAACTTGCTCCAAGATACACCATTTTTTAAAAAATACTCTTCAATTTTATTGAATATATCTTGACCTTTAGTTGTGATGTCTAATACCAGACAAAACAAATACTCTTCCACTAATTCTTTTTTATCAAGGTCTACAAACCGTACATACCAAATTAATTGAGCCTTGTTATTAATAACCGTAGTTTCGTGCACTTGCAAACCAAAACATGTGCTTTTCTTTAGTGCAGTTAGTATCTGATTTTCTATATCTGAAGAAATATCAATTATCCTTCTTTTTACGGTATTTGCTGACAATGGTAACTGGCTTAATTTTTCTTTGTCCTTACGGAATTCAGAAAACTATGCCTTTCCAAGAATTGATGTGAAATTGAAAGTATTCAATTTTCACGAATCTCAGAACAGTGTCTTTCTGCTAATTCAAGTGAGAAACTAAAAGTAGTGTTTTCCACGAATTGGAGTGGCGAACCTGTGTACACTACAATAGTACTCGTTCATTTATACATTGCACCTTTGGCATTTTCTTTGCACCTTTTTCAGAAAACCCAAAATATTAATGGAAATGTAAATATTTATTTTTTTAAGGAACCCGGAGTTTGTTTTACGGAACCCCAAGGTTCCGCGGAACCCATGTTGGCGACCACTGCTCTATGTGGCTGCTCGTCCTGTTTGAAGTTATAGCCAAATTTCGTCAGAGTACACCCTACCGTCTTTAAAAAATGCTGTAAACAAAATACTGTCTAAAATCGCCATAGATGCAGTGTGAAATTTATCTTGAAAAAGACACGAAAATAAAAAAAAAAGACAGAAATGGCAGGAATGTAATTTCATCGAAGATTTCTTTTTATCAGAGCTGATTTGATGCTAAAAACAATTAGTCGTTTTGACGGTTGAAAAGCAACAATATAGTGCAATAAAAATTACCATATTCTTGCAACAAACCTTATTTCCATATTTACGCAACTTGGGTAGAAATATCACACCATTATTAAATATAATATATACTTAAACGGAACTCTGTTTGAACTTTGATAAAATATATTTATAGCAACTCGAGTCAACATATTGATTTTGATGAGAACATTTCAGCAGATGTTGTTTTACGGGGCACGTTAAATTATACAAGATTTATCGATGTAGATTTAGTGCCAATTATTTATCTTCATCGGGTATTCAATGTGTTCATCACAATCATGAAGTGTTCACATCTTACTAGAAGCAATTTCGTATGGATTTTGTCTAAAGCATTATTTTATACTTCTTTCTACTAATTGATAAAGAATAAACCATCTAAAATGCAAATAGTGTTCATCAGAATGCCATTGGTATATTGCTGACCACATAAAACTATCGATTTGATTTCATGAGGCACAACGCCAGTATTCTTAATGCCGGAATAAAATACAAATAATTGATACAGTGGAATACATTTTATGCCAAGAACAAGAAACTAAGTTTAACATTTCGCGCATAACCCTTCATCAAAGAGAGAAAATCATCTAGGTTTAATGATAAACAGAATGGCATTACTAACATAGCGATAGGAGAGGTATTGAAAGGAAGGTGGATAGTTAACACGCTTTAGTGGGGAGGTTGAACATTCCGAACGCGAATAAAAAGGCCAGCAGCGTTGAAATGCAAACCAGTTATTATAGAGTAACATAGTGTGTGGCACGTGGTTATATTGCATCTTGTCGTCAAGCAAAAGAAAGAGAGAGCGAGAGCAAAAGTAACAGAGAGATAATGTGTTGCCAAAACCGGGAAGATCACTAATCATGGGAGAACTGAATTCGTGGGGAGATGCAGAATAGGTATAGAAATCTGTAAAAATCCCGACCGCAGGTATTCTTCTTCTTCTTCTTCTTCTTCTTCTTCTTCTTCTACTTGCACTCATGCGAGATGATACTATAAATTAACTTTTAAAATATGGTGAAACCCTTAAAAACAGAAAAGGAAGTTGCTACCAGCCGATATAAATATATTCTTATAGTCGGTTTTTATGCAGCACTTCATTTTCGTATTAGTTAGGTTATTAACTGGATGGTTACTAAGTTATAACACTTTCGTTCCATATTCTGCGATGCCTGTTTGTGTACGTGACTATGCGGGCATGTTTGTCTTTGTGTAGCATTTCTGATCCATGTTATGTGTATTTATGTTTGATATATTTTATTTCTTTCATTTTATTTGTTTTCTTTCTCTATCTCGTACATTACTAGGTGGTTATTATTCTCTTCTATATTCTATATACTGTGGGTTTATGTAAGTTTATGTACCCCATTGTATTTATTCTTCCGTACAAGTATATTGTCATCGGTCGCTAGGTTGTAGCGCCCTTACTATTTTCTTCATGCTTTCTCTTCAGGATCTATTTGTGTTATACGAGGGGCTTACTTAACATGTCTGAGCTTTGCGTTTGATTGGTGTGAAGATTTTGTTTTTATATCAATATCTTTTCTGAGCAACCGTTTTTTATTTGCCTGACGAGATTCCCTTGTCTTTGAGTTCCCGTCAGTAGTTCCTCATACTATGAATTCTCTTCTGATTTGTCTGGTCGCGTTTTCACATTGTTGAACGATGAACTATATGCTATATACGGTGCTTCTAGTTCATCTTTAATCTCACCTTACAGGCTATATAAAATACATTCGGCCATCGCAGCTAAGTCTTAAAATGTTTACACTCTGCTGATCAGGTGTTTACTTTTTAGTTTTAGTTCATCTAAAGTACTTCTAAGTAAATAGTCTAAATAGCCACTAGGTGTGGTACGATGAACACTACACTCTTCCTTATCCAGTCTACTCTGATCACGATATGTTTCAGTGCATGTGGCATACTACATTATCATCGTTCTCTATGACAACTTTCAGTTTAAACGAGGAATTGATTAGTTATCTAATTAATAATAAACCTAAAGAAATACTCAACCAGTGTGTGTGCTTGGCCATCCAAGATTAAATCAAAATCGGGGTCAACACACAATTACTTATCAAGAATCTTTCAAACCAAATATGAAATCAGAATATACATATTTATAATGATACTTGGTGCTTGTTTAAAATGCAATAGTACTTATAAATATTCAAATATTACTGAATAAATATTTTATATTTTCGAGTAGAAAAGTGACAGTGACCTTTCTATAGTCCATCGTGTCTGTATGTAGACTATATATAATTTACCTGATCATACATATTTATAATTTTAGAGTACAACGGGTTGAATCGATCCATATTTATCTACTTATTTGAACTGATGGTTATGAAAAGAAATTTCGTCATGGATGACATGAAATAGAACATAGATGTACGTATAAAAATGTGTTAAGTGCAGATGCATCATCATGGACAATATAAATTATACCATGTTATACAATAATATTTCTCCATTGACTGTTCAATAGTATTTTATATTTTACATATACGACAATAGAAAGGCAAAATCTTTCGTGATATGAGACCACGATGTATATTTCTGTTTCCTATTGATATTTTGCGGAAATTCACGACAGTCACGATGTCTCGATTTGTAGAATGTTTCTTGTGTCAATTGGAACAGTAAGGTATTCCGGGAGCACCACATAATGATGTGATAGAAGGTCGGCGTCATGTACTAAAGCAATGAATTTCAAAAGTATTGCGAATTTTGCCATTATCTGTTTTTCTCAATTAAGCAAGCTTCCCCGCCCATGTGAGCACAAGAAACATATTACAATATAATTACATACATTAGTACGTAAATATATAATGTACACACACAAACACACACACATATTTATATATATATATATATATATATATATATATATATATATATATATATATATATATATATATATATAGGAACATGTTCAAGACCCCGACGGCAGAGCCCAAGCTTTTTCGACGGCTATTTCTGGACTAAAATAGATTTTTAGCGTGGTAATAAATAGCCGAACTTTTCAAGGGGTAATTCCTTATATGGGAAGATTATAGTTGTCAAAAGGATTGGTCAGAATTTCTTAAACACAATTAAATATTTCATGGTGGTGGGTGGGAGGTGGCGGTGGCTGAACTTGCCTGTGGGACAAGGAGGGAGTATTTTGAGCCGGTGAATCGTTGAATGTGAATTCTATACAGCAAATTCTAAGGAGTGTGTATGAAATTAGGCTATCTAGAAAACAGGCGAAAAAAGATTCAGGAGGAATCTGCGAGTTGGAGGTTATAATATTAAAAGGTTAGTAAATTGAGATTAATAAATTAAAAAATAATTAAATAAAGATAATAATAATATTAAAAAATTAAATAATAAAAAATAAAAAAACTAGAGTCTAAAGCAGCTGCTATATTTATAGCTGGTATTGAGCTTTCGGCCAATGGTGTATAGAATTTACTGGGGTGGGGTACGGAGGCTAGAAGCCTAATGGGCTGCCTCAAGGTAGGCGACAGAGGAAAAAGTAAAAGGAAGAGGGGAGGGAGTGGAAGGAAGTGACAAGAATAAATAAAGGTAAAAAAGAAAAGAAGTACATCTATCTATGTATGCTGGGGTTTCCCCTGTCTTGTTCGGCAAGTGGGGAAAAGAAGGATGCTGCAGCCATTGGTTACCCATCCGGGTCATGAGAGGGTTTGAGGGCGATGTAAGTCCAGAGCAATTGATGTTTCCATGCAGTTACAAGT
Source organism: Eledone cirrhosa (assembly GCA_964016885.1). Lineage (NCBI taxonomy): Eukaryota > Metazoa > Mollusca > Cephalopoda > Octopoda > Eledonidae > Eledone > Eledone cirrhosa. The sequence goes on from OZ024740.1 coordinate 375,764,277, forward strand.
TCGTCTTTTTGTTTAGGAGTTGGTCCTTCGTAAACTACTTTTGTATTGTTTCCTCCGAGCATAAGTTACACGGACGGCGTCCTCCCGTGTAGGTGTTAACCTGGACAGTAAGCTCCAAATAAGATGGTATGTTATGTTATTATCTTGGAGGTCCCAGATGTGGCCCGAAAATGTAGTGGCATGTCGCCGGGCCGGGTTTCTGAACGTATGTCGGCTTTGGTAGAGCCGGGTCTTAAAATCACAAGCGGTTAATCCTATATAGGCTGTGTTGGAGTTTTCTGTCGTCACGTTGCATTGGTAGATCACGTTACGCTCTCGGTATCTGTTGTTGAGGGGGCACATAGATCTATCAGGGCAGTTACACCTCCTGGTCGGCTCTCCATTAATGTCTAGGTTGTTTCTTCACGCCAATGTTTATTTGTAATACTTTTATATGTATATATATATATGTGTGTGGTGTATATATATATATATATATATATATATATATATTGGTAAACGGAAAAGATAATGCTGACAAATTGTTCACAGTGAAAAATAGTTTAATTAGGAATAAGTGAGAATTAGTAATAGTATCGGTTAGTATTCAATTTTCGTTTTAAGTTTTACCGGTTGCGCATTTCTAATGCTTTTCAAAAATAATTTTGAGATAGAGCGTCTGTGATGTTTGCTCTAATCTGATTAGTTTTGGAAATTCTACCTGTTTTCATGTGAAAAAAGTGGCTCCAGCGGTATAAAAATAAGTTTCGCGCCAATTCGTATTGCAAAAATTATTTTGGTCAATACAATTTTGATTGGTCGGTAGAGGTCATTTGAATGTTAAAAATTGATTTTGCGCCAAATGTAGGTTTGTGTCGGCTGATTGAGAAGTCACTGAAAAATAAGTCTTTCAAAACAAATATGAGTGAACACATTGATACCTGTGCCGCCCAAAATCATCCCAACTTCAAAATCTTTCCCCTCTACAAATTTAAAGATAATGCCACCCACACCCAGCGCATCAGCAAGGAATCTTACTTTATTAACAAATACGGACCCCGTCTAAACACTTCTCCCTATACTTTTAAATATATATATATATATATATATATATATATATATATATATATATATATATATATATATATATATATATATATATATATATATATGTATATATATATATAGTTTCGTTGACAAATATATCAATATGCCCAGACATGCAGATATATTGCCTTTGGTATGGCAGTGTGGTTTTAGCTCAATGTAGGATAACTAATATACTACAGAGCCGTTATAGTGATAGAAATAACCAAAGAGTGCCTAGAAATACATTGTTTTATTAGCTAACAGTGTTTCATCCATATCCCATGGCAGGTATCATCAGAGCCTATAAACAAGATTATATCAGTAGTTGTATGCTCCATTGAGCTGCGTCGCCAGAACAAGGTTAAAGGACCAGCAGGGGGGTCCCGAGTCCAGTGCCATATGGAAAAAGACAGAATACATGATGCACATAATGTCATAAAATGTCTTTAAACATTTTTAAATTCCAGCAAAAATGTATCACTTAAATGGTGCAATAGATGATAAAGAGGTTGGGAGAGGGTACCAACGGATGAGTGAGGGTATTACTCAGCATGATCAGAAACAATAATAAAATAATAAAAAAAATAATAAAAAAGTACAAAAATACAGGGATAACAAAAGAGATAAATATAAAATACAAAACAATAAAGGAACAAAAAGCCCGGAAAGCCCCCAAAATATAAGACAAAGCAGAGCGTAGATACATCAAAGCACAAGCAGTGCAAAAACAGAGTGTACAGGCAGATGAAGAGAGTTTGCAAGCATATGTCTGTGAAAAGAATATTTGGTTAGTAGTGGTGCACCTTACATGTATGCTAGTTCATATGAGGGATGGTGTACTCCAATTATATCGCCTTGTAACAGGTCGATTCTCCTTATCATATCCGCACCCTACGAACCACATCGATATGTTCCAGTTCCGAACGTTAAGTGAGATAACACTATTTTTCCAAAACCTATACCCAGGGGATTTATGACCATAGGCGGTCTGGGATATACACCTAAAATCTAAAATAAAAAAGAAAGAAAGTACGACGAGTTAAAGAAATGTATGGTACATATACAGCCGGCACACATGTGAGGAAATTGAAAACACGCCAGGTCCGCAGGAACTGACATTCCACAAAATCCTCACGTTCGGTCACTCAATCCAACGTGCCAGGTGAAATTCACTATATGTCCAAGCTGGCGTTCAACCAATGTATCGTACCGCATACAACTATACCACAGTAAATACAAATCGTGATGGCTCTCCCGTTGCATATAGAGAAAAAGTGTATATAGGAAACTCCTCTTCCAGAATCACATATGGCAGAATGAGCAGATATTGTTATAATAATAGGCGGGTTTATTATATTGAGTGCAAATTTCTGTAGAATATATAGATATATATAGAAGAGAGAACTCACAGTCAAACCTGTCAATGACAGCTATGTTATTTATATGGTCGCCACGTGGTTTTCGTTTAGATTATTGACTCCTGAGGTTGCAATCCATTCACAGTCGGGTGTGAGCCTCCTGGGTCGGCGGGAGTTCAATATCCATTGCTGCACTTTGCCTTGAGTGTGGTTCTATAATTCATCAAATCTGGATCACAATTCATATTCAACTAACTCCAACTTTCAAAGATTAGTCTCTCGCTAGTAACACATAACGGTAGTCCGAATATAAACACAGGAAGTCGTAGTGTATCCATGAAAGGTATGGGAGGCAATTCGTGTCATAAAGGCCGGATTCATTAGGTATCCAACGGGATGCTAGGGGCGAGTCTTTTGTTTGATGCGAAGCCCTCTGCGATCAACCACCCCTTCCCCCTGGGGCTTAGTCGATTCAGCGGCGCCTAGCTCACGTGATGTACAACTATAGTTCACTATACTAGGTTAGATCTATTACACACTTTAGGGTTAAGGTTAACTAGACCCCGGGTGCCCAATTCACCCGCTTTATAGCTGCAGCGGGGTTTTCTGGGCTTTCGACAGACTATTGTGCTGGGCTATCAGTTAACGCACAATGGGTGTGTTTATAAACCATACTAGCATGGTTAGTGTGGGTATCTACCTATATAGGGTCAAACTGTGCTAGGTATAGTGAAAAGCCTTACGTAAGTTCTACCCCAGGGTTCTTGGCTTGTGGTCCAATAAGATGAACTAGGGAAGAAAGGAAGAAAAGTAAGAGAGGGGAGAGAAGAGAAGAGGTATTAGAGTAGTCTATATATACCTGAAGGGCAGTCATCGTCACAAAGGAACCAGGATGCAGTACGGCGTGGCTTTACGTAGCCCAGACAGGACGGAGGTATGCAAGTCCTACACCGTTAGCTAATTGGTCTAAAATGATAGGAGCTAAGATTTATATGCGGGCAAGAAGAGAATATCTCCGACTTCCTAATTAGCAGGTTCAGTTTGGAGTGTATTATCGCGTGTGATTCAGAGAGACAAAGGTCACAGGTCTTGTTAGGGGTCTGTACTGCGATGATTTAGTGATGAATCTCCAATCAAGCGTGTATAGAATATCAGTGTTCTTCTGGAGGGATATGTAACTAGCTAGGGATGTAGTATTCTTAAGTCTATCATGTCTAAATGTATAGCGATGGGAGTTGTATCTAGTCTTAAAGGGGGGTCGATGTAGACCCTATCTATGTTTTGGAGGAGGTCTGAGTTGTAATATCACATGCGTAGACAATATTGTATATAAGGCAGTGTCCCTTTAGGGGGCACTCCGCCTTTCGTCTGCAGTTACATTTACGGTGTATGTGAGTCTGCGACACACAAGATGTTTGGTTTTCCGTGCGTTCCAGATTTGGAAACCGTACATCAGATGTGTTGATAGTATTGCTGGGTGACGCCGCATCAGATCCATCTAGTGGTTGCGGGTGTGCCGCAGCTGCAATGGTATCGAAACCCTTTTAATTTTGTTGTTGTTCGTTATGGCTAGGTGACGAGCTAGATTTAGAGTAGTGGAGAATGATAGCTTAATTGCGTTTTTATTAATGATACTATGGTATTTACTAACATCCAAGATCGAGAAGAATGCCTTTGGTATATTGCTTGATACCTCCGAGTTGTAAGGTGGGTTAAAGTTGGAATTAGAACTTCGTCTATTTTTCCTATTTTACGTACTAGGGGAAGAGTTGGCCCTTGGCATAGACAATCCATCTTCCGTGGCATCATCTATTCCGTATCATCTATTGCACCATTTAAGTGATACATTTTTGGTGTAATTTTTAAATTTTTAAAGACATTTTATGACATTATGTGCATAATGTATTCTGTCTTTTTCCATAGCGCTGGCCTCGGTATCCCCCTGCTGCTGATTTAACATTCTTCTGGTGTCGCAGCTCGATGGAGCATGCAACTACTGATATACTCTTGTTTATAGGCTCTGATGATTCCTGACATGGGGTATGGATGAAAAACTGTTAGCTAATAAAACAATGTACCTCTAAGCACTCTTTGGTTATTTCTATAACTATATATATATATATATATATATATACGATGCTGACGATAGCTTGAAACTAGTATATCGTTCCTGTGTCAGTGTTGAACAAAAAGGCGACGATGGTTTCCTGAACACCCTACGGCGTAATTCGGGCTGTTTGAACATTATAATAAATGTTCGGTAAACCCATAAGTACATATATATATATATATATATATATATGTGTGCATGTATGTATATATATACATACTAATGTACGTCTGTATACATATATACATAAGAGTGAGAAATGAAATTTCGTTTCATTCTTTTCCATATATATATATATATATATATATATATATATATATATATATATATATATAGGAACCAGTAAGACCCCGACAGCTGAGCTCAAGCCGTTTCGACGGCTAATTCTGGACTAAATGAAAATTTATCCTGGTATTTAAATAGCCGATCTTCTCAAGGGGTAATTCCATATATGGTCAAAGTGATTGTCAAAAATCAGTAGTAATTCTGTGGTTGCAAATTAGTAGGGGAGATGGTGGCTAAACCTGCCAGTAGGAGAAAGAGGGGAGGGGGTGGAGTAGCCCCAATCAAGCGTTTGTAGTGCCAGCTACAGCTGGGCATGAGGTCAAAGAAGATACAGGGGAGGGGGGGGAAGTCGGAACGGTAGGTAGAACAATGGGGGGTAGAAATATATAGGAAAGAAAAAATACTGAGAGTGAAGAAAAGCAAATAAGTGTAAAGAAAAACAAATGAGTGTAAAGAAAAAAGGAAAGTAAATTAAATTCTACGACCTAGGTCTCAGGCTATTGTTAGGCTAGAATAAATAAATAAATAAAGAAAGAAAGAAGTAAAGAAAGAAATAAAGAAATAACGAAATAAGTAAAAGAACTAGCTGGGACGGTATAGGCGAGGACCCTTTTAAGAGGTATAAGTACGTAAATGATACGATGACGGGTCAACAAAAGGGGCCAAAATACTAAAGAGACTACCACGAAATAAACAATAAAGGTTTCCATCCCGGGCACAATTCCAGCAACCACCCAGTGCAGCAAAGTGAACTAATACGAGATAATAATTCTGAGTCCCGAGAAAAATATATACTAATGCTAACTCTAAAAGATCTAAAACAAGCTACATGAAAGTTCGTACGAAGTAAAGGTAGAATACGGAAGAATAAATTCAGAATCCACCCCGCCCAAAAGAAAAGCGAAGAAAGAAATACTGAAACGAAAAAATAAGGCATAAGTGCCACTAAGAAATATAGAGGGCACAGGGAATAGTGGGAGCGGTCGGAAAAAGGGGACAAGTATCCGGGGTCTAAACCAACTGTTATAAAGGGCGGAGTCCGCCAAATCTATCCTAGACTAGGGGAGGGGGTGGGGTACTAAGGCTACAAGGGGCCAAAGGGCAGCCTCGGGTGGGCGAGAAAAGACGCCGACAAAGGAGAAGAGCTGGGGTAGAAGGACTAAGGAGAGAGGGGGGAAGGAAGGAAATAAAGGAAGCGATAAAAGAATACAAAGAAGATCTTACGTCTCCCTTGGCAAGCAGGGGTTACCCATTGCAAAATCGGCAAGTGGGGTGTTATAGCCCTAGTCTACCCCCCGGGTCATTAAGGGGTTTGAGGGCGAGGTAAGTCCTACGCAATCTATGTTTACATGCAGTAACCAGTTCATCTTTCTTGTTTAGGAGTTGGTCCGTCGAAAACAGCATTTGTAAAGTTTCCTCCGAGCATAATTTGCACGGACGGCGTCCTCCCGTGTAAGAATTGGCTCTGGACAGTAATCTCCAAGTGAGATCATAGGTGATGTTGTTGTCCCTGAGGTCCCATATGTGGTCCGAAAGTGTAGTGGCGTGACGCCGGGCCGGGTTTCGGAAGGTATGTCTATGTTGGTATAGTCGGGTCTTGAAGTCACATGCGGTAAGTCCTATATAGGCTTTGTTGGAGGTATCCGTCCTCACGTTGCACTGGTAGATCACATTACGGTCTCTGCATCTATTGTCGAGTGGGCAAATAGATCTATCCGGGCAGTTACACCTCCTGGTCGGTTCTCCACTGCTATTTAGGTTATTTCTGCCATCGGGGTTGAGTTTTTTGTTGTTAGAGGAGACGATGTTTTGTGCGAAGTTTGGTGTAGTGCTGTAAGAGAGTTTGATGGTATTTTTGTTAATTATGTTGGGGTAGCGGTGTTGTAATGGGAAGTGTTTTTCAATGAGCCTAAAGAATAGTTTCCCGGTGGGAGTTGTCACCTCTGCGTTGTGGGGAGGATTGAACCATGTTACATTGCGTGAGCGGCGGTGTCTCCTGCTGGTTCCGCTAATGGGAGCTGGACAGTAGGATATTTCCTCCCGGAAACCACTCCGCTTGAGGGCCTGGTTGTAATAAGGCGCATGTTCATCGAATATCCGCTCATTAGCTGACAAACGGGATATGCGGAGGGAGATGTTTTTGACCAGGTTGTTTGTGATGTTCCTAGGATGGTTTGATCGGCGGTGGATGTAGTGCAGATTGTCATTAGGTTTCCTGTATGGGTAGTACAGGTCATTTTCGAGGTCGAGGGTCACGTCCAGGAAGTTTACTCTGGTCAGGGAGGTTTGTAGGGTTATTTTAAATCCCCAGTCGCGGAAGAATCTGATTAATTGTTTCCGGACCCGATCTGTACTACTGGGGTTGTACCCTTTAAGGGTAAGGAGCCCATCATCACGGTACAATCCACCACCGAATGCAGGAAACATATCAGTGAGTTTGGCTATTAGGAATAATCCTATAAGATCTGTGACCTCCGCCGAATCCGTGGCGCCCATGCTGACGTCGAAGGGTGAGTCGGGAGCTCTTTTTATCCATTTAGAGTCGTCAAAGAGAAGGACTGTCTTCCTGGCGTGGAGGATGATTTTTCTTTCCTGGTCGGTAATGGGCACAAGTGTTTCGGCGAAGTCCAAGGCGGCAGTAAGTAGCGGTAAGGTGATTGAAGCATAGTAGCTCTCTATGTCGAACTGTATGAATTTAGTTTCTCGTTTATCCTCCATATTGCTGAACCAGGAGATAACTTCCTGGGTGTTGATCCATAGGCTAAGTCGGGTGTGTTGCTTGACTTTTGGTATCACGCGGTCTAGGATTTTTTTGCTGATTCTCCCTATGTCGGACTTCGTTGGGTTAATAAGCCTGATAGAGGCTTTACGGTCAAAATCGGATTTATGGTCCTTCAGTGTGAAGTATGGTGTCCGTGGGTCTAGAGGTTCCGTGCGGTCGGCGACCCCGAGGCTGGAGGTGATTTGTTCTCCATCTCGATTTATGTCCTCGATGCAAGAGTGGTTGGCCTTTTTATAGGTGGAGTTTAGGCTGCTCCTGATCAGTGTGTGGTATCTGTCAGGGTTGACAAAGTATAGGTTCCCAGTTTTATCCGAATGCACCATGATGTCATTTGTGTTATCATACTCTGTTAGGTTGCTACGGAGTTTTTGTAGGAATCGGTTGTGTCTGGGTTTAAATTTAATGTTCTTGACCAGTTGGAAGAGGTCATTCTCGAAGGGTGCGAGCAAGGGGTTCAGGGGCGGAGATTTGTAGGTAATAAATCCGAATCTCTCCTTGGTGCCGAAGTCTTGGTTGTCGCAATATCTGTCATAGAAAAAAGTTCTCCATCTAAGTCTTTTCGCAAATAGATCGATTTTTTGCGTGAGCATCCGAAGGTAAAGTTTTTTCGGTGGGATTGGGATGTTCTTGGTAGAGAAGTCAATGTTGTGTTTTCGCATGGTGCGGGTGAAATGAATTGAGCTTAGCGGAAAAGTCTGGATACGGCGTGGTAAGGTCGGAAAGTGCTCTACTACGGGGGTAGGAGCTAGATAACGAAGGAAATGTGGTAAGGAACCAGGTGGACCATAACGCACCAAAGTACTCAATACTTGAGGTAGTAGAGTGGGTAATAGGAACCAGTAAGACCCCGACAGCTGAGCTCAAGCCGTTTCGACGACCTAATTCTGGACTAAATGAAAATTTATCCTGGTATTTAAATAGCCGATCTTCTCAAGGGGTAATTCCATATATGGTCAAAGTGATTGTCAAAAATCAGTAGTAATTCTGTGGTTGCAAATTAGTAGGGGAGATGGTGGCTAAACCTGCCAGTAGGAGAAAGAGGGGAGGGGGTGGAGTAGCCCCAATCAAGCGTTTGTAGTGCCAGCTACAGCTGGGCATGAGGTCAAAGAAGATACAGGGGAGGGGGAGGGGGAGGAAGTCGGAACGGTAGGTAGAACAATGGGGGGTAGAAATATATAGGAAAGAAAAAATACTGAGAGTGAAGAAAAGAAAATAAGTGTAAAGAAAAACAAATGAGTGTAAAGAAAAAAGTAAAGTAAATTAAATTCTACGACCTAGGTCTCAGGCTATTGTTAGGCTAGAATAAATAAATAAATAAATAAATAAACAAAGCCTATATAGGACTAACCGCATGTGACTTCAAGACCCGGCTATACCAACATAGACATACCTTCCGAAACCCGGCCCGGCGTCACGCCACTACACTTTCGGGCCACATATGGGACCTCAAGGACAACAACATCACCTATGATCTCACTTGGAGATTACTGTCCAGAGCCAATTCTTACACGGGAGGACGCCGTCCGTGCAAATTATGCTCGGAGAAAACTTTACAAATGCTGTTTTCGATGGACCAACTCCTAAACAAGAAAGATGAACTGGTTACTGCATGTAAACATAGATTGCGTAGGACTTACCTCGCCCTCAAACTCCATAATGACCCTGGGGGTAGACTAGGGCTATAACACCCCACTTGCCGATTTTGCAATGGGTAACCCCTGCTTGCCAAGGGAGACGTAAGATCTTCTTTGTATTCTTTTATCGCTTCCTTTATTTCCTTCCTTCCCCCTCTCTCCTTAGTCCTTCTACCCCAGCTCTTCTCCTTTGTCGGCGTCTTTTCTCGCCCACCCGAGGCTGCCCTTTGGCCCCTTGTAGCCTTAGTACCCCCACCACCCCCTCCCCTAGTCTAGGATAGATTTGGCGGACTCCGCCCTTTATAGCAGTTGGTTTAGACCCCGGATACTTGTCCCCTTTTTCCGACCGCTCCCACTATTCCCTGTGCCCTCTATATTTCTTAGTGGCACTTATGCCTTATTTTTTCGTTTCAGTATTTCTTTCTTCGCTTTTCTTTTGGGCGGGGTGGATTCTGAATTTATTCTTCCGTATTCTACCTTTACTTCGTACGAACTTTCATGTAGCTTGTTTTAGATCTTTTAGAGTTAGCATTAGTATATATTTTTCTCGGGACTCAGAATTATTATCTCGTATTAGTTCACTTTGCTGCACTGGGTGGTTGCTGGAATTGTGCCCGGGATGGAAACCTTTATTGTTTATTTCGCGGTAGTCTCTTTAGTATTTTGGCCCCTTTTGTTGTCCCGTCACCGTATCATTTACGTACTTATACCTCTTAAAAGGGTCCTCGCCTATACCGTCCCACCTAGTTCTTTTACTTATTTCGTTATTTCTTTATTTCTTTCTTTACTTCTTTCTTTCTTTATTTATTTATTTATTCTAGCCTAACAATAGCCTGAGACCTAGGTCGTAGAATTTAATTTACTTTACTTTTTTCTTTACACTCATTTGTTTTTCTTTACACTTATTTGCTTTTCTTCACTCTCAGTATTTTTTCTTTCCTATATATTTCTACCCCCCATTGTTCTACCTACCGTTCCGACTTCCTCCCCCCCCCTCCCCTGTATCTTCTTTGACCTCATGCCCAGCTGTAGCTGGCACTACAAACGCTTGATTGGGGCTACTCCACCCCCTCCCCTCTTTCTCCTACTGGCAGGTTTAGCCACCATCTCCCCTACTAATTTGCAACCACAGAATTACTACTGATTTTTGACAATCACTTTGACCATATATGGAATTACCCCTTGAGAAGATCGGCTATTTAAATACCAGGATAAATTTTCATTTAGTCCAGAATTAGCCGTCGAAACGGCTTGAGCTCAGCTGTCGGGGTCTTACTGGTTCCTATTACCCACTCTACTACCTCAAGTATTGAGTACTTTGGTGCGTTATGGTCCACCTGGTTCCTTACCACATTTCCTTCGTTATATATATATATATATATATTAGAAAGTGAGGTTTTTTTTACAAAATGAAGAATAACCGAGGTGTCCTACACGAGTGAAAGTATAAAGAAAAAGAGATGAAATCGAAAATGCAACTGGAGTCTTATTTTTTTTTAAAATATATATATTTATTTGGTTCCTTTACCGGTTTC
>OZ024740.1:375777548-375907548 GCA_964016885.1 Eledone cirrhosa
ATATTGACGTACCCTTTCAAAAATGTGACCGTTGTTTTTGGAGGCCATCCGGATAGCCTCCAAAAACAAATAAATTATATATATATATATATATATATATATATATATATATATATATATATATATATATATGTAAATGAAATAACAGGAGGCTGGACTGATTTAAATCGTTGAAAGGTTTATTATACTATGATAATTTCAACGATTGGGTTCCATATGAATCCGGTGATATCATCAGGTATTGGAATATAACACAGGAATATGTAAAAAGCCATGGGTCCGAAAATCAGAGACAGAGAGGACGGCTGACCAACTAGTTTCTCAGCCAGCCGCCCTCAAAGGGTTGGCAACTGAAAACTACCAATGAATATCTGGTGAGGGGGCGAAAGCTTATAATGCACTACCACCACACAGTCAAAGAAGAAGGGGAAGAAAGAAAGGGAGAAAGAAGTGTAGTGTAAGGGTCATACTACATTCATGTTAGAAAATGCCGCGAAAAAAATGCTACCCAAAGAATCTATAATGGGTGTCTGTATGGTCTAATGTGTGAACCGAAGATTGGAACGTTAAACTTATATTGCGAGTTATAGGATGAAATTAAATTAAATTAATAATATTAAATTGCAAAATGGTAAATTGAAAAATAGATGTAGCGAGATTTATTTATTTAATGAACTTACGGAGACTGTCTTATATGAAATAAATGCTTAACTCGATAATATATTAGGATGGGATATAGAGTAAAGATTTCGATTTGGAGCCCAGCCAGCACACCCACCACCATGAGTCAGCCAGTCTCGAGTGGTATCGTCCAGCGAAAGAAATGGAAATTAATTTTTCCGAGTACTCTAGGAACGTAGCTAACTTTGGCCCCGGGATCGCTAACGGGAACTCCACAATTTCGACAGGCCATCGTCAATACCACGAATACTATTAAATCACACATTAGGGGTTTATTTACGTGTCAGTAGAGGCATGATACAGCTAATAGTTATGCCCAAACCTGGAGTTTGTAGGTACACGTATAATGTGGCGGCCAAATGAGGCGGCGCGGTGGGACCGGGGCAAAGCAATCCGTTCCGAGTAATTTTATTTACCGAAAGAGGAGAAATTTATTTTTCCGAGCACTCAAGGAAGGCTGAACTTTCCGAGTGCCCAGCGCGCAGCCGGGAAAAGCCACCACACAAGTAGAATGTAACAACCCAATGAAAAGTGCAAATAGACCAAAATTATTTTAAAGTCCCAGTTAGTCCGGGTTATAGGTAGTGTGGTTCTTAGGTGGGTAGGGGCTATGAAAGGTGCATAATGACCTGAGTAAGTAAAAGTTACAAAAAAATACGAAAAAATAATAAAAGCAGCATACAAAGATAAAATACCAATATAAAGATAGAATACATTGTTAAAAATACATTAATAAAATAATAAAAAAATAATAAAATATACATTAATGAGATAGTAATCAAAATTAATAAAGATAAATAAGAATCAATATAGATCAAGTTGTAGTAAGATAATACAAGTTGTACATATAGATATAGATATAGAGGATGTAGGAGATGGAATGGTAACAGGTTGTACCTAGTGTAAAGTTGGGGTCTCCGAATTCAGTGCGAGTCACAAAAAGTCCTGAGGTATAGAGTAGAGAATTCAGTCAATACAATACATGTTTTAGTAAAATACGTAGAGTTTTGTCGGAATCAGAATCATTCCGATAAGGAAGTAGTATCAGGTGGCGGTAGATAAGGCTCAGAGCAGCCAAAATCCGAATGGTAAGTAAATCAGTAAATCCCATGCTGGTAATAGATGTACACTGAAGTCAGTGGCGCTGTTCAATATTATATTTTGAAGTGCTCAACATTATAGGAGCATTATTTTTTTAGGTTTGTTGGTTCACCATTGGATAGAACTGGTCATTCCGTATGGTCAATTCTGGTGTAATATTGTGAAGAGTACTCAACGCAGTGCAGTTCACCCATCTTCGTTTGTGTAGTTGGTGGTGCGAATACGGAGTTAATTATAAATGAAATAACAGGAGGCTGGACTGGTGTAAATCCTTGAAAGGTTTCTTATACTATGATCATTTCAATGACCGGGTTCCATATGAATCCGGTGATATATATACATATCAACTAGAAATTGATTGACATATGTATATATTTAAAATAAACACAGGAAACAATCACAGGGGATGATTTGTAAAGTGTGTAATCACACATATCTTCCCCCTTGCTGAAGATCCAAGATTTGACTACTGTGACTTTACGGATTATTGGTGAAATATAGTTATTTAATGAGGTATATACAAGGAGGATTAATCATTTTTTACAAGCTAATATTTGAAGCTCTAGTTAAACTTTAATTAGTTACGTACCTAGCTATGTGTGATTACACACTTTACAAATTATCCCCTGTGATTGTTTCATGTGTTAATTTTAAATATATATATATATATGTCAATCAATTTGTAGTTGATATGAAATGCTCGTATCTATTCATTGGAATCCTTTAGCTTATTCTACGGTGAATATGGCGCATGTCTCGGATATGACTCCCTTAATTTAATTTAATTAAATATATTTCGGATACATATACATATATATATATATATGTATATATATATATATATATATATATATATATATATATATATATATATATAAAAACAATAAATTTGAAGACTAAAATCCAAAGAGGACTCGATAAGGATAATTATATATCAAATATATATGAACCGTAGAGCAAATATTTATTAAAATAACAGATTAAAGCAATAATCGCACCCTTAACGGGATCTTCTGAAACTAAAAAAAATCAATCTGTGAACGCAGAAGTATATATTTCGAAAAACGTTGCAACCGAAGGAAGGCAGGATGACGATACTTTCGTCCGTGGAAACGTTCCCTGGCAAAGAACGAAATAAAACGATAATACGTTATTATTTGGAGCGGTAAAAACAATTACACGCAAAGACAAAACCACGTTTTTTGGTATAAACGAAGTTGCTGAATAATATTCTATTAGGTGGTTCCCTGGCAATAAACGGAAAAATCGAAGATAATACGTCATTATGTGGACCGATGAGAAGAATTACACGCAAAAGGAAAACCACGTTTATGGTATAACTGAAGTCGTAGACTAAGATTCTATTTAGGAAACCGAATGATTCACGGCTTCAATGTTAAGAATAATTCAACGCTGCTGGGTTTAAAATCACCTCTGATCTCAACCATCATGGACCGGACTGCACCTCTGGACCCTATTTCTCCCCACTTTATCCTGAAGGATCACAAATCCAATATCCCTAACCACGCCTCTATTCGGCTTATTAACCCTACGAAGTCCGATTTAGGTAGACTTGGTAAAAGGATTTTAAATAGACTTATACCTGCAATTATAAGCTTGGCTCCTCTTGCACTGTAGCACAATTCTTTCGCGGTGCTTGATTGGCATATGCAATAAGGATCATTGCCGTTTTATCCAATTCGATATCAATAATTACTACTCCTCTATCACTTTACAACTCCTTCTCAGAGCTATCAATTTCGCTAAAACGCTCACGGTGTTTAAGGATTTCGAAGGTGATGTCATCCTCAATGCCCGTAAGTCGGTGATTAATTCCGACGACTCTATTTGGATAAAAAAATCGAATAGTACCCAATTCGATGTGAGTATGGGCGCCAGCCATTCTGCGGAGATTACTGCTCTTATCGGCCTTTTCTTTCTTTCCTCTATCAAGGAAGAATTCCCAACGTGGGCGGTGGTTTGTACCGTGATGACGGTCTTTTGACCTTGACAAATTGTGGCCCACGTACACAGGTTCAGAAAAGAACTCACAGCTTTCGTTAAAGGGTTCAACCTCTCCATACAGGTTGAGGCCAAACTCTCGGTCGTTAATTACCTCGATATTACCTTCAATTTGTCGAATGGCTTTTACTAACCGTATAAAAAGCCGAATGATACGCATAATTACATAAGCAAGCATTCTAACCATCCTGCCAGCATAAGCAAGAACCTGGTAAGAAACGTTTCTTTGAGACTTTCCCGTTATTCTACAAACGACCATATTTTCACCGACCAATCCACATATTACAATGAAGCTCTTGCTCTGAGTGGATTTGTCGATAAGGTAGCATATGCCGAGTATGAGCATAGACCTAGGAAAATAGATCCCGAGGCATTATATGGTATAACCCACCATATAACATGGAGGTGGCCACAACATTAGCTAAGATCTTTCTCTCCCTTATTATGAAGCACCCTCCCCCTTCCAGCACATAAATATAATAACATTTTTAATAGAAATAACATTGAAATTTCTTACTCTACGACTCCTAACCTTGCACACAACATCACTGCTTCAAATTTAGCTAAATTACCTAGTCGTAGGAACACGCACCACCCTGTAGCTAGTACTAACTGTAATTGTAGGAATCGGGTTGAATGCTCCCTATCCGGGAAATGCCTCTCCAATAACATTGTCTACAAATGTAAGGTTGAGACACCCACGTCACGTAGGGTCTACATAGGTGTAACCGTCAATAGCTCAATCAGCGTATTTACATGCATACTCATTCTTTTTCTAACCCTTTAAGAAGGAATATGACGTCACTTTCAGCTTATATCTGCAGTTTAAAAGACAACCACACCCAATATAGGTTACACTGGGAGATCCTAGCTAAAGCTAGATCGTATAAGGGAGCTAAAAGACCATGTGACCTCTGTGCCACTGAAGCCCTGGAAATACTCTACGCCAAAGACCACATCTTAAACAAAAAATCTGAGGAAATTTCGACTTGTAAACATAAATTGCACAACATTTTCCTGTATTACAGCCCCACTTTATACCCTAACGGATAGTACGAACTATACGCGGATGATTTACATCTTGATGTGGTAGCTAAGTATATTTTATGTTTATACCATTACTTATGTGTATAGGTAAATATATATTACCTGTATGTTTTGTGAAGGTACGTATACTTTCTCGTACGTATATTTGCTTGTATTCTTATAGGCGTATATAATATATTATATATACTGGTATATGTTTATATGGGTATGCGTATACGTGAGTTTTGCGTGTGTGTGTGTGTGTGTATGCGTGTTGCACATATGTAGGGTGTGTGTATATGTGCACTTTGTGTTTTGGTTGACGTGTGTTTAGCGAACATATGTGTATTTACATGTGGGTGCGTGTGTGCGCGCGTTATATACGCATTTATGTGTGTATATTTATATACGTTTATATAATTATATGTATACACGCACACGTACACACACATATATATATTATATATTTTTTTCTTTACATATGTTTTTTGTGTATTTGCTGTATACGTTCGTGTGTGTGCGGGTGCAGGTGTTGCGTGGGGTTTTGTATGTGCGCGCGTAGTTTTGTGTACGTCCCTGTATTTGCATACCCATGGCGGGTGTTTCCGCGTATGCATGTGTATGTACGTATATGGATGCGTGCATCTATATATTTAATTATTGTTGATTTCAATAACCTGTGTAATTTATTTACATTATTCTTAACTCCGAATCATTCGGTTTCCTAAATAGAATTTTAGTCTACGACTTCAGTTATACGTTGATCGTGGTTTTCTCCTTGCGTGTAATTGTTCTTATCGGTCCACATAATGATGTATTATCTTCGTTTTTTTTCGTTCATTGCCAGGGAACGTCTCCACGTACCACCTAATAGAATATTAATCTACGACTTCATCTATATATATATGCAAGTTTACGAGTCTGTGTGTCCGCCTAAAACTAGCAAACAACCGGACCAAACTCCTCACAATTACATGTACATATTCACTATACATTCGGACAGATAACGGTCGAAAACTTTTACTTTGCAAAGCAAGGAATTCATTTAAATTCAATTTGTCTTATTTTCTAAAGAATAGCAAAAGAGATCATCAATTTTGTTTTTTTATGTTCTCCAGTCTGTAGATAAGAGAGTGAAGGATGGGAGAGAGAAAGAGAGAGAGTAAGGGATGAGAGAGAAAGAGAGAGAGTGAGTGGATGGGAGAGAGAGAGTAAGGGGATGAGAGAGAAAGAGAGAGAGAGAGTGGATGGGAGAGAGAAAGAAAGAGAGTAAGGATTGCGTTAGAGAGTAGAAGATGGGAGATAGAGAGTAAGGGGATGTGAGAGGGAAAGAAAGAAAGTAAAGGGATGAGAGAGAAATACGATGAAAGAGAGAGGGGGAAAGTAACTAGCGTTGTTAACTTTTATGTATTTATTATTTTTACACACTTCTTAACTCTCCCAATGTTATTTATCTTTTATTTGTTTTTTGTTTGCAATTCTGTAGAAAATGAGTGAGAGAAACTGATGGCCTCTCTAAGGTGGATGTAGTTATCTGACCTCAACTTAGTTTGAATACTTCGCAGAAAACCCAATCATTCTGTTTCCATTTTGGTATCCATGTCCACCATGAACTGGCTGGTTACTTCTTTGAATCGCAGAACTTGGTTGAAGTGATCACGTACCATGAAATGTTAAGCATAGAATTATTTTCAGCTGATTGATCGGCCAGTTTCTTGTCCCGTTCTTGGGCTGATCTGCCGTAGCTGAAAATCATATCCATCTTGACCATTCCAAAAGATGAACGGATATTGGAGTGAATCATAGGCTCTATGAGTTTCACAAATTCCCTCCAAATGTCCACTTCGTTTTTGCAAAACAATGTCACGTCGTTCATGCTGTTCATCAACCATTATGATTGCAACTTCAACAGTGACAGGTGCATTGAATCTGCGTTCATGTTCTGAAGCTGGGCGTTTGTCTGGCCTAATGATGATTTTACGATCTCTGGTGTTGTTCATATGCTCCAGTGCATATTTAAATACACCACATGGTGAAGCATTTCTTGTATCTTTATGACTATGTAGAAATGAAATCCACCATGGACATTAGTACATCTTTGTTGTGCCTGTGTTTCATTTCCACCCATGAAGTAAGCCTGCACTAATTTGTGAGGCTCCTGTGAAAGTGGCAGAAGGCCACCCATTAAGTGGTAACACTGTCCCTGAATGTTATAACTTGTACATTTTCAGCTACGGCAGATGAGCACGGGACAAGAAACTGGCACGGGACAAGAAACTGGCCGATCATTCAGCTGAAAATAATTCTATGTTTAACATTACATGGTACGTGATCACTTCAACCAAGTTCTGTGATTCAAAGAAGTAACCAGCCAGTTCATGGTGGACATGAATGCCAAAATTGAAACAGAATGATTGGGTTTTCTGCGAAGGAATCAAACTAAGTTGAGGGCAGATAACTACATACACCTTAGAGATGCCATCAACTTCTCTCACTCATTCTCTACAGAATAGCAAACAAAAATTAAATAAAAGATAAATAACATTGGGAGAGTTAAGAAGTGTGTAAAAATATAAATAGATAAAAGTTAACAACGCTGGTTACTTTCCCTCTCTCTCTCTTTCATCGTATTTCTCTCTCATCCCCTTACACTCTTTCTTTCTCTCTCATATCCCCTTACTCTCTCTCTCTCCCATCTCCCACTCACTCTCGCATCCCATACTCTCTTTCTTTCTCTCACATCACCTTACTCTCTCTCTCTCTCTCCCATCCACTCACTCTCTCTCTCTTTATCTCTCATCCCTTACTCTCTCTCTTTCTCTCTCTTTATCTCTCTCTCTTTCTCTCTCTCTTTCTCTCTCTCTTTCTCTCTCCCATATCTCACTGTCTTATTCATTAGAAAATAAGATACATTGAATTTAAATGAATTCATTGCTTTACAAAGTAAAACCTTTTCGAACGTTACCTGTCCGAGAGTATCGTGAATATGTACATGTAATTTTGAGGAGTTTGGTCCGGTAGTTTGCTAGTTTTAGGCGGACACACAGAATCGTAAACTTGCATTTATATATATACTACCCGGGTATTTTATGAAAGTTACAATATATTTGGCACACATTACAAAATATTTGACCGTTTAAATATGATTGCAGAATTTTAACCAAAGTAGGAATTATAGCAGAATATTTATTGCCGTTTGGTCAAAGTAAATCATCTAGATAAAAATATTTTTTTTTCCAGTGGTGATTTTTTTTAGTACTTCTCACTATTACACTCAGCATATATAATGCTTTACTCGCAGATTAATCATTAGGTATGTTGTCAGGGCATGACTTAAAAAATACATTTACATTTTCTTTGATTATCCTTTTCTGTCTCCTTTTTTTATTTTGCTCAATCTGAACTTTTGAAATTCAAACAACATGTAAAGAGTATTTTAAAAACCATAAACAAAATAATTGTTTCTACTTTTTGGCACAAAGCCAGCAATTACTCAGTACATTACTGGTACTTTATTTTATCGACCCCATAAGGATGAAAGGTAAAGTTAACCTCGGCGGGATTTGAACTCAAATAATAAAGGGACGTAACTCTATGTTTCAAAGCATGGCGTCCGACCCTCTACCGATACAGCCAATCCACCATAAAGAAAATAATTGTTTCTACTTCAGGCACAAGGCCAGCAATTGCCCAGTGCATTACTGATACTTTATTTTTTCGACCCCGTAGAGATGAAAGGCAAAGTCAACCACGGCGGGATTTGAACTCAGATCGTAAAGGGATGTAACTATGCTGGAAAGCATGGCGTCCGACCCTCTAACGATACTGCCAATCCACCATAAATAAAATAATAACATATATTTAGCATTGGTTTATGATTGAATAAATATTTACTTACTCGTTTCTGTAATTCGGGGAAAGTGTATTTAAATGTGTACACTGTAGCTTTCACCAATCTTTGCCTCTATGGCAGTAGGATCTTGTTTGAGGGAGATTTGTTTTCTATTTCTATTAGCTATACCAACAGATATAGTGGCTCACATGACATACATAGATACATACATACACATGTATGTGTGTAAGACAGTTCCTTGTGATTTGAAATGGATTTTGCTAATATTTCTAGGAGATCGAGTTATCACATAGAACCATTTCTTTTTGCTTCATACATATATACATTTCCTGAGAAAGTAAGGTGGGATTTGAAGGAAATTTGGCTGTTATTTCTACCCAACAAAGTCCTCACTTATACTACTTTATATAGCAGAGGTACCCGGGAATTCCTGCATATTCTTCCAAAGTAACACCATGCAGTACATTTGCGGCTTCAGAATTCCTTGCAAACTACATGACTAAGGAATTAGAATCTGTGTGTATTGTCATTGAATAAGGAATTAGGACATTGCTCATTCCGAAGCCTCTGGATAAACAACATTCTTGGTTTGCCATGTGGTGCCACAATGAAGAGACAATCAGGGTTCCCAACCCTTGTTGTGCCATCATAGAATTGACCATGCGAAAAGACAGGATCTGCCAGATTCAACCCAACGACTTTCAATGATTGCCCTTGAAATGTATTAATGGTCATGGCAAAACTGAGCCTGATCGGAAATTGAAGTCTTTGAAATTCAAATGGCAAACAGTTGGCTTCAGAGGTATTCTGGGAATGAAACAATTGTCACCACAAAATTTTCCTGACATTGCAACTTCTAGAACATTGGACATCATATTTTGATGATCAGTCTTGTGCCATTACAAAGAGGATCCAGATTACGAAGTAGCATAACCGATGCTCCAAGCTTCAGTATAAGGTTGTGTGGAGGAATTCCCGCTCGTTCAAGACTGTTCAAAAATTCAGTTGGATAGTTTACAACCTGGACTTGAGAAGTGATTGTGTCAACTGATGTGTAGCATATTTTCTCTCCCGGTAACATCTCCAGCAGCCTTCTGTTGATTTCTTTCACAGCAACATTTTTAGGTCCCAAGATTTCTCGTCCACAGAGCCATTTCGGATTACATTGCCTGGTCTGAATGGTTGGAAATACTCTGGCAATCAGTTCTTGTTCTGTGTCAATGATATAGCCAAATGACAACTGAATATGGTCATTGGAGTACTTTTCAAGCAGTCCATTTCCCAATTTAAGTAGTTGGATGGCAAACTCACTGACACCTTCGTCACCAGTTATGTGCACTCGCATGCTGGTTGTAGGGCTCAGCAGCTGAAAGCGGGGTCAGAGACAGGATGTTTTCACACAGTCATTGACCTGATCAGCTCGAGTCCTTCGAAGAATTACAGACAGAATTTGTCTGAAATCACCAGCAATAACCATGGTCACGTCTCCCATTATGCAACTATTTTCTCTCAGATCCCTTATCGTCCGGTCCAAAGCTTCAATTGCTCCGTTATGGCTCATAGTAGCTTCATCCCAAATTATCATCTTGCATGTTTGCAGAAGCTTGCCCTTGGGCGAGTTCCTCTTGATGTTGTAAAATATTGTTCATGCCGTGTGAGATCTATGGGCAGCTTAAACATGGAGTGTGCAGTTCTTCCTTCATCCAGAAGTATTGCTAAAATGCCACTTGAAGCCACAGCAAGGGCAATATGTTGATTTTGGCGAAATGTTGCAAGCAGGAGTTTAAAGAGGAATGTCTTGCCTGTGCCAGCAGGAGTATCGATGAAAAAAAGTATATACAACCTCTATAGAAAAGGATATACAACTTCTATAAAAGCATCTGTGATTTCTTTTGACATATGTAGAAAATAAGCTTTGATGGTAACATACATCGTCAGCTAAAGAACGCCACCACCATAACACAAACATGTTTGTGTAAATATATATATAAACGCGGACACACGTTAGGTAAAGTATGCCTCCTATCACCTTCCCTCTCTCCTGCCTCTTTACTCTTTTCTCTCTCTCATCTTTACTCTTTTCTTATTGTGTTTTTCTCCCCATCCGCCTCACTCCCTTTCTCTTTCTCATCTCCTCTCTTTCTTTCTATCACTCATCCTCTACACAATAGCAAACAAAAAATAAATAAAAGATAAATAACATTGGGGGAGTTAAGAAGTGTGTAAAAATAATAAATAAATAAAAGTTAATGAACACTAACTACTTTCCCGTTCTCTCTCCCATCCCATTACTCTCTCTCTTTTTATTTCTCTCTCACATAACCCCTCTCCCATACGGAATAGAGAACAAAAAATAAAGAAAAGATAAATAACGTTAAGGAAGAGGGAGAGTTAAAAAGTGTGTAAAAATAATAGTTAAGAACACTGATTATTTTACCTCTCTCTCTTTCATCGTCTTTCTCTCTCATCCCCTTACTCTCTTTCTTTCTCTCTCACATATTCTTACTCTGTCTCTCTCTCGCCCACCTCCCACTCTCTCTATCATCCGTTACTCTCTTTCTCTCTCACATCCCCTTACTCTCTCTCTCTCTCTCTCTCTCTCTCTCTCTCTCAAACTCACTCTCTCTCTTTCTTTCACATTGCCTTACTCTCTCTCCCATCTGCCACTCTCTCTCTTTCTCTCTCATCCCTTACTCTCTCTCTTTCTCTCTCCCATCCCTCACTCTCTTATCTCCAGAGTGGAGAACAAAAAAAAGCAAAATGGAATATCTCTTTTGCTATTCTTTAGAAAATAAGACAAATTGAATTTAAATGAATTCCTTGCTTTGCAAAGTAAAAGTTTTCGACCGTTATCTGTCCGAGTGTATAGTGAATGTGTACATGTAATTTTGAGGAGTTTGGTGTAGTAGTTTGCTAGCTTTAGGCGGACACACCGAATCGTAAACTTGCATTTACATATTTAGAAATATGTTTCTTTATTAGCCACAGGGGCACAAAAAAAGGTGACAAATTCAAAGGGTGAAGTTTACATACAATAAAAACGTGTAAAATATTATCACAAATGCAATTGGAAAAGTTAATCGATTTTCCACAATACGGGGAGACATTTCACATGGGTAACACATAACCCCGAAAAAATGTGCAACCCTCATCTCCAGAAGTACGAAGAGTTTGTACCCCTTTCCTCTCTTCCTCCTTTTCCTCAAACTACAGGCTGATATAGAGAGAAGGCCCATTCACTCGGGCCATTCTCACCATATTCACCCACCTTTCATAAAACTTGCTGGGGTACAGCACCTCTCTCTCCATCCTGATTCTTCTTCCAAAGTGGTATTTGATAAGAAGAATCAGTTGTTGGCCGGAGAGAAATGTGTCTGACCTCAGCTCTTTTAACCTCGCCCACCATACAACCTCTTTCCCCATAGCTATCACACAAAGGAAAACCGCCTCTCCTTCGTGTTTGAAGGAGGCTGGCGGTTTGATCATGACAATGGACTCGGTGGTCAACCGGATTGGTCCCACCCGCGACAATAGTCGTTCTACATAGCCCCACAGGTCGGTAACGCCCGCGCAGTGTATGAATGCGTGCGCAAGGGTTTCTTCGTCTCGCACGCATCTCGGACGGATCTTTTTCGAAGGGTCCCTGCCCGGGCGCCCATGTCTATAGAGCTTGTCTCGAACTGGTAGAGCTACTCTGTAGCACTGCCAGGCAAGGGACTTTGGAAGTTGTCCATCGGTCCCGGGTGGAAGGTCACGGAACAGACTGGCCAGTTCGTCTTCCTCTACGCCTATTGTTTCTCCGAGCGCGTCGTCGCACTTGCTGCAGATCAACCCTCTATAGAATGATTAAGTGGAGTCTCCACTGATCGCCGGGTCCTCCTGCCAGAGGCTGTGAGCGCCTGAGCACATTCGATGTGCCAGTCGCCCATTTTCCTCGGTCTTTGCTTGACCCAGGACTGGAGCTCGGTCAGCGACACGAGTCGTGGGAAGGCTTGCCTCACGAACGGGGCCCACACCGGTTGTCCGGTGAGGAATACGTACAGATGCCACAGCCTGAGTGCGTGTTTGCGTATCGTCAGCGCCGCATCCCCAGCCCTCCGTTGGAAGGGTTTTGGCAGGAGATGGATCTTATCACCAAAGGAGCCCGCTTCTTCCAAATGAATTGGAAGAGCGCGCGCTCCATTTTGGTGAGCGTTTTGGCTGGACAAGTCACGACGATCAAGCGGTAGTAGATGACGGACGCTATAAAAGTGTTCACCACCTCCGCTCGACCATTCAAGGATAGTTTGTACTCGGCCCACTGATGGGTGAGTGCACACACCTTGGCCGTCACCTCGTTCCAGTTTTTCTCCACCTGGAAGTCCGGACCAAACCAGACCCCGAGCAGCTTTACCGGTCCTTCCGTGCAGCGTCCGGCACACCATCGGAAGGCATCGGTTAGCCTCTCCACGAACCGAGTCGCAAACCGATTCAGCTTCGCTCCTGTGAACCTTTCGTATTCCTTGAGAAAGGTGCCGACTTCCTTGATGTGCGAGGTGCTCGACACCTTTCGTAGGCCGACGCCGCTTTCTGCAATCCCAGTTCCAGAGGGCTGCCCTGCAATAGCTACAACTTCCGCAGTAGTGGTTCGAGAGTCAGTACGAACAGAATGGATGAGAGAGGGTATCCCTGTCGAATGGATCGCATGATATCGAACGGCGCTGAGAGATAGCCGTTCACCCTGCCCTTGAGAAGATGTTGCTGCTGTGCATTGCAGTATCCAGCCACTGAACAAGGTTCCGAAGCCTGCCGCCTCGAGCAGCGCATCCACGTAACGATGATCAACCCTATCGAAAGCCTTAGACTGATCGAAGTTGATCAGGGCCCCACCGAAGCCGGGTTTACAACCATCCCCCTCTATGATGTATCGCATGAGGTGGAGGTTGTCGTGTATGTACCTGGTCGGGATTGTGCATGTCTGAGCTTCGCACACCAGATTTTCGTTGACAAGCGCCTGCCTCTTTGCCAATACCTTGGCCAAAATCTGTAACTCTGTGTTATATCATCCCCCTTATTCTGGTCCTTCCTGACTAGTGTGACTACGCCCCTGGTCACAGAACTGGGAGTTCTCCCATTCTGCTGCCAGTTGCAGTACACCGTTTCCTGGAGACCGGAGACAAGTGCGGCATTGCTACGTAAAATTCGTAGGGTAGACCGTCGAGACCAGGAGATTTGCGTTTGCCGCATTGTCTCAGCGCGTCCCCTATCTCAGCGGCTAAAATCGGTTTTTCGCATAACTTCGCCTCGCTTTCCGAGAGGCGCGGTAGGCCGTCGAGGTATGGACTGAAATCCATAGCCCCTCCCGGTACGCAGCCCTGCCCGAACAGCTGAGCAAAGTACCTCTGAAAGGCCGCGCATATCTGCTTCGGCTCACGTATCACGCGTCCGTCTTGGTCCTTTAAAGACCGAATCGTGGACTTGTTGCCGCTTTTTGCTTCCGTCATCCGGGCCCAGCTAACAGCTTTGGCTCCCTCGTTACCCAGAGCACGTATTTTGCTTCTGACAACGCAGCTCTCGTGCTTTGCGTCGAATAACTTGTCCAAGGCCGTTCTTGTTGCTAGCACGCTGGCTAAGTTGCCACTTCTAATTGCCTCTTCTACTTTATCTATCAGTTCCTTCTCGGTCCTATTTCTATTTAAAGCTAATTATTTACTAAAAACTAACGAGTCTAATCTAACTGCTCTCTTGGGAGAGTACCACCATCTGTTGTTGACAATGGCCCCTGTCAAGTGCTGTTTAACTAAAGTGCTAATCCGTCTACTGTAGGCTTTGCGTGTCGGTAACGACAATTCAGCTCCCAGTAGCCGGGTTCTTGTATATGGGTTCTATCAAGTTTGACCATGCAGGACACTAGTTTGTGATCTGAATAGGCAACCATGAACATTTATGGACAGCTTGACATGTCCCTATCTTTATTTCTAATTAGAACCCTATCTAGGTACGATCTAGATGTTCCACTAGGATTAGTCCATGTCCACAGTGGCATTTATATATACATAGATAGATAGGTAGATAGATTGATAGATAGATAGATTTACACACACATATGTGTGTGTGTATGAGGAGTGGGCGTTCTTTAGCAGACGATATATTTTACCATCAAAGCTTATTTTCTACATATGTCTAAAGAAATCACAAATGCTTTTATAGAAGTTGTATATATGTATGGATCTTAGGTGCGTCAGAGGAATGGAGTGCGCAACATACCAAGATGCATGTAAACAGCATGGACTGCTGCATGACAATGGGCACTGGAAGGAGTGCCTAGAAGAAGCAGCAATCACTCAAGACTGATCATCAAAAATATGATGATCAAAAAGTGTTCTAGAAGTTGCAATCATGTCTAGAAAATTTGATGGTGACAATTGTTTCATTCCCAGAATACCTGTGAAGCCGATTCATTTGCCATTTGAATTTCAAAGACTTCAATTTCCGATCAGGCTCAGTTTTGCCATGACGATTAATAAATCTTAAGGCCAATCATTGAAGTCGTTGGGTTGAATCTGCAGATCCTGTCTTTTCACGTGGTCAACTCGTTGTTGGCACAACAAGGGTTGGGAACACAGATTGTGGTACCACATGGCAAAACCAAGAATGTTGTTTATCCAGAGGCTTTGGAATGAGCAATGTCCTAATTCCTCGTTCAATGACAATACATACAGATTCTAATTCCTTAGTCATGTAGTTTGCAACGAATTCTGAAGCCGCAAATTTACTGCATGGTGTTACGTTGGAAGATTATGCAGGAATTCCCGGTTACCTATGCTATATAAAGTAGTATAAGTGAGGACTTTGTTGGGTAGAAATAGCAGCCACATTTCCTTCAAATCCCACCTTACTTTCACAGGTATGTATATATGTATGAAGCAAAAAGGAATGGTTCTATGTGATAAATCGATGTACTAGAAATATTAGCAAAATCCATTTAAAATCACAAACAACAGTCTTACGCACATACATGTGTGTTTATGTATCTATGAATGTCATGTGCGCCACTATAACTGTTGGTATAGCTAATAGAAATAGAAAACACATCTCCCTCAAACAAGATCCTACTGCTATAGATGCAAAGTTAGGTGAAAGCTACAGTGTACAAATTTAAATACACTTTCCCCGAATTACAGAAATGAGTAAGTAAATGCTTCATTTAATCATAAACCAATCTCTATATATAAAACTGTGGTTGTCTGTCTGTCTATCGATTTTTGGCACACATCTCCTCTTAGAATCTCTCACGGAATTGCACCGAAATTGCTATACTTGTACATTGAGCCCTAGCGAAGACATCGGAAAAAAAATAATTTCAAATTGACCCACCCTATGTGACGAAATCGAATATAATGTATCGATTTTTGAGCGTAAGTGATCAGTTATTTCCCTTTGTTCTGTTTACATTGAGCGTCTGCGTGCAAAAATTAAAAAAATTACGCTGGCTTTCTCAGCGTTTAAAATGACATTAACACAATACACGATTTAAAGACTACGTAAAACAAGCCTTTTAAAACAATATTTTTACTTGAAAACAAGTCTATTTAAAAACTACTTAAAACAAGCAAATATTTCGTAAAAAAAAGCAAAAATTATATAAGTTTATATAAAATATATGTATCTGTAAATTTCGTTAGGCGTGCAGACAGACAGTCGTGCAGAGAGGTGATATAGGCGTGCAGACAGATAGTCGTGCAGAGAGGTGATATAGGCGTGCAGACATACAGTCGTGCAGAGAGGTGATATAGGCGTGCAGACAGACATAACTGATAATTTGGTTACGCTAATGTTTTTCTCTGCGTTGCAGTGTTTACATTTTCGATCTTTGTTAATAAATAACCAGTGCAGTTTCTATCCCCAGCATCCTCTTTTGTTATAACATTCGGGTTATCGTTATGTTTTCTTAACTTCATAAGGCATATTGTTGGTTGAGGGAATATTAATCAAAAACACCACATGCAAGTCTGCACAGTAGACACTACAGTTTTTAAGCCAAGAAAGAAACTTAACATTGTAACTTTAACACAGCTACTGAGCGACCCCGAGCAACGCCGGGCTTTACTGCTAGTGCTAAATATATTTTCTTATTTTATTTATGGTTTTTAAAATAGTCTTTACAACTTGTTTGAATTTCAGAGATTCAGATTGAGCAAAAAAAAAAGAAAAAGAATAGGATAAATTAAAAAAATCTAAATGTATTTTTTGGGGCATGTCCTTTTCACTGATAAAATAGCTAATGATTCATCTATGAGTAAAGCATTATATATGCTGACTGAATTAGGGAGCAGTATTCAAAAAGACACCACTGGAAATAATATGTTTATCTAGATGATTTATTTTGACCAAACGGCAATAAATATTCTGTTATAATTCCTACTTTGGCGAAAATTCAGCAATCATATTTGAATGGTCAAATATTTTGTAATGTGTGCCAAATATATTGTAACTTTCATAAACTAGCTGAGCTACCCGGGTATCACCCTTCAAATGCTTATAATGAACTTGGCAATATATTGTCAATTAATTTTTGAAGGGTTGATCTCTGTGGTTGATTTGCGGGGCATACTGTGTTTTATTTTTAATATTTTTTTATTTTTTGATATTTTTATTGATATATTGATATCTGTTGTCTATTTATGCTTGAACGATAATCATGTAGAGTAAAGACAAGAATAGTATTGTTAAAATTAATGTGTGTATGTACACATATATGTATACTAGATTTTTTATAGCACAATGAGAATGTTTTCATGTGAAATAGGAATTTGCAGTGTTGATCACGTAAATTCACATGGAAGTCTATAGTATCGAATCTGGGATAACCTTCTATTCTCTTTTTCTTTTTCTTTTTTCATGAAAGTGCATATATACTTATGTATTTCAATTTTTTTTGAAGTTTTTTATCTCAGTTTTTTATCTCAGTTTTTTTATCTCAGTTTTTTTTTATCTCAGTTTTTTTTGCTCAACTCTGATATAAACCTAGGAATTTTAAACTAGACATATGATCATTATTTTTCACACATTATTGATACGTGTCTCATTCATGAATACTGATATTTACATTATAATACCTAATTCATACGAATTGATATTTTTACATTGATGAAACATAATGTTTTAAATCTGCCTCGTTTATGTCTGGATATTTTTCTTTTCTCTCTATGTAACGGCTGTTTTCTCTCCTAACCACATATATCTCTCTCTACCTTAATACTAGAACTAAATAAATAAATAAATAAATAAATATATAATTGATACGTCATTCAACTGGTGCCCAACTACCTATTTTCTTTCTCTCTATCTCTATCTCTATCTATCTCTCTCTATTTTTTTCTCTCTCTCTCTCTTCTCTCTCTCTCTCTATCTATCTCCCTCTGTGTTTTTTCTCTCTCTATCTATCTCTCTATATCTATCTCTCTCTATTTAGTTGCATGCATTTCTTCTTTTTCTTCGCTTTTTTTCTTTCTTTCTTTTTATAACTGTCCCTAACATTTTTCACTACCAAATCAACTTTTTAAATGGAAGTTTAAGGTATATCAAATCTATCTATTTATAAGACTGTTTATATTGTATTTTGTCTGAAGAAGGCATACCATATTTTTAATATGATATCCCTGAAATATATATAATGAAATAAATATGGTTTTATAAATATAGTTTCCATTTATTTAATATCGTATATATATATATATATATATATATATATATATTTACGTATAGCACGGAGCATATGTTCATAAACACACATGCGCCGTGTTGTATTATGACAGTATTGTATTAGCTCAATGTACAAAAGCAGAGCCGTTATATTTAAAAGAAACCAACTACTGACAATTCCACTTCTATTTAACCCCTAGACATTCGGGACATATGTAACCGATTGATCTAGCCTATACTGTTAATATACATGTGTAGTAACTCTTTGCCAGGTGTTTTACAATAAATAATATTGTGGCGATTTTGCTTCAGCTCTATCTTACAGTAACCCCGCTTTGCTTGTGTATAGTTTGCTTTATATGTGGTGCCTCTCGATATACTAGTTATACTCAGCTCTATCCTGTAATAACCATAATTTACTTGTGTATGTCTTGCAAATCTGTTATACCTGTCTATAAGCTTGTGGAACACCCATGGGCTACGTAATTCGGGTACCTACCAGTATACCTTGTATATGTATACCATGGCGGGGATTTTGATTACTGTGGTCTTTTTGGATGTACGTTAAGAACCTATCAGTGCTTATATAACTATACTTTACGGAGATCCTATTCACTCGTTTTATTAGGGAGCAGCGCTGAATTTCCTCTGGCTTTTTTATGTGCTGAAAACTCTTTCTTTTATCTTCGTTCTGTTCTCATTTCTTTTAAAATAAAAAAAAAGTGTTTACCTTTTTATTTGCTTTTTATCTCTTTATATTATCTTCCTTTTTATTTTTTTATTATTATTATATTATTTTTTTTAATTATGTTTTAACCATTGTTTGTATTTTTGGCTTTTGTGTGTCATCAATTGTATCTGCATCTTGTGCCCTAGCTTTTGGCTGTGGTGTTTAACAACCCCAACACGTACTCCCTCTATTGTACTCCGATTGTTCGTGTGACTAAGCCTGGTAGAACTTATACTCAGCCCTGTGTTTATTAAGCTCTGAGGAATCCTACCAAACGGTATGGATGAAACATTGTAAGCAAATAAAACTGTTTGAGTATGTAAGCGTTCTTTGGTTTCATTTAATAAAGAAAAAGTTATATATATATATATATATATATATATATATATATATATATATATATATATATATATATATATATATATATCATTTGTTAACATTTTGAATAACATTAAAAATTACATGAAAATATTTTTTAACTATTGAGTTAAATTGTAAAATTGTAAAATTGTATTCGTTGCGTAATCAACGAACCACACTAATCTTTGGTCATATATATATATATATGTGTGTGTGTGTGTGTGTGTGTGTGTGCGTGCGTGGGTGGGTGTGTGTGTGTGTATGTGTGTGTCTGTGTGTGTCTGTGTGTGTGTGTGTGTGTGTGTGTGTGTGTGTGTGTGTGTGTGTGTGTGTGTGTGTGTGTGTGTGTGTGTGTGTGTGTGTGTGTGTGTGTGTGTGTTGTGTGTGTATGTTTGTGTGTTATCACATTTTGTTTTACATGTACCAAGTTTCATTAAACATTGCTTTTAGAATTGCGATATTCGTACTCTGATATCCTTTATGTGGTATACATGGCCAATATAAGATTAATAAAATGTTCGACGACTTCATTTCCAAGTGTATGGCCAAAACATTTACGAGTAGAATTTTCAATTAAATTTATCTGTCATATGACTAACATTCTCTTGTCCACTGTATGGTTTACATTTTCATGTGAAAATACTGCCTCATAATTAATTGTCCTTATGAGAGCATACAGCCGTTTTCCTGGATAACCATTAAAGGTGCTATTGCTGGTATTCATTTTCAGCTGAGTATACTGGGGCAACATGAAATGAAGTGTTTTGCTCAAGAACACAACATTCATCCCAAGAATCGAATATACGTCATTATGATCGTAAGCCCAACACCCTTACCACTAGGCCAAATGCCTCTACACACATATATATATACATATGTGTGTGTGTGTGTACCCCGCTTCAATCGAGGGTGACAGCAGTAAGTAAGCTACTCAATACATAGTAGAGTACATAATGTTTATTATAGATATGGCTTCTACAGGACTAGAACTGTTTCATTCAAAGGAAATCATCAGGAAAGCCAACAGTTATTTTGATATGGTGGTATTTATAAATTGTCTGGTGGTAGAGGAAGCTGGTGATTGGTATATATATATGTATATATATACCAATCACCTGCACTCATTTCATTGAAGGCAACAAGTATACATTTCAATCAGACAAAATTTTGCTGGAAAAAATTACTTCACTTGCTCATCAAAAAATTTACTTTATGCCATTAAATGTAAAGGATGCAATGAAGATTACATATGACAAACTAAACTCACACTCAGAAACAGAATGACAGTTTATCGCCGACAATTACTAGATCCAACCACTAAGTGCACATCTAGTCATATGCGAAAGTAATAAGACACCCAAATTCAAAGTCTTCCCATTTTACCTTGGTGGTGACAATACAACAGATCAAATAAGAATAAATAAGGAAAATATGTTTATTCAAAAATATTTCTATTAACGGAAACATTTTCCTACACACACACACAGAAAATATATATTCTCTTCATCTTAACATGCTAACCATACTACCACACACACATAACACCCATACAACACACATCACACCCCACCCCCAACACCCCACACACACATCAACCTCCCCCATTTGTACTAATAGAATCACTTTCCTACACACATACAGAAACCCAAAATATATATATTCTCTCCCTCTTCACATACTCCCACACACACACACAACTCCCTCCCCCCATTTCTACTAATAGAATTATCTTCCTACACACACACACACACACACACACACAAGCACACAAATAAACATACATATCTCTACTTTCTTTATTTCAATAGAAAGTCTGAATTCTGACACCCCAGCGAACCAGCCATATTCACTGAACCAGAACAATTCTCCCCATCCCATTTCTCTTGACCATTATCTTTTGTTTGTCATAAAATTCTCTAAAAGGCTACAAGGTAAATTCCCAAATACGGGCGCGATTTTTAATGAACTTGTGCACGTGACAGTCATAATTTCATTTATAACCAATCAAATTACATTTATAACAAAAAGCCTTCGTGAGCCACTTTTTTTTGAAGTAAAAAGAAATTCAAACAAACTGGCGCGAAAGGTGATGTGCTTATTCACGTGACTGCATCAACCAAACAAACTTCATTCATATATGAAAAAAAAACAACTTGAGCTCGTTGAGTGCTCCAGCCTGCATACCGAGGTGTTGGTATACAACCAACATAAACTCAAAATTTATATATATATATATATATATATATATATATATATCTAATAATTGTTTCTACTTTTGGCACAAGGCCAGCAATTATCCCAGTGTATTACTGGTACTTTATTTTATCGACCCCGTAAGGATGAAAGGCAAAGTTAACCTCGGCGGGATTTGAACTCAATCCGTAAAGGGACGTAACTGTGCTGCAAAGCATGGCGTTCGACCCTCTACCGATACTGCCAATTCCCCGCCCTTATATATATAATAATAATACTATTTATAGTTATGTATATAGTATAAACAACTATAAACAGGAAGGTAAGTAATTTCTTAATGACCTTATTACCAGTAAGAGAAATAGCTCAATGTATGAACATCAGTTGTTTTACAGAGCAGTTAAATAAATAAATTATTCAATTATCAAAGTTGTGGTCATATCATTTAGTAGCTGACAATCGTTTCTTCCAAAGTCTCGTTTAATAGGAGGGTAATTATATGTGCAAACATTGATAAAGCTCCGATGACTCCAAACGAGTGTTTGGAAGAAACGATTGTCAGCTATTAAATGATTTGAACACAACTTTGATAATTGTATAATTTATATATATATATATATATATATATATATATATATATATATATATATATATATATAGTAATAATAATAAATTTGAAGACTAAAATCCAAAGAGGGCTCGATAAGGATAACTATATATCAAATAAAGAAGAACCGTAGAGCAAATATTTATTAAAATAACAGATTAAAGTTTAAGCAAAGAATCGCTGCTTTCACCCTTAACGGGATTTTATGAAACTAACAAAGTCAATCTGTAAACGCAGAACTGGATATTTCAAAAAAAGACTGCAACCGGAGGAAGACAGGAAGACGATACTTTGGTTCGTGGAAACGTTCCCTGGCAAACAACGGGAAAAAACGAATATAATACGTCATTAATTGGAGCGGTGAAAAACAATTACACGCAAAGACAGCACCACGTTTATTGTATAAAAGAAATCGTAGACTAATGTTCTCTTAGGTGGTTCATAGAGACGTTCTCTGGCAATGAACGGAAATAACGAAGATAATACGTCATATGTTGAGTGTGGAGAACAAGTGCACGCAAAGAAGTCGTAGACTAAAATTCTAACTAGGAAACCGAATGATTCTCCGCTTCAGAGTTAAGAATAAAGTAAATAAAATACAGAGGTAATTGAAATTAAATAAATACATACGCGCATCCAAATACGTACATACACAAGCATACGCGAAAACACACGCCATCGGTATACAAAACCACGCACATATAAATATGTGTGTGTGTGCGTGTATACAAATAAATAAATAATTGAATAAACGTATATAAATAAATAAATACGTATGTAACAAGCGCACACACATCCTTACATGTAAATACACAAATGTTCGGAGACGTACCTCAACCAAAACACGAAGTACGAACCCGCATACTCACACAGACGCAAAACTCACGTATACACATAACCAAAGAATATGTACCAAAATATATGAATATACGCCATAACATATACAATCAAATATACGTACGAGAAAGTATAGGTACCTTCACAAAACATACAGGTAATATATAAGCTGCGATTCTTTGCTTAAACTTTAATCTGTTATTTTAATAAATATATATAAATATATATATATATATATATATATATATATATATATATATATATATATATATATATATATATATATATATATATATATATATATATACACACATATATATAGCAATAATAAATGTAAAGAATAAAATCCAAAGAGGGCTTGATAAGGATAAGTATATATCAAATATATTGCAACCCTCGAGCAAATATTTATTAAAATAACAGATTAAAGTTTAAGCAAAGAATCGTTGCATTCACCCCTAACAGGATCTTCTGAAACTAACATATGTGTGTTAGTTTCAGAAGAACCCGTTAAGGGTGAAAGCAGCGATTCTTGGCTTAATCTTTAATCTGTTATTTTAATAAGTATATATATATAATAACAGTGGTACCCGGCGTTGCACAGGACAAGGTATTTTTTAACGCGGGCCGCCAACAGATCTAATCGTGGAAAAACTGCATGCCTAGACAATATGTAAAGAAAATAAACCGAATACTCTGAAGGCTGGATAATCTTTAAGATTTTTCTCGATGTAGCATGAAAAATGCAGCTTTTCACCTAATGCAGGCCCTAGAGCATCAAGAAAATGAATTTTTTTATGTGCATAATATGCCTTTGAAATTTCAGAAATATCGGCTAGAAGTAACGCCTAGAAAAGGTGAATAACACTCCCTGAAACATAACGCGGGCCGCCAACAGACCCAATCGTGGTAAAACTGCATGCCTGGACAATATGTAAAGAAAATAAACCGAATACTCTGATGCAATTAGTATTAGGTATGCTTCTCATTCCACGTGGAGAAAAAAAGGTGGCATGACTCAGCAGGACAGATGTCACCACTTATATTAGAGGGAAGTCTGCAATGCTTGAACAAGGCATGGCGTGCAATCTGACAGCATGTGGAGCCTTCTCGAAGGAGTCCACGGAACCTTAGTAAGTAAACTGGACAAACGTTTACAAAACTGTGGGTATAATTTAACAAATTTAAGGAGGAATTGTGCAATAAAATGGGCCCCGAGGCGTGTGCGCATTTACTGGCATCCCTAAACGAAAGGGTCGCTATCAGTTATTTCAAAGGCCCTTAAAAGGGCTGTGTGAGCTGTTTACTCTCAGCCCTGTAAGGATGGGTAACCATCAACAATTTCAAGTTGTAGCCCTAAAAAGGGCCATGTGAGCGTTCACATGTAGCCCTTAATAGTGACTTGGACTGCGTTCTCCGACATTTGAAGGAGGGTGTTACGATTGCTTCCACTGGTAGCCTTTAGAATGAATCAGAATGCGTTTGACGCGCCGAGTGCGATGCAGACAGCCAGACATACAGACATATATTATAAGGGGGCATTCTGGAGGCAGAGAGAATTGTGGGAATTGATGTAATGCAGACAGCCAGACATACAGAAAGATATTATAAGGAGAAAGACTAAGAATTATAGAGAGAGATCGCTAAATCACCAAATACGATCCCTAGGACATTGAAAGTTTGAAATTATTTTTGCTCAGAACACTTCCTGAAGCATAAGTATTACATGTGTAAAGTTTAAAAATAGTCAATTGGGTGCTTCTCAAATTTTAGGGATTCAAACTCACACACACACATACTTTCTCAGTTTTATATATATAGATAGATATAATAAAAAAGAAATAAAATTCGCTCTACATGGACAATAAATGTAATCTGAGTTTTTCGAATATTAATAATAACATTCGATTCGTTTGTAATTTTGCAAACAAGCCTCAATTTTATAGCCATGTCAGTAGAATGAACACTTCATTCTTGCTCTTGTGTTGGCATGCGAACAGAACTGCAGACGCTGATGTTTCAGGGTATCACCCTTCATCAGTACAGCTCACTGTTCACCTGCCAAACTGTCAGAGCTAGTGAAAATATATGCTATTTTCAAATATACACAGTGACTGATCGGCCTGACTTGCATGTTAGCGGAATGGCTGATCAGTCAGATCTGCATATTAGCAGATCCACTGATCAGCCAGATTTGCATATCAGCAGACTGGCCAGTCAGTTTCCTGCATACAATCGATAAATGGCCGTCTTTGCTAAATTCAAATATAAAAGAAAAAGAACATTTCGCTCTACATGGCTAAATACAATAAATGTAATCTGAGTTTTTCGAATATTAATAATAATATTCGATTCGTTTGCAATTATGCAAACAAGCCTCAATGTTATAACCATGACAGAAGAATGAACACTTCATTCTTGCTCTTGTGTTGGCAGAACAGAACTGCAGACACTGATGTTTCTGGGTATCACCCTTCATCAGTACAGATTACTGTTCACCTGCCAAACTGTCAGAGCTAGTAAACACAAGAGCAAGAATGAAGTGTTCATTCTACTGACATGACTATAATATTGAGGCTTCTTTGCAAAACTTCAAACGAATCGCATGTTATTATTAATATTCGAAAAATATACATAAATAAATAAATATGTATATATATATATATATATATATATATATATATATATATATTATGCAATACTGTTGGCTTTTTGCTACAATATTTTCTATACCTTTCATTTTTATATATATATATATATATATATATATATATATATTTAAATAAATTTGAAAACCAAAACAATGCCTTGGGAAGAACGTTAAATCACCAACATAACTAATAAAGTTACCTTAGTAAATTTAACGATCCCGGTTTTAAATGTAACGAACGGGTTTAAAAGCCCGTTAAAAACCCATTAAGAACACAAAACCTAACCCTAATCCGATAATATTTGGGATCGTTAAATTTGCTAAGGTATGATTCTTTTGTTATCTTTGCAATTTAGCGTTCTTCCTAACGCATTGTTTTGGTTTTCAAAATTATCTCAATTTCTGTTTCCTATTCATCAACAATGCTTCAAGCAAGCTACAAAACTCTGTTGTTATAAATATATATATATATATATATATATATATATATATACGCATGGAAAAAAAAGTCGGTGTAAGCAAGCTGTTAAAACAGCAAAATACCGCCGAAATAGCGTTGGGATAAACTTTACCTCGAAGGATAGAAATCTGCGGCTCGAAGTGAGCTGGTTCGAAGATTGATAGAAAGTAAAAATAGAATGGATGCGAGGAGACACCAATATTTCAATACACTCGTCAGCTTTCAAACCACCTGCAGTTTCATTCTTTGAAGCTTCAGGTGGTCTAAAAGCTTTGAGCCACCTCACTACGAGCCGCTGATTTCTGTTTTCCGAGGCAATGTTTTACCCAAAGGCGTTTCGACGGAATGTATGTATGCATGTGGCCTTCGAGGAGGGGTAAATGGAGGTGTGAGTGTAGATATTTCTGCATGGAAAATGTCTTCATTTTCGATAAAGATATTGAATACAATACAAAATTAAAGATTTAGAATATAAATACTAATATTAGCAAAATCCATGACATATACCTTACACATCCTAAAAATATGAGAACAGATAAAAAGGGAATGGAACTATGAGTAATGTTGAAGATATATTTTCAAACCGTAATGATATTTTACTTAACGTCATCTTAGAATCCTTTCTATCCGCTACATGAACGTTGCTAAAGAAATTGCCACACAAACCACTCTGTCATATATGACGCAAATAAGATAAGCTTGAGAACAGTTACATTTTTTTCAAACTAAACATGAAAGACTAATAAGGAAATATAGAAAATAATTACTAAAATAGATTAAACGCGTACATACATAGTCAGGCATAAAATATGATACTCGCTCACAAACACGAACACACGGTCGCGCACAACACATAACCACACACATATATAATTATATAAATACATACTATACATACAGCTATATATATATATATATATATATATATATATATATATATATATATATATATTAAATTTCCAGATGATTCATCAAAGTCTGTCGTTTCTTTCATAATGTGATTGAAAAAATGTAAATAGTGATCAAGTTGATAATGACGTTTGAAGACGCATGATCTATGAAGCATTGTTAATTACAACTGATTTATATATCACTTCAGGAATTATGATATTAATAGGCATCACACGACAATTATATTCGATGAATGGTAAGATAATACCCAGAGTATTCTACCCGGGACACAACTGATGTATATAAAATATTTTACTTTGCTACAATTAACAGTATTCAAACGTTCAATTTAAGATAATAGTTGCCGCTACATTCTTCAGTCTTTTTCATTTTTCCTTAATCGATATGAGAAATAATACTAATTATGAGATGTCCAAAATAAATGAAACTAGTAAAGGTCATATTGAACAGTTAACGGAATTTAACGAGATTTGTTTTTAATTGACCTTCTCAAAAATGCAATTAACGCAGGAGATCCATTAAAGTAATGATTTAATGAAATGTTGTTGCTATTACCTTCCGAATAAATGACTTTTCATGTTTGCATCATTACTGAAATCTAAAGAAGAAGCTTCCTGTTTTGAGTGGAATACAACACTGGTTTATCAGAATTCCGAAGTGATATTTTTTTTAATTTTGAATCAAGGTATATCGACATTACAAACGCCTCAACCAATTTAAAGCTGTCTTATATCAGATGAATTTCTAGAACTAGATAATAATCAGATACGATCGTGCGGAAATGATCTTTATAATTGTTACAGCTAAATTATCTTGTTAGCTGCATATTTACATAATGCGTGTATGTATAATGTGTGTGTGTATAATGTTTGTCGGTAATTCCTCTGAGTCTTCAAATTATAGTGAAGCCCCATCTTGTGATGTCAATGTTGTAAAACATACACCAATATAGCAAGAATAAAATCCCACATCCAATACACCATGTGAACATGGACGTAGGAAAGGGGAGCATGCAAAACCTGAGAATCGGCACTGCTTCAAACCGTGCTATATATTCAGAGTCATGCATACTTACGAGATACGAAACTATGGAACTTGAAACGTTATAATTTCGCTGGTTTGCGCAATGCACTAATTAACCCAGTGAAAGATATACTGACTCTCTAATACCAAATAGTCCGTGTACCGATAATTTATATTTATGTCTCCACTATTTTATTATTCACTCGCTTTTCCATCGCAGGTGTATTTAATCCTAAATAGTATATTAATAAAGAATGTATCATCTTTAGAAGTGTTTACCCATAGCACAATTGAGAAAAAAACATAAATTTAAATCTACAATAATTGGATGAGCAATGTTGATATAAAAATGGTTATCATCACTATGATGGGAAATATTCCTTTAATAAATAATGAGATCCAAATAACCTTCATCTAAATGATACTTTGAATATATGATATAGAATAAGAAATGACACTATCTGATATAAAACAGGAACTACATTTCGGAATTTAATCGTAACTATTTTCATCATATACAATGATAATGCTCTTCAGAACTGCATAAACATCTTATAATTTATTTCCTGCACCTTAAGATGACACGCCCACACACAAATGCATTCACACACACACATACACACACACACACACATATATATATATATACATACATACATATATATGAATGCATATATATATATATATATATATATATATATATATATATATATATATATATATATATATATATATATATATATATATATACACACATACATGCACCTGCATACGTTTGTTTATAATCTATATATATATTTAATCACTAAACAATTATATATTATACTCGCACACCTTCAGATATTAGGTGATCTACTGTTGCTTTCACATAATATAAAAATGATGTGCAATTTAGTTGGTGATTTTAATATGTTCAGTTCAAAATTCACATCGGAATATAGAATAACAACTACATAGAGACTTGCATTTTCTATCGTGCTCATCTTGTTATATTCAACTGACTACGATGTATATCTTATATATTAAATGAATTAATAAATTATATACAATCCCTTGCGTATTCCTTTCCTGACATTTGGGTTCTTGGAATACGGAACATTAGTGCATCCACCCCACACCTCCCAGCACAGGTTTCAGGGCCATCGTTTGTTCTTGCAGACTACAAAATGTTTTTTGATCAGGCCCCTCTAACCTAAGACCTGAACAACGCACTTGTTATCCTATCGAAAGGACTATGTAGTACAACTGTCTTTATTGTGTCTAGCCCTATGCATGATGTTGGTGGTATTATTTGCGCTAGTGACTAATTTGATACTTTTCCCAGACCTGCGAAACCTAGGCGTTTTTAGAGCTGGCATTATTCGGCTCGTCGAGGCTACATCATTGTTTCAATCATTATTTCAATCTAATTTTGCTTGTTTTATGTTGGATTAGGCGTTCTACTTCAATGAGTGTGTGAGTAATTTCTAGTTCCCCAACAATCTTAACAATGTTGTTGCTCTCCACTTGACGCTAAAAAAACATGGCATTATTCTAGCGTAATATTACTTGCTTACCTTAACAACACTTACGAGAGAGTTTTCAACTGAAATCCGACATGTGGCTTATATTTTGTAGTACTAAAAACCATATACCTACTGATTTGAACACGCATTTTATTTGCTATTTACCTTGGTTATTTCAGCTATGGCAGTTAATATATTTTTTTGTATATGGTTCGAAACAACTGTATATGAATAAATAGTAATGTAAGTAATAATTGTTTCTACGTTAGGCACAAGGCCAGCAATTACCCAG
Organism: Eledone cirrhosa; assembly: GCA_964016885.1. NCBI lineage: Eukaryota > Metazoa > Mollusca > Cephalopoda > Octopoda > Eledonidae > Eledone > Eledone cirrhosa. The sequence continues at coordinate 375,807,485 of OZ024740.1, forward strand.
TGCATTACTGGTACTTTATTTTATCGACCCCGTAAGGATGAAAGTTAACCTCGGCGGGATTTGAACTCAGAATGGCAAGGGCCGTAACTCTATACGTCAAAGCATGTTGTCCGACCTTCTACCAATACTGCCAAAATGTTATATTTTGATTATTGATTTTTTTAAACTAAATAAACCTTTCTTTGATCAAATATTTCCAGTGTGTTGTAGATATTCGAAGCACAGTTGTATATTATAAAACTTTAAACAGTGAATTATTCTTACACAAACACTTAGAATATGCGAAATAAAGTCGCATGATGTAATTGGTGCAAAATAATTGGAAATTGACACGCAAATCAAGGCGAAAATTTAGACTATATTGTTTAAGAGCAAAATAATTTTGAACATCTTTGTAATTAAATACTATAATTTCCGAAAACAAATCTTCAAACTCGTGATGTGCAAAAACATTATCCTCAGCAAATGCAAACTTAATTGTATGTAATATGAGTTTCGCTTTTTATGATCCATGTTTAATCAAATGTATTCGGACTATTTTCTGTCGCTGATGATTTTAACGTCATTCGTAATACTTAATACAAATGCAAAATAAGATATAAAAGTAGTCCTTAATCATACGATGGTAAGAGCCAAATGTTCATCAAATATAAATGGATTGTTATATATGGAACATTAATATTTCTCCTCGCAAACGATCTGGAGAAGTGCAGAGAAGTGCATATGTTCCGACTTGTCGCATTTTGGATTATCTTATAATATGTTGGCACAGTGTTACTACAGTTATCCGTGTGCCACGGCATATGTGTCCAGTTTTATTGCATCTCTTGCTTTTGATACTTGATGTGTGTAGTGTGTGGTAAAAATTGGTGTATGCAATATTAATGAAAGGTGACATATCCATGTAAGGCTATATCTTCAAATGACGGTGCATCTAAAAGCAGGTTAAAATAAATGATATCATTAAGTGCAAGTCAAATAATTGTTTCTACTTTAGGCACAAGGCCAGCAAGTACCCAGTGCATTACTGGTACTGTATTTTATCGACCCTGTAATGATGAAAGGCAAAGTAAACCTCGGCGCTATTTGAACTCAGATCGTAAAGGGTCGTAACTATGGTGGAAAGCATGGCGTCCGACTCTCTACCGATACTGCCAATCCACCGCCCTTTTTAATAATTGTTTCTACTTTACGCACAAGGCCAGCAATTAACCAGTGCATTACTGGTGTTTTATTTTATCGACTCCGTAAGGATGAAAGGCAAAGTCAACCTCGGCGGGATTTGAACTCAGATCGTAAAGGGACATAACTATGCGGGAAAGCCTGGCGTCCGACCCTGTACCGATACTGCCAATCCACCGCCCTCGTGTTCAAGTCAAATAATATTGACTAGTGCTGACGATGCATGTGAATATAAAAGTCAGATATGAATTAAATACATAATCAAATGAATAACTGTTTCTACTTTTGGCAGAAGGCCAGCAATTATCCCAGTGTATTACTGGTACTTTATTTTATTGACCCCATAAGGATGAAAGGCAAAGTTAACCTTGGTGGTATTGGAAATCAGACCATAAAAGGCCGTAACACATTGGTGCAAAGCATGGCGTCCGACCCTCTACCGATACTGCCAATCCACTCATAATGATATATATTGTTACAGAAAAGATCAGGGGACATAACTGGAATTACTTTGTTGACTGCACATTTTATTTGGATTAAATTGTATCATAATTATGTAATATTAGTTGAATTATATATATGTGATAACGTAATGAATTCAAAGAAGCGCGAGTGTAATATATTATTTTAATGTGAGAGAAAGCAATTTGTGATGTAAAGGAAAACAGGGAAACGGGGGTAAGGGACTTATCACTACGTTAAAGTCGTCCAAGACTAACACTTGGTTGTCTTAAAATAATCTAACACAAAAACATCGTTGTGTTAAACTGATCTAAATCTAAAACTTGAAATCATTTGTTCTAAATTCACCGGCGAAATTAATAAAATGTCGATACCAATAAAACAAGGATGTAGACAGGGGAGGTAAATATTATGTTGGGCTAAACTGGAACAGAAGTTATATTAAAATGTTAAAGATGGGTTAAATTATGCTAACAAAATTACACTCAAAGTACTAGCACATACTATATAGGTTAATGTCATGTAAAAGGACATACTAAGGTAAAAAGTCCGGTGGCTAAAAGATTTCGCACTAGGAGTACAAATGAAATGTTGAGAAAGGCGTGAATAATTAAATTATAAACTAAAGGTAAATTGTATAACCTAAGCTATTGATATAGGGGGAAAATGAATATATGTGAAAAAGTAAATTTCTAAACAAATTTTTTTTAATCTTTTAGAAAATCGCTAAATGTGAGAGCAAATGGTAATGATATTTTCATTTTTAACATTTTCAATTAACTTTATTGGATAATTAAAGTCTTTAAAATGACAAAATGGATAATTTGGGAGTAGTGACAACAAAATTAAACGGCAGACTAAATTTCATTGAAATATATGTAGATTATGAATGAATTCCGACTTCGTTTGCTAAAACGATATAATTTGCTATGATCATACTTTCTTTCAAATTATGTTCCTTAATTTATAATGAAACATTTAAGTAGAAAATTAAGGCTCACACGTCAGAAATTCCGATTCATTCCGGTAAATTCCGTTACAACCAACCAAAGGCAAGGGTATTGAACTGAATGACAGATATAATTCACCACCTGAGAAGAGCTTGGTTGAATTTGAACTCAATATATAAAGAGGCAAAATAAAGAGCACAGAGCAATTTATAATGTTAGAATCCTTTAGTTACTACAATGATTATGACATCGCAACAAGCATTTGAAAGAACGTATGAGGTGTGGTAATTATATATATAATTTCACTAATGTTAAAACCATATTTTATAGGCTAATATTTTGACATCCTTAGGCAGGAGGAATAATGTAGATAAATGAATCATTTATTAGAATCATTGTGTGTGAAGTGATAATCATTAATCTATTCTCTCATATCTTATATAAATTACGTATATGTATCATGTCATCATATGTTATCATGAATCAGGAAATTTGTATCATATGTATATGAAATATATATTCCTATATTTACTTGAAATTACCTCATAACAAACGTATTTATTTAACCGTACAGTTTAGGATATTAGTTTACACATTTCAGTTTAACAGTATGACCAGGAAACATATATGCAGCATTTCCAAAAGGACAAACGCACATGTGTACACTGGTGGATGATATTATATATATATACTGTATATATATATATATATAATATAAAGATTTACATATACACAAACTAGACAAAGTCACAGATATATATGTTTTTGTTTTGGCAACCATTCACGATGTGGCTCAATGATGAATTAATACATTAATTAATCAGAGTAATATACTATAAAGTATGTCCATAGAATCATTTGATAATATATATACACCATTTCCTCTCCCAATTAGCATAATTAACCACATAAAAAATCAATTAGACCCGACTATAAGATTGATCGACTAAATATACCGTCAACCATACACAATTAGGTATAACATTAAAGTTAGAAGAAATGCCGACATACTTACCAGGATCGTGTCTCTACCCTCGGGTTTCGTTCGCATTTTGAGATATCCTATTAAGGATAAAATCTCGAACTCGTCAGAAATCAAACTCATAGGACCAGTAATTTTTTAAAGTGATCCCCGCCAGAAACAGATTCAAAATGGCTGAGAATTGTGACGTGGCGGTGGTCAAGTCAGAAAGAATGTGATTGGTTGCTTACGGCGAGTGGGCTGGTGCCAGAAAGCGCAGCCCAATAGTGCCCAAATTGCATCTCAATCTAATGGGAGATTATTAAATATAAATATTTACATATACACAAACTAGACAAAGTCACAGATATATATGTTTGTTTCCTGAGGAGTTCGAAGCTCGAGATTTTATCTTAATAGGATATCTCAAAATGCGAACGATATCCAAGTGTAGAGACATGATCCTAGTAAGTGTGTATGCAATTCTTCTAACTTTAATTTTATACCTAATTGTGTATGGTTGACGGTATATTTAGTCGATTTCCACGTGCTGTTGAAATGTTGGGTAAATATTCTATGGTGGTCGGCCGCGAAGAGATTGCTGTCGTTTATTTATCTACCATTTCTTCATAGGTGCCTTTTAATCTTATAGCCTGGCCTAATTGATTTGTTATGTGGTTAATTATGCTAATTGGGAGAGGAAATGGTGTATATATATTATCAAATGATTCTATGGACATACTTTATAGTATATATATATATTTATATATATATTATTTATAGTTATGTATACACTATATACAACTATAAACAGGAAAGGTCAGTAATTTATTACTACCTTATTACCAGTAAGAAAAATAACATGTTTACAAGCATATCAGGCACGCAAAGCTGTTTTTGTATTAAAAGTATGGGTTTATGGTGGATGTAGTGTGACGGTTGTTTCTGTAATGTTCAAATGTGTATGTGCTGAGAGTAACAATGTTATTGCTATATTTTCCATCACATCAGCTCTGTTTTATTTTAGTGAATGTTTTTAATCAGTCACAGCCATGGATTGTACAGCGGTCCTATTATATTGCTATCCGGGGTCGAGTTGCTATGGAGTGATTCTTCTAACGGTTTAATTTCCGGAATTGAGTTTGATCTATATTAAGGGCACAAATACCATAATCTTATCAATAAATATACCATTAAAATCTCTTACTCTACCACAGCTCACATCGCATACCATATAGCTAGTAGTAATAAAAGGAAGATTAATAATTATTTCCAACTAATTAAATCACAACAGGGGTAAATTTACAGGGCAACATAGTACCAGATATTTCTAGTAGCACTAATAATAATGATAATAGCACTAATGAAATTAATAACAATGGGAACGACAACCATCATTACCCTACTGCTATCCCTAACAACCAGGCATCTACACAACATAGTAACCAGCAAGCAAACAACCAAAATAACTGTAACTGTAGAACAAATAGAACTTGCCCCTTAGGTAAAAATTGCTTAATCAAAGACATCATTTACTCATGCACGGTCAACACAAACAACTCTTCTAAAACATATATCGGTTCAACTTCGAACTGTTTCAAGACGAGATATAACTCGCATCTCCAGACTTTCAAACATCGCAATGTAGCCAACTCCACTTCTTTATCTAGCTACATACACTCTCTGAAAACTAGGCATAGACCATATACACTTCAATGGGAGATAGTAGATAGGGTCGCATCGTATAAACCACGAAATAAATTATGTAACATCTGTCTCCTAGAGACCCGAACAATAATATATTCTGAGCTAGACCTCCTAAATAGAAAATCATAGGTTTTTTCGATGTCCCAGCACTACCAGCGACACTCTTTCCATAGCTTTAAACTTAGCTGCTAATATATAACCATGTCAAATCTGAATTTCTCACCACCATTAACACTTCACCTCTAGGTCTTATCAGCATATAAGTACCCCCACAACATCAAACTCTATGATCAGCTCGTCACTCTACCTAACTCCTTTTTATCTCAAACTTTATACTATACAATAACTATTAGGAATAAACATAAGCTAACACCATTTAATATAATCACTATAGCTTGCTTATATTATATTCAGTAATGGATAGATAATAATCTGATGAGACGCTTAATGTAGTATGGGAAAATAAATTATATTTATAATTAATTATATAAATTAATAGCATTATATATATGGGATTCACTTATAACATAATATAATGTATATTAATAGCACAAGAGATTTAACTAATTGGACCTGCGAACAACTATACATTTTTTCCTATAGCTTTCTTATACTTTATTCAGTAATGGATAGATAACAATATAATGAAACCTTTAATGTATTATAGGAAAATAGATTGTCTTTAAAATGAAATATAAACAAATATCATTATATAAAAGGGATTCACTTATAACACAATATAGTGTATATCAACACACAGAATGTAACTAATTGGAGCTGTAAACAACTTTACATTGTTCTAGCTTCTTAAATCATTTACAATATAATTGCTAATTACCTCCCCTTTCGTATTAGCTCCTCTTAATATAGATCAAACTCACGTCCGGAAATTAAACCGTTAGAAGAATCACTCCATAGCAACTCGAACCCCGGATAGCAATATACTAGGACCGCTGTACAATCCATGGCTGTGACTGATTAAAAGCATTCACTAAAATAAAACATAGCCAATGTGATGGAAAAGATATCAATAACATTGATACTCTCAGCACATACACATTTGAACATTACATAAACTACAGTCACACTACATCCACCATAAACCCATAATTTTAATACAAAAACAGCTTTGCCTGCCTGATATGCTTGTAAACATATGTTATTTTATGTGATACCTTTGCCTTGCAGAAATTATATATGCCTAGTACCATTGCCTGTTTCATTCCTGTATATGCCTAATGCATTTGCACTCTCTATACGCTTGATTATGTACTGCTAGTCTCCTCGTTTTACGAGTAACTTTCTACTTTAATGCCTCTTTAATGGTTATACTATTCCCTTATAATCTATGTGGCATGCATTCCACTGTGTGCCTTTTTAATTTTTAATTTTAATTATTGTCTTGAAATCTATGTCGCGTCCATTCTATGTCGCGTCCATTCCACTCTGTAAATACGAAACTGTTGTTGACAACATTAATATACATGTATCTATATGATTGTTCAGTTGAAAAGGAGGTTAATTATATGTACAAACATTGCTAGAGGTCCGATGAAACGAAACGATAGTTTGGAAGAATCGATTGTCAGCAATAAAATGATTTGAACATAGCTTTGATTATTGTGTAATTTATATTCCGGCTCTGTAAAACATCTCATGTATTTACATATATGTATACAGACGTAATAAGCGCCGCTAAACTGATACGTGCATATATGTATGTGTACCTGTATGCATATGTATGTATATATGTATATATATATATATATGTGCATGCTACTGTACGTCTGTATACATATATGTATGTACGTATACATGCATACTTACATTTAAGTAAGTGCCATACTAAGAGTGAGAAATGAAATTTCGTTTTCATTTTGTTTCAATTTATCGTTTTCGGTATGCCTGACCGATTTAACTCACTCAATATGCAAATTAGGCTACTCAGCCATTAATTTTCATAAGGAAAGTATATACTTTCGAACGTTCAACTATCTGGCAGATGGGTAAACGGTGCTGATGATAGCTAACAAGCTTGAAACTAGTACATCGTTCCTGTGTCAGTGTTGAACAAAAAGGTGACGTGGTTGCCTTAACACCGTATGGCATAAATTCAGGCTGTTCAGTTTGTTTACAAACGAACAAAGCTACGTTATAATAAGCGCCGCTAAACTGATACGTGCATATATGTATGTGTACCTGTATGCATATGTATGTATATATGTATATATATATATATATATGTGCATGCTACTGTACGTCTGTATACATATATGTATGTACGTATACATGCATACTTACATTTAAGTAAGTGCCATACTAAGAGTGAGAAATGAAATTTCGTTTTCATTTTGTTTCAATTTATCGTTTTCGGTATGCCTGACCGATTTAACTCACTCAATATGCAAATTAGGCTGCTCAGCCGTTAATTTTCATAAGGAAAGTATATACTTTCGAACGTTCAACTATCTGGCAGATGGGTAAACGGTGCTGATGATAGCTAACAAGCTTGAAACTAGTACATCGTTCCTGTGTCAGTGTTGAACAAAAAGGTGACGTGGTTGCCTTAACACCGTATGGCATAAATTCAGGCTGTTCAGTTTGTTTACAAATGAACAAAGCGACGTTATAATAAGCGCCGCTAAACTGATACGTGCATATATGTATGTGTACCTGTATGCATATGTATGTATATATATATATATATATATATATATATGTGCATGCTACTGTACGTCTGTATACATATATGTATGTACGTATACATGCATACTTACATATATATATATGTATATATATATGTATATATATATATATATACTATAGTATAGTGAGTTTATTTGGAAATATCTTATGATTGACCCTGTCACAGTCCAGGCAACAGAAGATAGATTAATAGATTAGACATGCTTCATTTGAGATTATGAACAACAGAGTTGACATCGATCATCATTCTTTGATATCGGAAGGTTGTTTAGAGACCTAATTGGTGCTGCTGATGTTAGGGTGTTTACTCATGTGACATTACACCGGGTTACTAAGAACAATGTCAAATTATCGGTATTGCTGTGGTAGCTCTGTGACTTAGCTTGTAATGTACGAAATATGTAGCGAAACTCACCTTTACGTTTTCCTATTGAAAATCTTAAGATATTTGTGTGTATGCGCCAAGGTGACGTCTGGGCGAGGAAAGGAAAACATCGTAACTTATACTTGGTGTAACCAAATCATATATTCCTCCTGATTCTCAAAACATTCTTACACATTATTTATTTCCTAATACGGAAATGATATGCTTGTGTTCTGGATTTCACTTTCTGTCGAGTTAGTAGCCCCATGTCGTATGCAAATATCGGCCAACTGATAAACCACTCTCGCGAATTGTGATGGACTTTCGACCTGGATAGGCATGTCAATAGAATTATTGTATATAATGCATAGCAGACGTTACAAGACGTACTATCGGCAGAGTCTGACACCCACATTGATTAGTTCTAACTGTTATTAGAGCAATTTACCTTGTGTCCCATTTTAAAATGTGGATTATCACTCCAGATTTCCATTGCTTTGATGCTTTCAAAGTTTGACTTTTAACTTCTTGACCGAATATCATCCTTCGAAAACACTTTGATACATTTGAGCCGTGTAATTGATCCGGTGGACTCAGATTCCGAGTAGTTTTCTTTTGCACCTAGCTCTCATTCCAGATTTAGATGAGCAAAGTATTCTTTCCGCCTCGAGAGGATGCACCGTTCATGAGAAAGAAATTCAAACGAGTTCTAAATAGCTGGCGTACAGGAAAACTTCATTTTACGTAGGCGGTGTGTGGTCCGTTAGAGCGTCCCACTTAATCCTCTAGGTCTAGTTGGACCAGTCAATTTTGCGGGTGTTTGCTATCAAAACTTGTTGTGATCCATTGTTAGTTTAACCTCTCTTTTAACACAGATATACTGCACAGAATCGAACAGATCAGAGACAATAAAAAAGATCAATTACTGATCACAGACCTCGATGTTTCATTTATCATGTACACCTATGGGTATATTTTACTTAAAAAAGGTGCCAATAATAAAGAACCCACCATTACCAGAACAGATATATAATTAGATGTCTTATTTTGCATGTAGACCGATGTTAACAGACATTGGAATCATTCCTTTTCATGTCATGTGAGCAGAGTAGACCTGTGCATAGTAGACTCCCAGTAGGATATATAACTCAGTATTTACATCTAAATCTGCAATGCCATCGTTAAAGAAGGATGTGTACCTGGTCTCTCTTTTAGACTCATAGCTTTATACCATCAAGAGTGGCGCTTCTACAGCCTGCGTTTTAGGAACCAAATCCTCCATCGCAATGGGCTTAATTCCACAATGCATTCCAATGACCAGATTTTATGAGTATCCCCACTACCGAACGTCTAGGTTTCTAGCACCACACCACAATTATTGAGTTTCAATCTTTCGTCAAACGATACCGTTCAAAATAAATGGAACTGTGTTGATGAAGCCGCGGCTATAACTATCCGGTAACATCTGGCTTCTTCAAATAGCTCCGGCTCCTTAACTGTAAGGGTTGTGAAGTTCCAGCTGCAAATTATTAATGTGTGTACCTTTATTGACCCAATGTAATATCCAGGGACATGCAATATATGTACATCCATACTACGCCTCCCATGCTAATTGACATTCGATGGGGACAGCTATATAATTTTCGAACGCCTTTCACCCCTATCTAAGGTTTTGTTACATCACCTGAAGCAGGGTGATTGTTTTTATTAAATATTACCAGAAGGTAATTTTTTGTAGTTTTATTCGCGCCAGGCACCAATATTTTTATGTTCTCAGACCTAAATCTTAGCGTTATTAGATCACTTTACACGCCTAATAGTAACTCAATTGCTGGCTTCTGGGAGTCTTCCTGGTAGCCAAAAATGCCACACATTTCTCTATCGCATATATGATCTTATGGTAAATTTGTCCTGGACTGCTTATTCGTCAAGCAGATGCCCACTTACATCGCATCAAACCCCCATATTTTGTGGTCGTATCGCTTTCCGACATCTTCGGCCACATATCCTAAAATGAAGTCAATTATATGATAACATTGTAACCGATATATATTACAAATTTCTAGAAAATGTATGCGCTGAACACCCTCGATAATAAACTGTTTTGATCAAAACTAAATTCAACTAAGCCATGTATAAATAACGTCGGAATACCATAGATGTAGTGTTAGACTAGCGCTTGTTATAATATTTTTAATAGATAATATGGTGTTCATATACTACATGTTCTTTTTTCTGTAATATATTGTGGTAGATTGTATGAAATATTTAATAGAAATCGAAAGTTTATTAATAATATCTATTCTAATTTTAAAATGTTGACCTGTCATTGTATCTTTACTGTACCTCATGATATCATATCTTATAAAATAAACCTGTCTATTTCCAGAAAGCAATTTACGTGGTAATTATTTATCAGTCCTGCAACAAGGCGTATCTCGGATCTGCATATCAAGATCCTTCGAATTGTAATTTACTTCTTAGCATTTGATTAGCTACTGATGCTGTAAATCTGTTTATGGATCAGATGAACAACATTACTAATCTACATCCATAACATAGTGACATGCATTAAAATAATTAACAGAAGCATCATTTTCTTTCAACATTCAGTAATCAAACAGAGCCATTATTGATAACTGAATTGAAGGGATCAAATATAATAAATATAATTTTCCAATACATTCCATTCAATGCCGTTTATTCTCATACATTTCATTTTATCCTTTCGGCTTCACCGTATAAACCAGATGTATAGTAGCGCAAATCAAAATCCTATACTAAGAATTTTATATTACGAAAATGACATTATTTCTGGAATAAATGATTGTAAAAAATAATTATGTATTTAATCACGCTTAACATCTTCAGACGGTAATATAACTAATATTGATACGTATATCATTTTTCCAGAGTTGTTGACAAAACATTTCTACCGCTTATATTTCAAGTCGATTGAAAGTATGTAATTGGCAAGAAATCATACACTCTTCCAAACTATGTTTACCGTAATCAAATTCAAATATTTCCCCAAAGCATCACGGAATAAAATAACTTCATCACTTTTAGATACTTTATACACAAAATTTCACTTATGCGTCAGAAACTACAGGATGTAATTAATATGTTTTCATACAAGATGAAGTTAATATGATGTTGTCGGTTGGGGTTTGAAATAAATAAAAGAACATTCGATTTCACATTTATATTTATTTAGTCACCTTATTAAATTTATGATTTGAATTAATTTACAACAGCTACGAACAAAAAAGTCCATGTTTTTTATATTCATAACGAGACTATATATATATATACATATATATACACGCACACACTCACAGCCACACACACACACGCATACATACACATATATATCAGAGAGGGTGTGGTAAGATACCAGGTGGACCATAATAAGGAGAGTCTCGATACTTGGGGTAGTAGAGTGGGTAATATGAAAAGATTCAGGAACCCAACGGCTGAGCTCCTTCCAACAGCTACATCCGAACTAAGCCACCAGTATTAGAACAGCGAGAATGTAGCTAGAGTTATCAAGGCGTACAGCCCATATATGGGCATGCACTCAATGCCAAAAAAGCCAAAAATCATAAAAGTGTGTTGTTTTTCTGGTTTCTTTCCGGGAGTTGTCAGTAAACAGGGGGGATGTGGTTACCCCAGATCAAATGGCTCATTTAGTCCTGCTAAATGTCATGTATATAGTTTATTACCTTATTGGTAGCGGGGGACTAGAAACGCCGAAATACCAGGGGGAAGGGGTTAGTAGACGAACTTACCTGAAAATCCAAGCCGGTCGGGCCCACACGCACGGCATTAAGAGAGATTCTATCCTAAACAACTACTTCTAATCCGTAGAAATGGTATTTTGCTTAACTTCCATTCAAAGGGGAAATAAACTAACAAACGATAAAACATATATATATTCGGGATATATAAGTCAAAGATGGTAGGGTAATGTATTTATGTTAATTTTTTTTTCTAACAATTTATGAGTTCCAAAATTCATTTATTTATTTTGAACCAACACTGAAAACATCACATTATTTCAAGGTCATTCTATGTGGCATTTGAATAATTGCTCCCATCATATATACGTATGAATAAATAGCCTCCTGTTAATACTATCTGCGTGTTGGGAGTTGTTAGAAATGAATCTTGATTGAATTGGTTTTTCACACGAATCTAAGGATTTCTGTTTTAATCGCAAGCTTATGTAAATATGATACCATTTAAATTAACCATAGTCTTAAATGTATGATTTACGCCAAATTCTTAATGCTCAATCTATGTCAGATGACCATTTGTCATCACACTAAATTAAAAAAATTGTATGATAGATTCTAGTTTATAATTTTATCACTATATGTAGAAACACTCAATCTATTTTTTTTTATATACATTATTTATGTATGAATTACCGGTTTGCCAAATAATACATGAACATCTAACTTTACGAATGTTATCCAAAAATAAGAGTCAACGTAATAACTTAAGTCAAAGGGAAATTATACATTTTCCGCTCATGTTCACGTCAATATACACACCCACATACATACACACACATACATACACACACATACACACACACATACACACACACACGCAAACAAACGTACACACAGGCAAAACACATACACGCACACACACCCACACATATATATATATAGTTCACTAACGAATACGCACACACGAAACCATACATACACAAACACACACACACACACACACACACACACACACACACATATATATATATATATATATATATATATGTGTGTGTGTGTGTGTATGTGGTACGTGCTTGTGTGTGTGTATTCGTGAGCGAATAATAATAATATTATATATAAGCACACAGCCTCATAAACACCGCGTGTTAGATGACCAACGTCATCTTCTTTTTTCTGTGGTAGCTGAGAAGAAACAATCGACAATTGTTTGGGAGCATTTGCTCCTTCTCAACAATGTGTATTCTCATCAATGCTACCCACTGGAACTGCTGAGGATAAACAGTATTATAAAATGTATACATAGGCAGATTAGCCTCCTTTGGCGAAAATTAAAAAACAAATATTTGTTTAGGTCTTCGCATGATGGATACCTAAATGTATTCGGTGTGAATAATGATAATATAATAATTGTTTCTACTGTTGGCACAGGTCCAGCAATTATCCCAGTGTATTACTGATACTTTATTTTATCGACCCCGTAAGGATGAAAGGCAAAGATAACCTCGGCAGGATTTAATCTGAGAACGTAAAGGGGCGTTTCTCTATGCTAAAACCCATTGCATCCGACCCTCTACCGATATTGCCAATCCACCGCCCTAAAACTGATATCTTGTTATACTTTGGGAGGATAATACTGCCAATAAAAAAAAATTAATATTCTATTTGTGTGCATGTATATGTGTCTGTGTGTGTGCGCGCGCGCGTGTGTGTATATTGAAGGTCGTTCAGTGAATTACAAGTATTGGTGCTAGAGCAAGCAATCTATGCACAGTGTATATATTAGAAAAAAACTGAGGAAGTCTCGTTGACATATAAAAGATATTGATTGTGTATCGACCTGTTATGGGCGTTTCGACTGAAGATTGGCACAATATCACCACAGGAGTTATGGACCCGTCTCCATTATCGATCTGCTCCTCAACTGGCATTGTGGCATATAGCGTGTTTGATAAAAGGGAAAATTATTGTAATGTGTAATTTTTTAATTAGTTTAAGCAAACACAAAAGTTTTTGGTTACTGTATTCCTGCTTCCACTCACGGATGAGTTATTCATTGAATAAATAAGTTTCTAGTACTCAAAATATATTGAACTTCAGTACACTGAAGAGTTAAAGTGGACCCATGGCTTCATTAATGGGAATATGCTTCTGAGGATTTCTGCTGATTTTGACCAGGTCATCTACCATTCTTTCAAGAATGTGAAAGATTCATGGATGCTGATTTATTGCAAAGATGATTTTAAGATTGAATGTATTTTTGATAAAAAAAAACTATTCTTTCCTTTTTTCACCATAAGCATTATCTGGGGTTTGAAAGAATTCTAAATTGAAAATAATGAAGTTGCTTGTCAAATTACATCAATTCAATGCAAACATTGTAACATGGTTTGAATAAATTAGTGATCCCTCCTCTTTATAATGAATATATTATGCCTAAGATGCATTATCATTTTCCATAGAAAATGGTTTGTGATGTTTATAAATATTTTAGTTAACCCATTTAAGAGATTAAGAAGCATCTAGACGGAATATTCAGTATTAAGGATCAATAATGTTTTGTTAATAAATGATCATTTTACATCATATATGTAAATATTCAAATAACAACAGAATAGATCACCCACATGCAAAACTGGTTTTTGATATTTTAATTAAAAACTACCATTATTTTGAATAATATCAATATATGCGAGCTCCTGTATTCGAATTACCATATTAAAAAATACGTTCTTTCTCAATAGAGGATATACTAGCAAATCTAATATCCTAGTTAATTTCTTCCTTCAAATAATCATTATCGATGTGTACTTCAATTTCAAATATAACTCTTTAAACCAAAACAGAATATGTGTGAGTTTGTTTCAGATATTATGCCGATTTGTGTATGTATACATTTATATATATATAAATTCATTTGAGTAAATCTTAACTTATTAAATGATTAAATTCAAATATATATAAAGTTATCTACATTATATGATAACTTTACAAACATATATATATACACACACACACATATGTATACATATATGTAACGAAGATATATAGATGTATATATTTATATATTTATATATATATATATATATAATCTGAGTTTTTTTAAATATTAATAATAACATTTGATCGTTTGCAATTATGCAAACAAACCTCAATTTTATAGCCATGTCAGTAGAATGAACCCTTAATTCTTGTTCTTGTGTTGGCATGTGAACAGAATGCAGACACTAACGTTTCTGGGTATCACCCTTCGTCAGTACAACTCACTGTTCATCTGCCAAACTGTCAGAGCTAGTGAAAATATATGCTATTTTCAAAAGTACACTGATCGGCCTGATTTGCATATTAGCAGACTGTCTGATCAGTCAGATCTTCATATTAGCAAATCTGCTTGTTTGCATAATTGCAAACAAATGAATCGAATGTTATTATTAATTGAAACGCAAATGAATCGAATGTTATTATTAATATTCGAAAAAGACAAATTACATTTATTGTATTCAGCCATGTAGAGTGAACATTTTCTTTTTTAACGCCGGCCATTTATCGCTCATATACAGTAAACTGACTGGCCAGTCTGCTGATATGCAAATCTGGCTGATCAGTGGATCAGCTAATATGCAGATCTGACTGATTAGCCAGCCTGCTAATATACAAATCAGGCCGATCAGTCACTGTATATTTTTGAAAATAGCATATATTTTCACTAGCTCTAACAGTTTGGCAGGTAAACAGTCAGCTGTACTGATGAAGGGTGATGTCCAGAAACATTAGTGTCTGCAGTTCTGTTCACATGCCAACACAAGAGAAAGAATGAAGGGTTCATTCTACTGACATGGCTATAAAATTGAGGCTTGTTTGTATAATTGCAAACGAATCGAATGTTATTATTTATATTCGGTGGATTGGCAGTATCGGTACGCAGTCGGACGCGATGCTTTGACGTATAGAGTTTACGGCCCTTGCTATTCTGAGTTCAAATCCCGCCGAGGTTAACTTTGCTTTTCATCCTTACGGGGTCGATAAAATAAAGTACCAGTAATGCACTGGGTAATTGCTGGCCGTGTGCCAAAAGTAGAAACAATTATTAATATTCGAAAATCTCAGATTACATTTATTGTATTCAGCCATGTAGAGCGAAAATTGTCTTTTATATATATATATATATGGAGAGAGAGAGAGAGAGAGAGAGAGAGAATACTGGAAGGTAAGATCCGTAGTGGTAGAGCACTCAGTCCATGGGACGAGTTGGTAGATGAGGTAACACAGCAATTAGTTCCCCGTACCGAGAACAATTGTTTCACCTTGCGTACTTCATTCTTCTCGGTATGGTGAACTAACTGTTGTGTTACCACTTCTATATAAGGGAAACAATGACTTCACTTATAGTTCTCAACAATTTAATTTAATTTTATAATATGATTTTACAATTTGATTTGGTAGAACTACCAAACCAAATTGTAAAATTACAATATTATAAAATTAAATTAAATTGTTTAGCACTACAAGTGAAGTCAATCTTTTCCTTTATTAAAACATACCTAACTGTACCAAGGATTTCACACATTTGCCTATACACAGACACACACACACACACACACACACACACACACACACACACACACACACACACACACACACACACACACATATATATATATATATATATATATATATATATATATATATATATATATATATATATATATATACGTACATACATATTACGTACATACATATACAAATGCAGACATACATGCAAACATACATACATGATGGCTGTCCCCTCGTTATCGAGTAAGGCCATTGCACGATATACCATTATTAATAATTATTTATTAATTCTATCGTGCAATCCTTGTGCATGAAGATTTTTTTTTTAAGTGAGGAAAGACAGTGCTCCTGAACCAATTCCAATGTCTGAGCAATAGTAGCTATAACCCGAAAAGAAGAAAAGATCAACATCATCGGTAACTACTGAACCGCAGGTTTTATGACGGAGTTGTCCCAGTTTCCTGAGTTGCCTTCTCCTAGAAAAATTCCCTGACAAAGGCTAGAGGTCCTTCACTCCTCGTGGTTTAACCGCACGATCGGGTATCCACGCCGACTATTTCTATGTACCCACATACATATGTATATGTTTATATACATATTTACACATGTTTGGATGGCTGTTGACATTTATGAGTTCTTCCGCCGTTACATACATACATACATTGATTTCCAAAAGAGACAGGGATGCAGGCAAAACACCTAGATGTGATAACAAGTGCAGACTGCAGAATTAACATCGAAGATGTCACACATGTCATAAGCAGCTGTCCTAAGATATCATAGCGGTACTATCTACCTATAAGGTATGATGAGGTGGCCAAAACACTGTACAATGCAATCCCTGGAAAATATAGCCGCGATAATAAACACATTAAAAGCTACAACAATCTGGAAGACATACATATACAAAATACGAAAGAGTACTGCTGTAATGTTCCAGTAAAAACCCCAATAAAATGCAGGCATAACAGACCAGATATTATGATATGGGACAGGGAAAAGAAGCCATGCAAGGTAGTGGAAGTTAGCTGCCCAGCAGATGCCAATAAGATATCAAAGATTAGCGTAAATGAGAATATTTATGCAGATCTGATGAGAAATCTGCAGATACTCCACCCTGATTATACCTTCAGATTTATGCCTGTGATTATTGGGGCACAGGGATATATTAGTAACTGCCCCAATATAAATCTTGAGAATCTATGCTTCACAGGAACAGAAAGAACACATCTAGTTAGGAAATTACAAGTACAATCCAATAATGGAATAGTAAAATATGTAAAACATTCCAAATATTTTGAATCTAATAACTGCATATACACATGTACAAATACAAAGCATATACACATGGACACATATAACTCAAAACATACACATCCACACATACGATAACATCCATATCCACACATGCATGCATGCAGATATGCATACATATCTACAAGGTTGAAGTTGTGTAAATTCCAACGAGAGAGTATTGTGTCTATGTTAGAAACTGACACTCTCTCTATTGGCAAAACTTGGTGAAATTATAAAACCAGAAGAACATACATACATACGTACACATACATAAAAATAACTACATGGATATATATTTATCTAAAACATAGCGGTAATAAAATAATTTCCCTTACCCACGACTGGTTGGATCCTTTAATTCGTTAGTATGCAGAAAATATTGAGCGTATCAATTCAGCGCAAAATTTGTAATTTATATTCGTGATGTATTGAATTTGTCTATGGTGTTGTGTTCTTTGCGAAGATATATAATGAAATGTACCAATATATTGAATAATATACATTTATAATTATTATTGGTGTTGCCGTATTGTCGACTATAGTAATCAATATATCACTATATTCTAAAGCGTTTAGATAATAGCACGAATAATAACCCGAATAAAAACTCAGTTAAGTGTTATGATACTATATATATATTTTTTAATACTACATAAGCACACACACACACACACACACACACACACACACACACACACACACACACACACACACACACACACACACACACACACACACACACACACATATATATATATATATATATATATATAATCATATGTGTATGCAGTAACACATTGGTGGACGTGATAGTGGAAAATGGAAAATAATCTGGTTTTGGTGCTGACATATTACATTATTTATCACAGTGAAAAATAGATACCTTAGGTCTCATGTCCAAATAGGGCCAATTCCTTGCTAAGTAGAAACACTCAATGACTTCACCAGATCTTCAACCACCTTAACATTAATATATATACATTCTATATAACCTTTCTATTCTTCACAATGTTATAGCACAGTGCACATTCTATACTGCTCATCCCCAACACCTAAATAAAATGCATATATTACATACCACCTCATTTGCTGTGCTGATCACACACAGCCACAGTTAAATACACATTTCTATATAATATTTTTACAATAAGGAACACTCAGACACAAACATGTACATTACAATTTTACATCGCGAATTATTTCCCTTTATTATGAAGCGTCAATAATTAGATAAATAAATAAATAATAATATCATAAATGTGTATTTAACAGTCTTATCATTAACTTTAAACTCGTTTATATTCCTGATGACTAGGTCACGAATTTGATTGCTTCTCCATGCATTCTGCCTGACAATTTCACAATTTGGGGAACTGGCCATATTTGGTCTTTGAAACATAAGACAACGCTCTTTGTGCTGTGTCTGAATATAAAATACATAATAATAATAATGATAATAATAATAATTGTTTCTACTTTAGGCACAAGGCCAGCAATTACCCAGTGCATTACTGGTACTTTAATAATAATAATAATGATTTCTTTATTGGCCACAAGGGCTGACATCAAGAAAAACATTACTGATGGCACAAGTGAAACTTGAAAAAGTTAATCAGGGATTCGCCGAAGAGGACAGTTTCTGTATTTAACCCTTGTCCACCACACAAACTCATGGCCACAAGGCAGATGAAAACCGCCTGCCCTTCCTCCTCAAAGGAAGACGGCGAAACCATCTACACAATGTACTCACTCGATAACCGGATCGGTCCTACACGCGACAGCAACTGTTCGACATAGCTCCACAAGTCAGCAATGCTCGGGCACTGAACGAGTGAGAGCACGGGGTTTCGTCTCTCTGGGCGCATCTCGAAAAGGCTCGGCTGACGGTACTTCCGTGCCTGTAGAGCTTATCTCGAACCGGCAAATCTCCCCGGTAGCAGTGCCAGGCCAGGGATGTCTGGAAGTTACCCATAAGCCCTGGGCTGAAAGTTTTCCGGAAGACAGCAAACAGCTGATTTTCGTCGACGCCCAGGATCTCTCCGACAACGTCTTCGTTCTTCCCCTCCACTAGTCCTCTACCTCTATAGAACGCCAAGGTGGATGTTCCACAGATACTAGTGCCCAGCTGGCAGAGGGAAAATAATAATAATAATAATTGTTTCTACTTTTGGCACAAGGCCAGCAATTAGCCAGTGCATTACTGGTATTTTATTTTATCGACCCCATAAGGATGAAAGGCAAAGGTAACCTCGGCAGGATTTGAACACAGAATGGCAAGGGCCGTAACTCTGTGCCTCAGAGCTTGGCGTCCGACCCTCTACCGATACTGTCAATCCACCGCAATAATAATAATGATTTCTTTATTGGCCACAAGGGCTGACATCAAGAAAAACATTAGAGACCACACAGGACGGTAAGGTGTGGGTTTTGCGCGTGTAAAGATTTTTATTATTTATATAAGAAAAGAAAAAGTATAACACATAGAAATAGAGGGCGGCGAGCACCTGGATGCATTCCAGTTTCCAAGCGCTATCCGTAGGTCTTTTCCTGACCCACGAATACAGCTCCGTCATGGAGGCGAGCTGTGGGAAGACGGCCTGGCGAACGGCGACCACACCTGGTCACCGTCAAGGAAGCACCAGAGATGTTGCAGCCTCAGCGCATGTTTGCGCATCATCAGCCATGGCATGCCCAGTCCTCCACACAACGGGTGTTGACAGCAGATGGATCGTCTGACCATGGGAGCGCGTCCCTTCCAAAAGAAGCGGAAGAGGAGACGCTCCATTTTGGTGAGAGTTGGGCCGGGGCAAGGGACGACGGTGAGGCGGTAGAAGATGACGGACGCGATGTACGCATTCGCTACCTCCGCCCAGCCTTTCAGGGACAGTTCCTCTCGGCCCAATACTGGGTGAGGGAGGCCACCCTGTTCGTCACCTTGTTCCAGTTTTTCTCCATCTCGAGGGCCGGTCCCAACCAGACCCCGAGCAATTTAACCGGTCCATCCGTCCAACGCCCCACGACGCTGTCGGACGGCATGGACTTGCCTCTCCAGGGGCCCAGCTACAAGCCCACTGACTTTACATGTTTGTCTTTGCTCCTGTCACCGCTTCGTATTGCTTGAGAGCGGTGCCAAGCATCTAGACGTGTCTGGTGCTCGACAACACCACGGTAACGTCATCGGCGTAAGCCGACTCGGATTTACCGCATCCTAGTTCGCGTAGGACGCCCCTCATCGCCCCGAGTTTGTGCACTAACGGCTCGAGAGCCCATACGTACAAGAGGGACGATAGGGGACAACCCTGGCGGACCGAAAACATAATACTGAACGGCTGCGACAGGTGACCGGTCACCCTCCAAATTGAGCAGATGTGGCTGTACATCGCAGCGATGCAACCTCTGAAAACGGTCCCGAAACCGGATGCCTCGAGGACCGCGGCCAGGTACCGATGGTCGAGCCTAGTGAATGCTTTAGATTAATCCAAGTTGATCAGTGTCCCACCCGTGCCAGGTTCCTTAACCACCCTCTCTATGATGTATCGCATGAGGTGGAGGTTGTGGTGTATGGATCTGTCCGGAATGGCGCATGTCTGCGCCTCTCCCACCAGACCCTCGACGACAAGCGCCAACCTCGTTGCTAACACCTTGGCCAAAATCTTGAACTCTGCGTTTAGCAGAGTTATGGGCCTGAAGCTATCGATTACATCCCCCTTGTTCGGGTCTTTTCTCAGAAGCGTCACCGCTCCCCGGCTCACAAAAATGGGAATGTTCCCGTTCTGCTGCCAATTGCAGTAGACGTCTGCCAAGACGTCACCGAACAAGTATGGCATAACTGCATAAAGCTCGTAGGGCAGACCATCCAAACCTGGCGAATAACCCCTCGTGTAGTTAGCCTTCGCTTCCCGTATTTCACCGACTGTTATTGGCTTTTCGCAACACTGTGCTGCGGTAGTCGAGAGCCGAGGCAGTCCGTCGAGGTATGCACTGAAGTCAATACCCCGATCCGGCTCGCCGCTGCTCCCAAACATTTCAGCAAAGTGCTGCATAAAAGCCTCACACATATGCTAGTGTTCGAGCAACACGAGCCCGATTTGGTCAGGCAAAGACCGAATTGTGACTTTGTTGCTACGTCGCGCCTCTGCCACCCGAGACCATTGGACGGCTTTTGTCCATCGGGTTTCAGAGCACGCGCTCTAGTTCTAACAACGCAACCTTGGTGTTTTGCGTTGAAGAATTGGTCGAGTGCCAATCTCGCTGCAAGCACGTCGGTTGCGATGCCTGTCCTAAACGCCTCTTCTAGCTTTCTGACTAGTTCTCCCTCTACTCTATTTTCCTCTATCACTAGTCCTTTGCTAAACCTAATCGATTCCACTTTAATTGCCCTTTTCAGGGCTCCCGTCAACGCCAGCTTAACTAATACGCTAAAGAGCGGGACGTTCCGAGAAAGGTCTTTAGACGTCTGAAGAAATCTGGCCGTCATGCCCCAGTTGGGGCGCAGACGGCTACTAGCCTGAAAGCATTGCCTTCGCTGCCGTTTACTTCCACCACCACCGAAGATGGTCCGTATGGCGATATCCAGGAAGATGGCCCGTATGGCGATATCCAAGCCTCTCCGAAAAAGGACGGCAAACCCTCCCCCGCTCCTGGACGGCTGGGAGATGCGTATACATCATCGCCGAAGATCGGTGGGAAGGCTCGTGCTTCGTAGAGTCTGGTCTCGCTGATGGCCACTACATCTATATTTAGTGACCTGGGGTCCTCTTGTGGAACATGTTGTAGATAGTCAATAGCTTCCTAGTCTTCCTATCCATTTCTTTTTGTTCAGCAACATTCCATTTCAGAATTCTCGCAGTGTACCTAATAATAGACACAGCTCGGGAATTCGCTCCTTACTCTCCTTATGTACTCAATCTTATCAATTCCTTCATTTTTTGTTCTCGATGTCATCTGCCTCCAGAAAACCTAAATATCAGTATCCTTCTTCAGTGTCAATTTCCTTTATCTTCTCACCTGTTGGTACCTGGATTCCCTTGCTTCTGATCAATTTACCCATGTTCATCACTAGGACTCCACACTTATTAATACCAAATTCCGTACATATATCATTGCTGTAAATACGGACAGTATCAACAAGTACATCCAACTCATTCTCACACTTCCCAAAGAGTTTAAGATCGTACAGGAAGAGGAGGTGTTTGATAGTAAGCTCTCCTTTTCCCAACTTGTATCCTGCTCTCACTTTTCGCAATATAACGGTCAGGGGTATCAGACCAAGGACAAACAGCAGAGGGGACAAACTATTTCCCTGGAAGATACCTCTCTTGATCTTCACGCCTCCCAAGGATTCTCCACCCGATGTTAATTCTGTTTCCCAGGATTTCATACTTTTGCTGAACAACTGTCTGATGTTATCTGCCACCTTGAAGATCTCTAGGTTTTTGGTTATCCAAGAATGAGGTACTATGTCGAATGCCTTTTTGTAGTCTATCCATCCCATGGCCAGACCAGTGTGTCTCCTCTTGCAATTCCTCATTACCATCTTATCAATAAGTAACGGGTCCTTTGTACCACGGGACTTCTTTCGGCATCCTTTCTTTTTGTCCGGTAACAAGTTGTTTATGTGGAGGTGATTGTAGATTTCCTCAGACACAATGCGTGTTAACAGTTTCTACATTACGGACTGACATGTGATAGGTCTATAGTTGGTAACATCATTATCTTTGATTCGGTCTTTCATTACCAGAGCTGTGGTACCTTTTGTCAACCACTCTGGTACCTCACCTGACATCAAGCAGTTATCGAACATGTTTGTCAGTTTCGGGTGGAGGGATGTTATATTTTTAATCCAATACCCTTGCACACTATCTGGGCCTGGTGATTTCTAGTTGGTTAGTTTTTTGGCCTGCCCTTTAAGAGTTTCATCTGTGATACTCAAATCAGTTTGTTGGTGTACTTGTTCACTAATCTCTATTTCAGAGCACCAAACCTAATACCTAATTTTTCTGGACCGGCAATCGCTCTGTATAATCAGTGCCTGGATTCTATAAGAATCCAGCTTCTATAATTTTCGGCGAAAGCAAAGGAGTATGTGGCTCTGATGAACGCCAACGGGCGTGAAACAAACAGTCAGCTACTCTCCCTTCTTTCGCCGAAAAGAAATAAGTGACATAGTCACTACTTTAAAACTCATAGGGATGGTCTTCCAATTGTGCTTAATTAAACATACGGTATATTGCCAAATATACTATACATACGTTTATATATATACTAGACTACTCGTGACCCGTTGTGTCACCAATATTTCAAAGTACCCGAAACAACCGCATATCTCAGGATACCGTGGTCCGATTTACGTGAAACTTCTCTTTTCGCAGTATTATTCACAAGTATTTTCACAAAGAAAATATCAAGCCATTTTTCACTAATAGCTCTCCTTTCACTCCACATCAAATTCTTTTTTTCGTATCTCTTTCGATGTTTGACTGTTTGTTCTGAAAGATTTTTCTGCTTAAATAGTTGCAAAGTTAATGAAAGACTGGTTTTATTTACAAAAATTTGAGAGAAATTATTCTTACTTGTTAGCTTTTATTTTCTGCTTTCATTTTCTGACGTTAGAATTAATATTTTATCATATTTATGTTTACAGTTTTTTCAAAAGAATGCTTTTGATGACAACATTCTTAGTCGACTGGGTGTCTTTCAGAAACACTCGGACATTTTGTTTTCGTTTTCCGCGGGTAAGGGCGACATAGAGTTGACCGTGTTGGAATACAGGTCGTTCCAGATAAACTAACACATTTTCCATAGTTTGTCCTTGTGCTTTATGAATAGTCATAGCGAAGCACGATTGAACTGGAAATTGACTTCGCTGCAAAGGGATATCCTCATGTTCGGATAGATTAATTGTTATTCTAGGTATCATAACAATCTCATTTTTGAAAGCAGCACTGTTGATTCTTGCTACTAGATTGTTATGCAGTTCTTCCACGATCATGCGTGTTCCATTACAAAGCCTTGGAGGATTCAAGTTTCTCATTAGAATTATTGGTGATCCTTTTTTCAATTCCAGGTTATGTGGTGGCAGTCCTGATAGTTCAACCGAATCAAGGAATTCAGTCGGGAAATCAGTGGCATTGGCACCATCACTCACATAATTATAGGATCGGTACTCTTTTATGGTTCCAGGGAAGCGTCTGATACAGGTGGAATTGATGCTTCTCATCATTTAATTGAGAGGTACTAAGATGCAATTGTTCGAAAACATTTCAGTTGGATTGTCGAATGAGGGGTAGATGAAATCAATACATTCTTCCATTGTTGTTGCTTGGAGAATCATTTCTTTTGGAAAAATAATTTCCAGATTTTCATTTTTGGGGATCTTATCTTCTCCAATATCCAATAGGAACTCTGAATAGTCTCCTGCTCCCTCACACAATCGCATGTTTGTCTTCAAATGAGATTTTTTAAAGCTTCGCCATAAGTAGGATTTTTGAATGCAGGCATTTTCCACATCTGCTTCATTTCCTCTTTTCACTACCGGAAGAAGTTGACGGAAATCTCCACAGCAAATTGTCAAAATTCCACCGAATTCCTCATTGTTGTCGCATATGTCACGCAGAGTAAGGTCAACAGCTTCGAAGCTTTCCCTCCGAATCATAGGACACTCGTCCCAAACAATCAGCCTTGTATGCTGGAATAGGTTTGCCGTCTTTGAGTTTTTATCAATGTTGCACAGACCATTTTCTTTCACTGCTATTGGTATTTTGAACCTAGAATGCGCCGTTCTTCCACCACACATCAGTGTTGCCGCAATGTCAGATGACGCAACAGCAATAGCCACATCGCCGTTTCCCCTAACTTTTGAAAGGATTAAGTTAAGCAAGAATGTCTTTCCTGTTCCACCTGGAGCGTCAATGAAAATCAATGCAGATGTGTTCCTCTCTAAACTGTTACAAATGAAGTCGTACACATGTTTTTGGTCACTATTCAATAAAGGTTCCCTTTCTTCTACAAATTGTCGCTGTTCTTCTTTGTTGTATTGCAATTCATGCAATAACTCCAAATTGCCAATATCCTGATTAGCGACAATATTATTTGGCATTGGCAAGTTAAAGTCACTAAGACTTTTGCCCAGGTTGTTAAGTTTGTCTTCAAAATACAGAAGACATTGATCATAATGTCTCTCGCTAATGAAAAGGCTAGAGTTTCTTGTAGCTCTTTTTTCTATCTGAAGGTAATCCTCAGACAGCGAATTCTTAAATCGAGCCCATAAAGCATTGGAATTGTCAATTTCCGTATTTGTGAGGATCACGATGAATAGATCTCTCATGGCTTTGGGAAGCCTTGTTCGCTCAGCATCTTCCAGAGTCTGCTGCCAATGATCATCTGATTGAAGCAAACCTTTCTCTCTGCAAACGTCTTTGAATAATGGCAGGAGTTCTCCATCACACATTTTCAAAGAGTTGAAAGATACTGGTCCTTTGACGTGATGCAGAAGGAGTCTTAAATAATATAGGTCACTACTTCGTGGGGAAACAGTGTACACTCGTCCCTAAACGTTCGCCTCAAAAATTCCTGGATACTGCTCAACTATTTTCCCCACCTTCCTCCTTTCCCATCTCTTATTATTCCATGTGTAAAACTTTGGTACATCGGCATAATACAATGTTTTTGCAAACGGTTCGCGAGTGCAAAGATCCATGAACTCAGTCAGAGTTGTCTTAGCCATGTTATTGTTTACTTTAACAGCAACATTGACCCGAAAGAAGATTTGATTTTTCTCAGGTAGATGAACTTGAAGGCGAACTACGGTCGGTTCCCTCTCATGAATTGGAAATCCAAGTACCGAGGCAACAGCTTCTGAAGGACCGATATATCTTCCTGTTAAATACTGTGTTATCTCATCTTCCCTGTTCACTCCAAACATTGCTTGATCACTGCCCTTCATGGTATATTTTATAACGTATTTGATCGATTTCACGGAAGAGCATATCTCTACATTTAGGTGGCAGTTGAACAGTTTTAATAGTTTCATATTGTAGGGAACCACCCATTCTGAAGTTATATTTTGGCTTTCCCTTCTTTCTTGGTGCCCTTCAAATCCTCCCATTTCAGGGGACCGTCTTCTGTACACAGGATAAGAGTCCCCTCCACACAATGTATGTTCAACAAAAGGCTTAGGGTACCGCTTACTGCATGTTCCATCTTTCCAACACGGTGAATTGTTAGAGCAATTCGGACCATGGATCATGTGCTTCAGCACCAATTGATGAACCTCTGGATCTTTGTTTGGATCTGGTATTTCGGCTTGAACGAATTTATCATATTCCTGTGGTCTGGGCTTGGTGGTTTCATTGAGCCATAACAAACAGTGCACATGAGGAAGACCTGGCTTTTGATATTCAACTGTCAGCACGTAAGCAATGCAGTTGCCAAATAAGCCATCTACTCCAGTAAGATGCTTTCTGAACAGTTTCCGTTTCAGGTCAAATACTCTGGCAATTAAATCTGGCCTGTCCTGTGGCTTCTGATTCAGGAAGAGGTTTTGCCGGATTTCGGGCCAGTTTGGATTGCATGTCATTGTGATGAACAACGAAGCATTGCCGTACTTCCGTATGTACATCATGGCATCCTGGCATCGCTCCATCATATATCTCGGTCCACCAACAAATGTAGAAGAGAGTATGATTCGTCTGCCGATGTTGCGAAAATCGTCATCATCATTCAATGCATCAGTAAGGCCCTTGTATGTTTTAGATCGCAATGTTGTTTGATTCATTTGGATGTATCTGAGCCTATCTCCTTCAATCTTTGCAGCCATGTCAACCAAATATTGCTGAAATAAACGACCACCTCTGAGAAGTTGGTTGAATTCATTCTCATGGTTCATTATTCGATAGGCATAGTAGCGCATCGGTGTCAATTTCTTGATGTTGCTCATTAACAGCTCATGATGCCATCCATCATCGCCAAAAGGAAAAAATAGAACATACTGCAAACTATCATAGGACCGATGGGACTCTGAGATTATTTTCAGTTGTTCACCTTTTTCTTTCAACACGATCTGCCGTGCTTTTGATTGAAGTTCGGTGCTCTTTTGTATAATAACAGCAACTTCATTTGCAGTTTGTGCATTGAATCTTCTGTCATGTTCCATTGCTGGTCTCCTATCAGGATCAATAATAATCGAAGCTTCGGGAATATTTTTAATTTGTTCTTTTGCCAGTTGAAATGACGCAACATAAGGGTTATATTGTCTCAGTATAATTTCTAATAATTCAACTATGTCGCGCTGAATGCCATCGTTATGGATTATCCTGATCCTTAAATCAACACTATCCTGAGGATCCAAGAAGTAAATTTGAAGAAATTTGGGTTGTTCATTGGGATTAGGAGTTAAGGAACCGATGTAATGGTGAATTTGACCATGAATAACAATAGAAGGATTCCATCCACTTCTTGAGGTACGAACTTCTTTGGCCCCAAAAGATGTCATTTGGAATAAGCAGTTGTATTGTCTGAGGTTCTTCCTGAACTCGTTTGCTCTAGGTTGATCTGTACTAAATAAATGTTGAAGTTCTTGGGGTAAAGGCTGCAGATTCCCTAGCCTGACTTTTCCATTCATACAGCAAAAGTTAGCAGTTTCACCATGAAAAAGCATTGCATGGCAACAGACACAGATCTTATTCATTTGTCCAACATCAGCAGAGAGGTCACGTCGTTGAACTGTCTTTGCTCTATCCTTCTGTTCCACCAGACGTGCAGCTTTCTGAGCATTCGATTCCTGATCTTTCTTTCTTCTGTTTCTTTCCCTCTGTTCCGCCAGACGTGCAGCTCTCCGAGCCTCCGATTCCTGATCTCTCCTGCTTCTGTCTCTTTCTCCCTGTTCTGCCAGACGTGCAGCTCTCCGAGCCTCCGATTCCTGATCTCTCCTGCTTCTGTCTCTTTCTCCCTGTTCCGCCAGACGTGCAGCTTTCAGAGCCTCCGATTCCTGATCTCTCCTGCTTCTGTCTCTTTCTCCCTGTTCTGCCAGACGTGCAGCTCTCCGAGCCTCCGATTCCTGATTACTCCTGCTTCTGTCTCTTTCTCCCTGTTCTGCCAGACGTGCAGCTCTCCGAGCCTCCGATTCCTGATCTCTCCTGCTTCTGTCTCTTTCTCCCTGTTCTGCCAGACGTGCAGCTCTCCGAGCCTCCGATTCTTGATCTCTCCTGCTTCTGTCTCTTTCTCCCTGTTCCACCAGACGTGCAGCTTTCCGAGCCTCCGATTCCTGATCTCTCCTGCTTCTGTCTCTTCCCTCTGTTCCGCCAGACGTGCAGCTCTTGCTTTATCAGTCTCATCGATCCTTCTCTTCGCATGCCTGTCCTGGTCTTGTTGTTGGCATTGACCACTATCTTGCTCACCTTCTTCGGCTTTCCTTAGCCGCACTCTCTTCCCATTATCTGTAGTCGAACAAGATGTTTTCTTTCTTCCTCGTTGAGGCATGATTTAAGAATAGAAAATCCTATTCACCTGACAAAAATTTCCTATTACCTCAAAAATTATTTTTCTTAAATTATCACTTTAAAATATTTCTAAATAATGAAAATATTGTCTGTTTAAAGAAAGCTAAATATAAATATTTACTCTACAAACGATTCGTATTTTTCAAATCACATTCACTTATAAAATACTTTTTGATAATTAAAAAAAAAATTACCGTATTCACTTGTAAATAGTTTTAAAAACAATTAAAATATTATCTGTGCAAAGAAGGCTAAAATATAAACACTTACAGTGTGAACAACTTTTGGAAATCACATTCACTTAAAAATATTTCTAAATAATTAAAATATTTTGTTCAACAAAAACAAAAATATTTACTGTAAAAGCAACTCGTATTTTTCAGTCATATTCACTGAACAGTTTTAATTTTAATAATTACAATATCGTCTGTTTAGTGAAAGCTTAAATATAGATACTTAAAAGTACAAAGAAATTGTAATTTTGAAATCATATTCACTGAGAAATCACTGAAATTGGTGTATGTAATGATTATGAAAAATATTTTTTGCATAATGAAAATATTTATTTAAGATTTACGCCAAAATTGCTTTATCCCCTTTGTATTCCAATTACGGAATATTTTCCCATTATGCACCGTTTTGGCTATTTACGAAGATAGAGAAAGATACTTAAAAGTACAAAGAACTTGTAATTTTGAAATCATATTCACTGAGAAATCACTGAAATTGGTTTATGTAATGATTATGAAAAATACATTTTGCATAATGAAAATATTTATTTAAGATTTACGCCAAAATTGTTGTATCCCCTTTGTATTCCAATTACGGAATATTTTCCCATTATGCACCGTTTTGGCTATTTACGAAGGTAGAGAAAGTGTGTGCAAGCAAACAAACAAACAATCAAGATCAGAGTTGGGTCACCGATATTTCAAAGTACCCGAGTCATATATATTGCCTGTACAGATAATCAAAGTGTGTATACATTTTTCGGGGACATCATATATATATATATATACCGGGATCCCTAAAAATGTATACACCATTATAATATATATATTGCCCGTACAGGTAATCAAAGTGTGTATACATTTTTCGGGGACACCATATATATATATACCTGGGTCCTGAAAAATGTATACACCATTCTAATATATATATTGCCTGTACAGAAAATCAAAGTGTGTATTCATTTTTTCGGGACACCATATATATACCTGGGTCCTGAAAAATGTATACACCATTCTAATATATATATTGGTTGTACAGAAAATCAAAGTGTGTATACATTTTTCCGGGACACCATATATTTATATATATATACTGGGGTCCCTAAAAATGTATACACCATTCTAATATATATATTGGCTGTAGAGGTAATCAAAGTGTGTATACATTTTTCGGGACGTCATACATATATACGGGGGTCCCTAAAAATGTATACACCATTCTAATGTATATATTGCCTGTACAGGTAATCAAAGTGTGTATAGATTTTTCGGGGACACCATATATATATATATACCAGGGTCCCTAAAAATGTATACACCATTGTAATATATATATTGCCTGTACAGGTAATCAAAGTGTGTATACATTTTTCGGGGACACCATATATATATATACTGGGGTCCCTAAAAATGTATACACCATTCTAATATTTATATTGCCTGTACAGGTAATCAAAGTGTGTATACATTTTTGGGGGGACAACCTGTATATACACAAATATGAACATATATATAGAGAGAAAGTGTGTGCAAGCAAGCAAGAAAGCAAACATCGAGATCAGAGTTTTAGTAGTATATATATATATATATATATATATATATATATATATATATATATATATAGTGTAAGAGGTGAGTTTTATTGATTATTATTAAAAATTGATGAGGTTTAAGAGTGATGATGTTTATGATTACAGATATAGGAATTAAGTATACTAATTACTTAGGGTTTATATAGGGTTTATATACTGAAGGATTTATTAAGATGTTCGAAAAAGTTTTATTAAAGTGTATTATTAAGATAAACTAAAGTGAAATAAGGTAAGGTGAATAAAAATAAATTTAATGATTTATAAGTTTAATAAGCTTAGAAGGCTATATAAGGTCCAAATTTGTTTAAATAGAATGTAATTGAAAAAGTATTTTTGTGAAGAAGTAATTATTTTAGCAAAGACAAGTAAGGAGAGAGAGAGAAGAAAGAAGAAAAAAGTGGTTTGTTTTTCTTATACATTTAAATGTGTTTATGTATATATAGGAAAATGTATGACACCGACGGCAAAGCTCAAGCGGTTTCGACGGCTATTTCCAGTCCAGAAATAGCCGTCGAAACGGCTTGAGCTCTGCCGTCGGGGTCATACATTTTCCTATTATCCACTCTACTACTCTAAGTATTGAGTACTCTGGTGCGTTATGGTCCACCTGGTTCCTTACCACAATTCCTTCGTTATAAATATATATAATTGTTTCTACTTTTGTCACAAGCCCAACTATTATTTCAATTTATTACTGGTACTTTATTTTATCAGTATATATATAATATCGGTATATATTAAATATATATATATATATATAATATAAAACACCGTGTCGCGCGAAGTTACGAATTTATATATATGATATATTAGGCTAATTAAAAGCTCATTAATAAACAACAGACCTAATACATCAGGTCTCATCTATAGGCAAAGAGCTTGCAAACGAAGTAGAGATGGATATATGATATACGAAGATTGGGGTCAGCGAGTGGGAGTGTACTTACACGAAAAGAAATATGGTAGTTGAGGTACATCGTAATAAACATATAAAAAAATAGAAATATATGTGTTTATTTGTGTTCTTATATTTCTATACTGACTGACAATAGCGATTCTTTAAGTGATACCCTATAGACTTCATGATACTGACTCCTGCCAAATGAAAGTTGATTAATCATGACGTATTGAAGCAGAAACAAACAAATTCAAATTTAACTTACGGAGTCCATTTGGAGACTACAGCAGAATTGTATAGAATATAAAATAGAATAGTCTATAATTAGACTCTCATATATTTACTGGTGTGGGGCTTGTGATAGATCCTTATGTACAAAAGTAAGATTATTTGAAATTATAAACATTTCTCAACACATTACGTTCTACTCAAGTTATTTACCTAGATTACATATACATACATCACATTAAAGATTTTAATGGTAGGAGAACTAGATATAAATCCCAAATAGGTGAAGGGAAAAGCGCTATAGCACCGTCAAATCCATTGTATTTTAATACTAGATGCCTCGATTTCCTTAGATACAATTGATGTCCTGCGAAGTGTAGTAAAGTCAAAACCTGGCGTGGAGAAATGAGGAGCGGCTTTAGCAGTAGATATCCATGTCACTCATCCCCTGGCAGCTTTGGGTATATCATTCCATTAGAGTTGGACATGCTGATTAAGGCAAGGAGTAATATATTTCAAAAAATTTGGTGTCTGTCTGATAGCAGTTTTGTCTAGTTTTTGAGACATACATAGTGTATTCCTGAATCAGAAATTCCTCCCACCGCCTAATAGAATGTCTGATGAAAGATAACTGCCCATAAATGACTGTATTAACTGCTGGACGTGTTTGTTTTCAAACATACACAAACACACACACACACCCAAGAGCATACGCACACACATATATATATATATGAATATATATATGTATATATATATATATATATATATATATATATATATATATATATATATATATATATTAAATTGTTAAACAATATTCAATGATTATATCAAAGAACTAGCAGTAAAGCCCGGCGTTGCTCGGGGTCGCTCAGTAGCTGTGTTAAAGTTACAATGTTAAGTTTCTTTGTTGGCTTAAAAACTGTAATGTCTACTGTGCAGACTTGCATGTGGTGTTTTTGATTAATATTCCCTCAACCAACAATATGCCTTATGAAGTTAAGAAAACATAACGATAACGCGAATGTTATAACAAAAGAGGATGCTGGGGATGAAAACTGCACTGGTTATTTATTAACAAAGATCGAAAATGTAAACACTGCAATGCAGAGAAAAACATTAGCGTAACCAAATTATCAGTTATGTCTGTCTGTGAGCCTATATCACCTCTCTGCACGACTGTCTGTCTGCACGCCTATATCAACTCTCTGCACGACTGTCTGTCTGCACGTCTATATCACCTCTCTGCCTGACTGTCTGTCTGCACGACTGTCTGTCTGCACGACTGTCTGTCTGCACGACTGTCTGTCTGCACGACTGTCTGTCTGCACGACTGTCTGTCTGCACGACTGTCTGTCTGCACGCCTAACGAAATTTACAGATACATATATTTTAAATAAACTTATATAATTTTTCCTTTTTTTTACGAAATATTTGCTTGTTTTACGTAGTCTTTAAATAGACTTGTTTTCAAGTAAAAATATTGTTTTAAAAGGCTTTTAAATGGAAATGAAGCAAAACGGAAGCTTAGTGTTCGAACTGATGAATTTTGCAGGTCAAAATTTTGCTGGCTCGACAACTGTTCGTGTATTGTGTTAATGTCATTTTAAACGCTGAGAAAGCCAGCGTAATTTTTTTAATTTTTGCCAGCGTAATTTTTTTAATTTTTGCACGCAGAAAATGTAAACAGAACGTAAGACGCTACGCTGAATGTAAACAGAACAGAGGGTAATCATTTTTTCAATTTTTGCACGCAGAAAATGTAAAGAGAACGTATGACGCTACGCTGAATGTAAACAGAACAAAGGGAAATAACTGATGACTTACGCTCAAAAATCGATACATTATATTCGATTTCGTCAGATAGGGCGGGTCAATTTGAAATATTTTTTTTCCGATGTCTTCGCTAGGGCTCAATGTACAAGTATAGCAATTTCGGTGCAATTCCGTGAGAGATTCTAAGAGGAGATGTGTGCCAAAAATCGATAGACAGACAGACAACCTCAGTTTTATATATATAGATGAGTTTTACGGAAAAATAATTTTCTGGAGTTATTAATATTAAAATATAAGTATTAATAAAATAGATGTTCTTTTGATCAATTACATTTTATTATACATATTTCCGATGTACAGCAGTACGTCCTCATCAGACAAAATATAATGATACATGACATACCCTGAGATGTTAAATGATTAAGATTTAATCAAGGTAGTGATTAACCCGATAGGCAATTTTACTTATATCCTATTTATGGGAAAATGCGAAAACGTAATAAATTCATTAGAGAATGTGTGGGTAATAAAAAAAACGTTGCATACTGTAATTGTTCTAAAATGTTAAAGTGTATGATACTACGATATATCTAGGAAAACGTCTCATGAATCATAACAGCCAGTGATAGCCACTGGAAAAATGATTTATAAAGAAGGAAAAATAAAGCGCGGGGTGTGGGTCGAAAGTTAAACGGTTAGATTTGAAAATATTTAATTTATAATATTAGGGTGAAGACTCCAGATTTCAGGATTATTTGCTGGTTATTTATATATTATTTATATTAATTCGAAAAGTGTGTTATCATTTCTAAACTTCTGAATTGTGAGAGTAATATTTACAGGATTTAGTTGGCATATAAATAATGAAATATTATACTGTTGATCATTTACCTAAATTTAAACTTTAACAAATATACCAACTTATTGTTATAAATATTTAAATAACTATTATGTATATAGGTATACTTTAAGGAGCCAGTATGTTTAAGGTAAATAATAACGACGAATATAAAAATAAAATAAGATAATATATTGAAGGATGTTAAGGATAAATATATACATATGTATAACTGAGTGTAAATGCACTAATTGTTCTTCAACCAAGGTATCAA
Organism: Eledone cirrhosa; assembly: GCA_964016885.1. NCBI lineage: Eukaryota > Metazoa > Mollusca > Cephalopoda > Octopoda > Eledonidae > Eledone > Eledone cirrhosa. The sequence continues at coordinate 375,842,744 of OZ024740.1, forward strand.
CATATTATTAGATATAGGGATGTATATATATAGATATATATTAGGTATTATTAGTGTAGTATACTTTAAGTAAATGATAACAGTTATAATCTTATCACAGTGTCACATTTAAATACATATATATATATATACATATAAGAAAAACAACAATGAGTGCATGGATAATACAGAGTTCAAAATAATGTCTATAATAATTTCTAGTTTGGATATTTTCTCTATATTTGAATCATATATATAGAAATGTGGTAGGTATATTTAAAAATATTTAAAAATATATAAAATATAATATATAACTACATACATATTATAATAGATTATATTATAAATAAATAAGAGATCGAAAGTACAGCGAAAGATACACATTTATATATAAGTTTGAATCCATCTCAAAATTTAGATTTTATAGTGCAGTAAATATATTTATAATAAATATATGCTTTATTATATTATAAATAATAGATCAAAAACTCATTAAAAATTTAGAGTTATAGATAAGTTTCATAAAAATGTATGGATAGGGTATTAAACTGAAATTTAAAAGAGATCACGAATGTATTAACAATTCACAGTTAAATAAATTCCATAAATATGTAAGGATTAGGTATTATACTAAATTATAATCATAGATAGAAATAAGGAGATGAAGAAATGAGAGTATTGATCAAAGTTAACAAATAATGTTGTATGAATCAATGGTTAGGCTTGTTAGTTGAAATATTGTCATTCATTCCAGCGTTGTTTCTTCTATAGATAGTTATAAAATAAAGCAATATTAAAGGCCATTAATGTTTTTTACTGTTGATTATATATTCCTGGTAACCGAGTTGTTATTGGTTTGGTATAATTGTTTCTTTCTTTCTCGTTTTATGTGAGGCTAAAAAAGTGGACGTGGATTTATGGAGGCAACTAGAAAATAATTCACTTTTTTTGTTAATTAGGGTCTCATAATTATTAATAATCAACAGGGCCTCCATTGTACAGAGCGGACAGTTATTTGATATACTAGAGTTGCGGTAAATTCCAAATTTCCGAAGTTTTGTCCAAAGAATGGAGTATTATAAATTCTTCTCTTTTAAAGACCATATGAGCTGTGATAAAGACGTGGATGATTTCTTCTTAGAGTTCGAGAATGATCATTTATGGTTCGCAAAACGAGCCTTGAATGTGGACGAGGTTGATCCAATGTAATTTTATGTTTTGTGATCAGATATTACGGTGCATTTATAAACAGAAATATGCTAGATAAATCGAGAATACGAACTAGATCTAAACCAGTCATATGGTTTGCACCCCTTGCTTCGGTCGCAGTTAAAACACCAATTGCAAAACTATTCTTTAAAGCTCTTGACACCTCTTTCCCTACTCAAAATAAATACAATTCCATTTTTAATAGACATACCATTAAATTCGCGAATTCTACAACCAGTAACATGGCCCAAAACATCGCCAAATTAAACGCCAAAATCCTAGAACCAAACCAACGTAATGATCATAATAATAGAGTTAACATTAATGATACTAAACCAAAATGTAATTGTAGAAATAAAATAAATTGCCCTTTTGTAAAATTAGATACTAATTTGGTTTATAAACCAAATTAGTATCTAAACAATTATTTTGCATATTTTTAAATATTTTTAAATATACCTACCACATTTCTATATATATGATTAAAATATAGAGAAAATATCCAAACTCAAAATTATTATCGACATTATTTTGAACTCTGTATTATCCATGCACTCATTGTTGTTTTTCTTATATGTATATATATATGTATTTAAATGTGACACGCTGATAAGATTATAACTGTTATCATTTACCTAAAGTATACTACCTAATATATATATCTATATATATACATCCCTATATCTAATAATATGTTGATTTATTGGTTGAAGAATAATTAGTGCATTTACACCCAGTTATACATATGTATATATTTATCCCTAATATCCTTCAATATATTATCTTATTTTATTTTTATATTCGTCGTTATTATTTACCTTAAACGTACTGGCTTATATACCTATATACATAATAGTTATTTAAATATTTATAACAATAAGTACTTCAAAAGCTTTACATACCTAATATGTTGGTATATTTGTTAAAGTTTAAATTTATATGTTATATTTCATTATTTATGTGCCAGCTAAATTCTTTAAATGTTACTCTCAAAATTCAGAAGTTTAGAAATGAACTTATCGAATTAATATAAATAATATATAAATGACCAGCAAATAATCCTGAAATCTGGAGTCTTCACCCTAATATTATAAATTAATTATATTCAAATCTAACCATATAACGATCGACCCCCCCCCCCCCCGCCACACTTTAATTTTCCCTCTTTATAAATATTTTTCCTGTGGCTATCACTGGGTGTTATGATTCATGAGACGTTTTCCTAGATATATCCTTTAACATTTTAGAACAATTACAGTATGCAAACTTTTCTATTACTCACACATTCTCTAATGAATTTAATACGTTTTCGCATTTTCTCATAAATAGGATATAAGTAAAATTTTCTATCGGGTTAATAACTACCTTGATTTAATCTTAACCATTTAACATTTCAGGGTATGTGATGTATCATTATATTTTGTCTGATGAGGACGTACTGTTGTACATCCGAAATATGTATAATAAAATCTGCAAAAGAACATCTATTTTTTATTAATACTTATATTTTAATATATATATATATATATATATATATATATATATATATATATATATATATATATATATATATAAAACGGAGGAAGTGTGGTAAGGAACCAGATGGATGATAACGCACCGCAGTACACAATACTTAGGGTAGTAGAGTGGGTAATAGGAAAATGCTCGGTGTGTTTGTAAAGAAACATCCCGTATTAAGCCGTAGTGTCCAGCAACCATCGTTGCTCGTTTGTTCAACACTGACAAAGGAACGCTGTACTAGTTTCATGTACTAGTTATATATATGTACGTGTACATACTTATATTTAAATAACAGCCGTACTAAGAGTGGGAAATGAAATTTCGTTTCATTTTTTCCGTTTATCGTTTTCGGTGCCCCCGGCCGATTAACCCACTCGATATGCAAATTGGGCTACTCAGCCGTTAATATGCATAAGGTAAGTATATACGTTCAACAATCTGGCAGGAAGGTATACGTTGCTGACGATAGCTAATAAGCTTGAAACTTCTACAGCGTTCCTTTGTCAGTGTTGAACAAACGAGCAACGATGGTTGCTGGACACTACGGCTTAATACGGGATGTTTCTTTACAAACACACCGAGCATTATAATAAATGTTCGGTGAATCCACACGTCTACTGCGTGTCTCCATCATTTTGTAGCTTTAAAGATTTCACTCACTGGCCGCGGGGTATTCATTGTATCTAAGGAAATAGACGTATCTAGTATTAAAATGCAAGGGTTACCGTACGGGTCGTTTTGACTGATTGGACAGGGGAAGCAATCAAGTACTAACACTGAACGGGAAAATAAAATGTAAAGCGAAAATGTTGGAAGGTAACTATTGAATAAATCGAAAGACAATTACGAACTTTTTAAGTGATGTCTAATAAACAAAGAACTAGAGTGAGCGGACAATTTCAAAGGACAAAGTTTGAAAGTTTGAGGACGAAGGGTTATGCAAATTTTACAGAACAAAAGGTTCGAAGAAGAAAGGAAAAGAGTGTGAGAGAGTGTGTGAGAAAGTAAGAACGTCACTGCAGTAATAATCGACAATTTACATTCCGAAATTGTGCTGTAGAAAGACGACGAGCAGGAATTCACCAAGAGTCAGCCTTTCCAAGATTTATTTGGCTCTTATTTTTCCCATCCACTAAATTTATAGATATAATCATCATAACTGACAAAGTCTAATTTTGACTTCCAATCTCTCTCTCTCTCTCTATATATATATATATATATATATATATATATATATCGTGGAGGTGCCACGGCAAAAAAGCACCCAGCCCACATTGTAAAGTGGACGTGTAGGCTCCACGAAAAAGCACCCAGCACTCACTGTAAATGAGGTTGGTGTTAGGAAGGGCATCCAGCTGTAGAAATCAAGCCAGATCAGTTCCTGTATGAGCAAGGCATGGTCAGCCGACCAGACACTGCACACAACAGGAGAACCCGTCTAACCCATGCTAGCGTGGAAGAACGGACGTAAAACGGTGATGATGAAACGGTGATGATATATATATACAAAATTAAGATAAATCAAATGAATTTAATCTAAATCAAAATTATGGGTGTCATGCCAGAAAAACATGCGCCATATCACCCGCAAAATATGTTGAAAGGACTCGACTGCTGTTTCTAGTTGTCGATAACCCTATTCACGCCACTGGGACGAAGCTGGTATGATGTGTGTATTTGTAGTAGATATAGCACGTGTTGCTGGCCAGTCGGTGATTTGAACTTGAAGTGTAAACACTGATCGCTGGAACTTCTTCCTTGTTGAAAATCCAAGTTTCGGCATCCGCGGTTTACCATTCGATTAATTGGTGAAATATATTTCTTTAATGGAATATATACAGGGAAAATTAATCATATTATAAGGTATCTATTATTGAAGTTCTGGTCAACTTTATTTAGTTACCTACCTAGCTATGTGTGGTTACACACTTCTAAAAATTATCTCCTGTGATTATTCATGTTTATTTATATGTTAATCAATTTCTAGTTATTATATATATATATATTTATATTTAATAGATGAAATTGATGAAAGAGAAGCAAGCCGTTAAAATATATTTATAAGAGCTTCTTATAAATATATTTTAATGGCTTGCTTCCCTTTCATCAATTTCTTAGATTATAATTGCTCTGCTTAAATTCGCACACTAAATATTAACGCTTCTGATATTTAACTGTTTGCACAAGCATCGAGCATGAATGCACCTGCTTAAGGCAATTAATCATCTGTATCGTCTCTTTCTATAACGCCTCTTCTCTCTATTCTCTCTCACGATACTGTATCATGTTATATATATATATATATATATATATATATATATATATATATAGAGAGAGAGAGAGAGAGAGAGAGAGAGAGAGAGAGAGGTTGTGAATACTTATTATTATGTATAGTTTTAGCGTACGACAAGAGGTTTACGTGGGTGGCGAGTTTATGATTTCACTTGTATTCCTATGTAAGTTTATCTTGGAGTAATAACATTGAAAAGGTGAAGAATAACATGGTCAACAGTACAAAAAAGGGATGTATTTACAGTCTGACAATTGTTTCACTGATTAAGTTGTCTAAAAATTGCTGAACACTTAAATCAGTGCCACTCAATTTCAAATACGATGTTAGCTTAACCAAATCATCGGAGATAACTGCTGTATGATCGGTAATTTTAATTTACAGCATCATTAATAATATTAATAATAAAGATAGAGAGAGAAAAAAGAGATATCTATATTATCTATCTTTATTATTAATATTATTAATGATGCCTTAATTTAAAATTACCGACCATATAGCAGTTGTCTCCGATGTTCTGGTTAAGTTGACGTTGTATTTGAAATTGAGTGACACTGATTTAAGTGTTTAGCAATTTTTAGACAACTTAATCAATGAAACAATTGTCAGGCTGTAATTAAATCCCATTTGTTTGTACTGTTGACCATGTTATTCCTCACTTTTTCAATTATATTTATATATATATATATATATATATATATATATATATATATATATATATATGTGTGTGTGTGTGTGTGTGTGTGTGTGTATGTGTGTGTGTGTGTGTGTGTGTGTGTGTGTGTGTGTGTGTGTGTGTGTGTGTGTGTGTGTGCACGTGTGTGTGTGTAAAATGTAGTAAACAGAAATAACAAAACAATCGCTACAGTATATGGAAGGAATATATTAGGTTAACGCTTGAAATACCAGGAAGGGGGTATTAACGTTTCGTACGCTAGTTCTTCATCAGAAGAAAGAATGAGAAATAAGATAGATTGAAGGGACGGGTGGAGTGGAATTGGAGAATCAGCGAGAGGAGTTGAGTCCATGATGGAAAGAGGACCCAAGGTGGTAAATCAGACTCTGTTAATTGTATACACATACACACACACACACACACATACACACACACACACATATATATATATATATATATATATACATATATATATATATATATAATTGTTTCTACTTTTGGCAGAAGGCCAGCAATTACCGAGTGCATTACTGGTACTTTATTTCATCGACCCCGTAAGGATGAAAGGCATTATATATATATATAAATATATATATATATATATATATATATATATATATATATATATATATATATATATAATGTAGGGTATTTACTACAGTGTCTTTGTTACTTTCTCACACACACAGGCTCTCTCGCACACTCTGTTCTCTTCTTCTCTCTATCTCCAACTGTTGTTCTTATTTTTCTTTTGTGTCTCTTACTATTATCTTAACTTCTGTACCTGTTCCTGTCTACAAGGCCTGCGTCCTCAGTACACTACACCAGCGAGATGTGGTGTCTCAACTCCAGAGAGAAGTGACGTCTCCATGTCTTCCACCTTCGTTGCCTGAGACGCATTTTGGATATCAAGTAGACTGAGCGGGTGACCAGCACTGAAGTCCTCCACTTACATAGAGAGTTATTGTTTACGGAGACATATCCGTGTGTAGGAGGTTTATTAGGGATTTCTTGGAGAAATTTGTCCAAAGACGTTTTGAATTTTACGGAATCTATTTCTGTTTTAATGTAATGAGAGCGGGGCCAGTTGAGGTGAAATAATTGTGCCGAAATGTTGTTATGAAAGGCGAGGTTGAATTTTGTTGTGGACGGATAGCCCGGGGCCTTAGCTTTAGCTGTATATTAAAAATGATGCCATCATCATTTAGGCAATGCTGATATAAATAATGTAGCGCTCACGGTGGCGTTGGAGAGAATAGACTTTGAGCTTTTCTAGTAGACACCACTAGTCAAAGCCTATTTCTGAACTATCCAAAAATAGCCGTCGAAACAGTTTGAGCTCTGTCGTCGGGGTTAAACTTTTTCCTATTACCCACTCTACTAACCTATGTATTGAGTTCTCTGGTGTTTTATAGTCCATCTGGTGCCACACCTTACCACACTTCCTTACCATACCTCCTTCGTTATATATATATATGTGTGTGTATATATATATGCATTTGTTATATTCAATTATTAATTAATTAATTATATGCATATATGTCTTCATATTTGGAATTCGGTTTTGGTGTAGTATAACAATTTATATGTACACACACACACACACACATGCACACACATACATAATATATATATATACATATATACATTACCATTTGGTGCAGTAATGGTTTCATTCTAATCTACTTTTTATTGACAACATACATTTCATAAGAGATATTTTGGCATTGATGTCAGCAGTCAGAAAAACATTCTTTGTTCCTTATAGCCATGTTTACCATATTTGCCATATACTTGATAATTTGTTGGATGCCTTTCTTCTTCTGATATCTAAAGAGAAAATTTCTCTACGAAGATGCAAGGTCTTTAATTAGGTTCTAAAATGATTTGTAATAAATTGGCTGAATATGTCCAGGGGGACATTGGACAGCTGTTCGGAAAATTCAATAGGAAGTAAGAACTTACTTTAAAGATTCCGATGAATAGATTAAGCAAACACACTTCTATTCCTGACGTTGGTTTTTATTTCTATATTTTCACCCTGATTTATAGTTTTATTTCATCTTTGGCTCACTTACAAAATATACCAAGGAATCAGCTTTTGTATCAATTAAACACTGCCTTCACATCGGTTAATATGTTTTCAATATGTTTTGATTGTTTTCATTGGGAGTATTTTAATAGGTTATATATCGTTTGAAGTTTACGTTAAATCTTTTTAAATATTTCCTGCCAATATTTGTTGTTTATCATTTTAACACCGTTCGATGTGTTCATCCGTTTCTCGTCTATATTCCTGAAAGATTTTATATGCTTCCTCTTAAATAAATATATACTCATAATAAATACTTTGTTGTTTACATGCTCATTGTCTTATACATACAAATACACGCATGTATATATCTGTATATATATATATATATATATATATATATATATATACGTATGCATGAATACATCTATACCCACACTCACATATGTAGGTATAAATGTCTATATATACATATATATATATATATATATATATATATATATTCATTAGTTAAGCAAAACAAGACCACAAATTTCACGAGGAAGACATTATTAAACGATTGTCAAGATATTTTAGTTTGATGTAAGGAATGTAGAGAATACTAATAATAATATTAATAATAATAGTGTCCGTTTACAATTGTTTCGCTACTCCATATAATATTTCTGGATCAGATGACTATATATCATTATTGGTCTGGTTCAGTTGAAAATAATAAAGATATTTAAAAACAGAGCGGCTCATCGGAACTTCAAAGGAATATAAATTAAAATAAGGAGATAATGTTACATAATGTAATGTTCCATATATTGGTATTTCACTATGGTGTCCTGGTTGACCCATTGGCAGATCTCACACAATGCAGCCTCGACAGGTGAATACTGCTTGATTATGGCTGACAATTGATACAACCAGGACACCATAGTGAAGTACCAATATATGGAACATTACCTTATGTAACATTCTCTCCTTATTTTAATTTATATTCCTTTGAAGTTCCGATGAACCGCTCTGTTGTTAAATATGTTAATTATTTTCAACTGAACCAGATCAATAATGATATATAGTCATCTGATCCAGAAATATTATATGGAGTAGCGAAACAATTGTAAACGGACATTATTATTATTAATATTATTATTATTATTCTCTACATTCCTTACATCAAACTAAAATATGTTGACAATCTTTTAATAATGTCTTCCTTGTGAAATTTGTGGTCTTGTTTTGCTTAACTAATGAATATTTCCAGCTCTGCGCGCCTAACTTCTGCATGAACCCAGCCACCTCGCTGCTTTCTACTGCATATTGCACATTGAGCACATGCCTTTACGTTTTGGCTTCTAACTAATTCACCAATCTCTCCTCTCCTATCTCCTCTCCTATCTCCATCTCTCTCTCTTTAAGATTGGTTTCTCATGAACTGTATATATATATATTATGTTCATAATGTCTCTTTACAATTTAAACGATTTATTACAAAAGCAAATGAACAAACAAATATATGGAATTTTTTACAAAATGAAGAGTAGATATTGTTGTTGTGTGTTCAGTTTCCCTAAAAAATGATCGGTTGCCTCATCACTAAAAGAAACTCGAGTGAGGAACGTTCCATCTTCATAAATTCGTTCCAGCATGTTAGCTGCAAACTCTTTTCGTTTTCGTTTATCATTTTGTCCGAGTGTCTGAAAGAATTGCACTTTATAAGCGTAGAATCGCAAGTTCTTGTGTTGAACGTGGCAGCTGTAACAGTCTGGCAACAACTGCGGATGGACTTTTAGGAGCCTGGATCGATGTTTTCCTCAGATGTTATTGGTCGGCCACTCCTCCCTTTATCCAACACGCTCCCTGTTTCCGTAAATGTATTGTGCCATGCAAGAATTGACGGATGTGACGCGGATCTCTTCCATACATAGTTCTGTAGTTTCGCTAAGTATGCGTATCCAATTTGGTTTCAATAAACCATGACACACATTGTGCTTTTTCTTGAGGAATAGTCATTTTCTAGGGGTTCATTTAACGGTACACTTTTCATCACCAGGATACCTGAAATACACAGATGCAATGTGATTAAAAACTATGATAACTACGGAGTACGGAGAACAAAATTGATGAAGATATGTTATCAATTGCCATTGTAATATATATTTTTTTAAATTGTAAAGAGACTTTATGGACAGCCTGTATATATCTATCTATCTATATATATATATGTATGTGTGTGTGTGTGTGTGTGTGTGTGTGTGTGTGTGTGTGTGTGTGTGTGTGAGTCTGTGTTAGACTATATATATGTATTTATATCAATATAAATTACACAATTATCAAAATTATGTTCAAGTCATTTAATTGCTGACAATCCTTTCTTCCAAACTTTCGTTTGGATCCATCGGAGCATGATCGATGTTTGTACATATAATTAACCTCCTATTCAACCGAACAATCATATAGAGACATATATATTGATGTTGTGAGAAACAGTTTCATATTTACATGGTGTAAAGGATGCGACATATATTATACGAGAATTGTACAAAAATTCAAATTAAAATTAAAAGCACAGAGTGGAATACATGCGACAGATAATACAAGAGAATAGTCTAATAATTTATGAGGCATTGAGAAAGAATCATTGAGAAAGAATGAGTACATTAGCTGTACATATGCAAGCATGTAGAAAGTGCACATGCATTAGTAATATATATGAGAAGAAAATAGCAAAGGTATTATGCATATATAGATACATAAATAAATACTGTATGGCAAGCAAATGTGTTAATATATATATGACTCACGGATGTTCACTTTCTACACGCTTGCATATGTACTGCTAATGTACTCATTATTTGTCAATGCTTCTTTCTCAATGCCTCTTTAATTATTAGACTATTCTCTTGTATCATCTGTCGCATGTATTCCACTCTGTGCTTTTAATATTAATTTGAATTGTTTTACAATTCTCGTATAATATATGTCGCATCCACTGCACCCTGTAAATTCGAAACTGTTGTTCACAACATCAATATATATGTATCTATATGATTGTTCAGTTGAATAGGAGGTTAATTATATGTACAAACATTGATAATGCTCCGATGGATCCAAACGAAAGTTTAGAAGAAACGATTGTCAGAAATTAAATGATTTGAACATAACTTTGATAATTGTGTAATTTATATTCCTGCTCTGTAAAACACTTGATGTTCTTACATTGAGCTATTTCTTTTACTGGTAATAATGTAGTAGGAAATTACTGACCTTTCTTGCTTATAGTTGTTTATAGTATATACATAAATATAAATAGTATCATTATTATTATTATGTATTTATATTATCTTATTATTATGTATTTATATATGTATGTATGGCAGTCAGTGATAAACATTGATGGCCAAATGAATTAACTATGGAGATATAAAAGAAGCATAAGCGAAAACCAACCAGACAGGGAGTGTGTTCTGTTATTATTTCTGGCAATATTATTACAACAATATGACCCTCCACAAGTATAACAATATATATATATATATATATATATATATATATATACAACGAGGGAATTGTTGTAACGAACCAGGTGGTCCATAACGCACCAGAGTACTCAATACTTAGGGTAGTAGAGTGGGTGATAGGAAAAGGTATGACCCCACGGCGGCAGAGGTCTGCCGTCGGGGTCATACCTTTTCCTATATATATATATATATATATATATGTGTGTAGATTGGAAGCAGTCTACAGAAAAATAATTTTCCAGAGTTATTAATATTAAAATACAAATATTAATAAAATAGATGTTGTTTTGATCAATTAAATTTTATTATACATATTTCAGAGGTACAACAGTATATCCTCACCAGACAAAATATAATGGTATATGGCATACGTTTTTTTTTACCCATACATCCTCTATTGAATTTATTACGTTTTCGTATTTTCTCATTATTAGGGTATAAATGTTGAGTTTTCTCTTAGGTTAAATCTTAACCATTTAACATCTCAGGATATGTCATGTATAATTATATTTTGTCTGATACAGGACGTACTGTTGTAACTCTGAAATATGTATAATAATTGACCAAAAGAACATCTATTTTATTAATATTTGTATTTTAATATTATATATACATAGGTAAGTATGTTTTGAAACTATGAGCGAGTTTTAAATTAGAAATATAAGCTTTCACCGTATTTTTTACATAGAGAATTTTTTTTACCCTGATAATGGGGTTTCTTTAGTCAAACACACGGTGAAAGCTTATATTTCTAATTTCAAACACGCTCACTGTTTCAAAACATACTTACTTGTCATTTACTTGCTAAGAATGTAGGTTCTAATTTGAATGAAAGGAGATGGGTGATGTGTTGGTGTAATGGTAGCACAGCGGTCTGTATAACCAAAGATGTGGGTTCGACTTCCATGTACGTCAATACTCCTCTTTTTTCCATTTCTCTGAGGGCTCTAAACACCACTATCAGGTTAAAAAATGTCTTTAGTCAAAAATACGGTGAAAGCTTATATTTCTAATTTCAAACTCGCTCACTGTTTCAAAACATACTTACTTGCCATTTACTTGCTAAGAATGTAGCTTCTAATTTGAATGGAAGGACATGGGTGATGTGTTGGTGTAATGGTAGCACAGTGGTCTGGATAACCAAAGATGTGGGTTCGACTACCATTTACGTCAATATTCATCTTTTTCCATTTCTGTGAGAGTTCTAATCCCCACTATCAGGCTAAAAAATGTATTTACTCAAAAATACGGTGAAAAGCTTATATTTCTAATTTATATATATATATATACATAAGGTAATCTAAGGCAAATATAGTATTGAATACAGTTTATATGTTGAGAATAATATTAATCGAAACGCAAGACTAGTCAGAGATCTTTCAAACAAGCAATAATATTACAGTGGAGACCAGCAATGTTGTCTTATTCTCAATTTAATCAGATATTTGAAATATTCTGAGTAAAATTTCTGCAATATAATTACGATTTTCTTTTCTACTCACTGCTATTACAACGTCTGCAATACATCATCATACAATGACACAAAATAATCAGCGACGTCGTCAGATGGTATGATCATAATAGTTTTAGTCAAGTAATACTTACATATTGCTTTACCGCAAAGAATTTAAAACACTTTGCTGTATGAATATTAATCCCTATTATGAGAAATTACCAGCTTAGCTTATCCTTATAACTGTAATACATAATTTTACATGGGACAGTTCGGAGAAACATGTTCAGTTAAAAATAATCTGTATAGCTAACATATACGTAATATATGGACGAATTATGAATCTATATTAATAAAGCTGACGGCCGTATGTATGTAACAAACGTTTGGCCAAATGGCTGGACCAAACGGCACAACAATGTGCACCATAGATGTAACTTTATCCAATGAAGAATGTGAGAATATATTTGTCTACTAAATTCCGATATTCTTGATTAAAGACAGGTTATTGTTTATTTAAAGATTCACTTCTTTAAAATGTTCTAATGTCAACACTTCCAGTTAGCGATGGCTTAAATAAACATTAATATATTTTGCAGTTTATATATAATATCGTCTTTTTTTTAATGTATCTGGGAATGAATTTCTGTGTATATTGTCAATCTCTATCTATATTAATAAGCTGACGGTCGTATGTAAAGTGAGGTGTACATTACTGGTACTTTATTATATATAATATATATAATACAACATTCTTCTCTCTTCCTTACTCTGCCTTTTTAGATAGATACAAAGCTATAACGTCGAACGCTTATAATATATGTCTGTATGTCTGACTATCTGCATTGACTTCGCTTCTAACCGACTTTTAATTTATATATATATATGTATACAGATATAATTATATTTTCGTGTACAGATATCTTTGCATAATCAAACACACAATACATCGGAAAACAGAACTACAAAAACAAAATATAAACAAACATTGTATTTATGTCGTTAAATACGGAGCGATTTGTTTACATTTAGTTCGACAGTACGAAAGCACAGACGTGTTATCTTCGGTTTATCCAAGCGAAGCTAGGTACGTCAGCTACACACACAGACACACACACACACACACACACACACACATATATATATATATATATATATATATATATATATATATATATATATATGGATGCCGTAGAACACGCTAATGGTGGATTTATTGAATGAAATCGATGGAGCCGGCCCTTCTCATCTTTCCACGTAGGCGGCATACAGATTAGCACCATCAATCTCACTAAACAACACAATACCCCCCTTGACCGTTTGACTCACGCGCGCACAATCACATTTTAACCGAAGCCAATCACTATCAGTCATGATTGACCTCTCATAACTTGATTGGTTATTCGATTTATATGCATCACCCTCCCCTGAATAACACCTATATAAAGAGCAAACTTGACACTGTTCGAACAATCATTATTACTGCCGATATGTCACCCAAAAAGTCCCGGCCTGGTCGCAATATCCGATTTCCCAAAAGGAAAAATATTACTAGAGCTGCAGAGTCTGAAGATGATCATGAACGTCGCCTCCGGCAGATGAGCACTCATGCAACGGCAATTCGATCAACCCAGTCTCAAGAGCAGTGCCAGCTTCGCCTTCAGCAACCGAGGACTCATGCGAGAGCCATTCTATCAGCCCAGTCTCAAGAGCAGCGAGTCACCACAATAGCTTTCCCCCTTAGCTCCGCAGTCGGAAGATAGTGCAGGATCGTACGTACCTCTTATTGAAAACCACACACTTGCAACTAGCATTTCCTCCAGACTTACATAGAAAGAAGAGATGGGCATGTCTACTGGAAGGGGAAATATAGGTAAGTGAGGGTCATGCTGGTAACAACGGGGAGCATGAAGACAATCAAGCAGCGTGTTGACGCATTCAGCCGAAATCACCACAATATTCCTTGCTACGGTAAACTAACCGGCCCAGCCGGATAGCGCCTCGCAGTAGGCCTACATCAGATCTTTTAGAAAGCCCTCACAACCAGTGCGCGATAGAAGGATTGTGGCAAAACTAATGGTCCAACACCCCAGTTGTAACTTTTACCAGGGAATCGAGTGATTATGGTCTTTGAACATTCCAGTGGTAGTGGTGGTATTTTTCACGCGTCAGGAATGAGTCACCACAATAGCACCCCTCCTCGATATGTACAGGACACGACAATGTGACTTGAGAGGACCTGCGGCATCTTTGCACTGGAGTAGAGAGAGGCTTCCTGAAAAGATAAAATGCTGGTATACCAAGCTGGCCGCCTGCCGGACGCGCCAGCTAGTAAAATATATTTCTGACTTTCATCTACCATATTCCGACTTAGAGGAATATATACAGAATAGGGCATTTACACATAAAGCATGCTTTTATTTCACACATTACAAATATCAAATTAAAAGAACAAATATTTTATATTCAGTACTTTCATATATTTTACGTTTTAATTTAAATCATGAGGACGTTACTACAGCTTTATTCATTAAATCGGCCCTTCAGATCTAGTTTATGTACATTTATAACCATATTTATCATTTTTGAGTGAGTGTGCTTTTGTTTGCAATTCATTAGGATTTTCTATGTAAAGCCTAATGAATCCAGAATTAAGGATATATATATATGTCACATATATCCTTATGCCTATATAAAACGTTTTCCTAATCAGATCATTGTTGCAGTTTGCTGGATTATTGAAATACTAAATATAAAACAAAAATATAGGGTTAAAATATAACAATGACTATATTAATAGTAGTGAAAATTGTTGATAACAAAGGAATATTTTGCTAAGGGATTAAAAATACATGTTTCATAATTACTTACTGCATGCTTAAATAACTTAGGATTAGGTTTAATTAATTGCTTCAATTAAAATGATACGAACCACGTTTTATTTTTCTTCATAATATATGGTCTTCTGAAGATGGCAGTATGATGAAATTTGTGTTTCGATAGACACTCAAACACACCCATACTCACACCCATCATTACGCATATGTGTAGTATATATATATATATATATATATATATATACGAGGGTAATCCCAAAAGTAAGGTCTCCAGACCGATGGGGACGCAGAGAAACTGTTGGTACGGCTGTTGGCAACCCTATTGTGATTGGTGCTTCCTTCACTCCCAAACAAGCATGCGCGCGCTTCGCTGAGATGCTCAATCTTGGCTTGGCAGCCGTTGAGAATGGAGCTCCCGTTGAACGCTACCGCCAAGTGCGAATTTCGTGCAGTTTTTATATACGAGGGCAATCCCAAAAGTAAGGTCTCCTTCCGAGGAAAACATGCGTAAAGAACGGTGGATCACTCTGGATGCTCTCTCCATGTTTGTTACTGAGGTTTCCCGAAGCACTATCCGCAGGATTTTAACGGAAAAGATGCATTATTGGAAGTTGCAATATCGGAAGGAGATCTTACTTTTGGGATTGCCCTCGTATATATATATAATTTGTATGCATCTATGCAAAGCACGTCGTATATTAGGCCTAATAGGGCGGTGATTTGACAGTATCGATAGAGCGTCAGACACTATGCCTTGCAGCATAGAATTATGGTCCTTTACGTCCTGAGTTCAAATCCCACCGAAGTCGATTAAATAAAGCACCAGTAATACACTAGGACATTTGCTTGACTTGTGCCTAAAAGTAGAAATATTTGAAGATCTAATAAAAAATTCACCAATATAGTTCGAGTTTCTCAAATATGAATCACGCTGTGAAAATAAACAAATATTGGTCCGCCTTGTGATGTATTGTGATGCGAGCACCGTAAACTACATGTCATTACATTTACGTGTTCCAAAGATAGTTGCCAATACTTCAAAAGACAAGTACACGCGGATAGAATAGTTTACCAGTCACAATTACTGTCAATCAGATGATAAGTCTCAACAGAAATAGTGAGTCTAATTTTCATAACGTATATTCCTTTAGCAAAATGATTTGAAACACCAACTAATATATGCACATACGTGTGTGCCGGAGGTGTGGGTGCAAATATTTGTGACTATCAATATATATATATATATATATACATTATATCAAAATGAAAACCATGTCATTCTGAGAACACCTTGTCTTCTAGAAATTATGAAATCTCCACCATACGTGTACAACTACATCTAAGCTCTTTATCAATTTTAAAATATCGCATGTGATCTGATGCATAATAATAACCTTAAACATATTGATAATTATATTATATTTTATTTAGCTTGACCTTTTATTAGTTCGACGTGTGAAAGTCTCGATATCTATTAAATTTAGGCCAAATTGTATGGACATCTATAAAAAGTATTATTTTAATTTGTTGTGTCAATGAGATAAGTTATTTTCTAAACCTTTCTTGGTTATGATAAGATATGTCTGGTCAAATGACTAAATATTAAGCATTTATTGAATAATAGAAACATTATCCAATCCAATTCAATCTAATACAGGGCCTTCTCATTCCTATTGGAATAGCCCCTCCCTGGTTGAGCTCAACTGCTTTCTTTGGTTTTAGTCATGTCAGTGGGGTAGCAGTAATCCCACGCTTGGCCAATTACGGGATTTTGAGGTTATTTAACCCTTAGTTGGGGAGGATGGCCGTTGGATATGAGGGTTTCATACGCCCTTTTAAGAGCTCATACTTTTTTACTGCTGGTGTTCTAATTACCCGTCCCACCAGACCAGAGTCCGTTGAAGCAGCCGCTTCGGTCGCCGACCCCTCGAACTTGAAGCTGGTTGTACTGTTACATGGTATTAGTAGGAGGCAGAAACCTGATCTGAGTACGTAAACAATATCAACCCACAAGATTGTATACATTAAATCTATAATGGAGACAACATGAATGAATGAACCCCGTATCATGTTTTTACGATTTCATAATCTGTTGAACAAAGGGCATTAATGCTGTACAGTAAGTGACTATCAGCTCCATTCAATATTTCACTCTGTAGATATGGTACATTCACACGCGTATATGGATCATTTACTGAACACGAGGAAACAAAGATAAAATATAATTCTTGAAATATTGACACTTTTTCATAAATCTGGACACTTTTCCTTCTCTAGCCCTTTACATCGTTTCATTTTCTGATATCTTAAAATTAAAATAAAAACACTTTTTTTCGAGTTGGGACAAAATAAGTTAAGGTATGGGCGCATACTTGACATCTTTATTATATTCTATCTGGATAATGAAATTCGAATTATAACTGCTATCTTATCAACGCCCTTTACCATATCTCTTAAATCTGATCAATAATACAAATAATTATTTCTGCATATAATCATCCATCATAGTTGATTTTGATATATATATAATCCCATGAACAACTTAGGTAAGTTATCTTAGTAATGTACATGCTATCATATGCAATGTTTACGCCTCCTCCTGTAAAAAAATGTAAATCTTTTTGTATCGTTCTCTCATCCATATCCCGGTAAATACGAACTAGTCTATGTTTTCAAGAAGATGTCTTTCAAGACTGTGTAGCATCTGCAATTGCTTCTCCTATGTTGAGAAAAAATATGACATAAACCATTGTTTAACATTTTATTTCGAATTATTCATAATTAAATTCCTAATACTCACTGCAATCAAAATGCTGGCATTAATTTGTTTAGACGTATATTGTATCATCACTTTAAATATGAAATACTATATATATAACAATAATAAAATCTCATGAGACACAGGTTTAATAAGGTTAGACCTGAAAAGAAAGATCAAATGAAAATATTCTCATATTGTTTTTCTCTTTCATTAATTTCTTTATTTTCGATTTTTACTAGATCTATATCTCATTTATGTGGAAATACAACTTTCAAGTTGCCCTCATAATTGCACCTATACATTAAGTAATACTTAAATAAACTGACACTAGTAGCTCGTTTTCTATCAGGATGCATGAGCTAAATTGTCAAACATTTTCTGTACAGTTTGTAGTTTTTTGGCGCTCATTTAATCACTAACATTTACGAATAAGAAGAACAGATTAAAATATATTGCCCTGGGAATAACATGTCATTATTTAGTATATTTCATTCCCAGAATATCGGGTAATTGTTTCCAAAGGATATCTAAAATGAGTCACATAGCATTTTTTCATTCGCTTCTTTAAGAAGTGACCACTAGATAAATTATATGAATACAACAAATGCATCTAGTATGTTGTAAATATGTAATGATTATTCTTATAGCCAGTGGAGGACTGGGTCTTAAATATTGGTTGCCATGAGAGAAAGGGGGCCCACCTGCATATAGAATGCTATCATATAATTTGTATAATGAATAGATAACATTTTCCAAAAATACACAAGTGGAAACAAAACAGTGCAAACAAATTTTTGCGGAAAAATAACTTACATTCTCCAATAAAAAATATAAAGTATTTTGCGAAATCCAGAGACTTTCAATAATGACTTTTGGACTTACACCCACGCTTTATATATATATATATATATATATATATATATATCATAAAACATGTCTATAGAATCACCAGATAAAATATATACCATTTCCTCTCCCAATTAGTATAATTAACCATATAAAGAATCGAATAGACCAGGATATAAGAATAAGACTTCTATGAAGAAATCTCTAACAAATAACCGAAACTAGCCCTTCGCGTCGGCTGCGACGGAATATTTATCGAATATTTTGACAGCGTAATCGCCCAGATATACAGTTAATTAAACAGAATTAGGTGTAAAATAAACTAGGAGAAAAGAGAATACATTTATTTACCTCGACCATGGTTTCGTCCGCATTTTGAGATTTCCAATAACTTCGGAAACTCGAGCATCGGACTCTTCAGGAGTTTGCTCTAATCTAGACAATAAATTTTCCAAAGTGATCGCGCCAAGAATACATTCAAAAATGGCTAAGAATCTTGACGTAGCAGCGGTCAGGTTGGAAGGAGTGTGCTAGTTGCTACGGCTGGTGGCTTTTTGCTAGAAAGCACAGCATAATACAGCCAAATTTGTATCTCAATCTAATGGGAGATTATTACATATAACGGTTTACATATATATATATATATATATATATATATATATATATATATATATATACATATATACATATACGTGTTCTGCAACGGGTTACTTTGTGGCTCAATGAAAAGTTAATAAATTAAATAATCAGAGCTATATATCATAAAACATGTCTATAGAATCAGCAGATAAAATATATACCATTTCCTCTTCCAATTAGCATAATTAACCATATAAAGAATCGAATAGACCAGCATATAAGAATAAGACTTCTATGAAGAAATCTCTAACAAATAACCGAAACTAGCCCTTCGCGTCGGCTGCGACGGAATATTTATCGAATATTTTGACAGCGTAATCGCCCAGATATACAGTCAATTAAACAGAATTAGGTGTAAAATAAACTAGGAGAAAAGAGAATACATTTATTTACCTCGACCATGGTTTCGTCCGCATTTTGAGATTTCCAATAACTTCGGAAACTCGAGCATCGGACTCTTCAGGAATTTGCTCTAATCTAGACAATAAATTTTCCAAAGTGATCGCGCCAAGAATACATTCAAAAATGGCTAAGAATCGTGACGTAGCAGCGGTCAGGTTGGAAGGAGTGTGGTAGTTGCTTACGGCTCGTGGCTTTTTGCTAGAAAGCACAGCACAATACAGCCAAATATATATATATAAGGAATTACCCCTTGAAAAGTTCGGCTATTAATTTACCAAGCTAAAATTCTAATTTAGTCCAGAAATAGCAGTCGAAACGTGTTGAGCTCTGCCGTTGGGGTCATATATTTTCTTATATATATATATATATATATATATATATATATATATATACAGCTATGCTCGAAGCTAAATCATAATTCCAGCCTATGTATATATACTAGCCGAATTACCTGCACCTTGCTGCGTTTCACATATTTTTTTATAAGAAAATGATGAAGAAATTAGTATCCTGATCACTTCTAAATCTAATAAGAAACTGTATAGTGTGTGCATATATAACGCACATGGTTCCCGAATTTAGCGTGTCTCGCACACTCACGCCACTAAAAATACCAGCCGTGTTTACTGGACATTTGAATAAGCTCGACGAATTAACGGAGCCGAATATATCAAAGACATGTATTGAGTTAGAAACTCAAAATAGTCTCATTACAGTAAATTAGCTCTAAGAAAGAGGTTTTTCCGAGCCGTATATTATAACTGAACAAAAAAGAATAACGAACACAGACATATACTTATATATGTGTTCAACTCGTAATGGACCAGAATCGCTAAGGTGATAAAAATACATATATGTATATGTCTGTTCATCCACGAAACTCGGGAGCCACGTATGGTCCCTCAAGGACTCAAGTATAGACTACTCCATTTAATGGAAAGCCAACACTAAGTCCAAGCCATACGAAAGGGGCAATCCGTCGTGTGGACCATGTATTGATGAACGAATAAATATGCTAAAGAGATTAAGCAATAGTGATTGCCTAAACACGAGAAATGAATTCTTTACACGTTGTCCACACGTCTCGTACCACCTCTTACATAACTACAAAGCTCCGGATTGAATTACAACATCTTAATTTTCTTATCAACTAGAAACTTTCGGACTTTCGCAATTATCTCCCTTACACCTCTCGTACGCAATTTAGTATTGATTGTGTGAAGCGATCGTTTCTGCGCATGCGCGTTCGTACGGTTGTCTTTCCTGTTCCGTATAACGATGTCCATTACGAGCTGAGGATCTGCTAAGGTGAAACAATTGTTCACGGTATGGTGTACTAACTGTTGTGTAACCACTTCTATATATATATATGTATATATATATATATATATATATATTTACACATACACACGAACTACTCACCAAGTAATTTTCGGTATCAATGTGTTAAAGACTAGTCAAATCAATTAGTGATGAAGGTGGTATATATATATATATATATATATATATATATATAACAACACAATCGATGCAGAATATGGAAGGAATATATTAGGTTAACGCTTGAAATTGAAGGAAGAGAGTCTTAACGTTTCGGACGCTAGTTCTTCATCAGAAGAAAGAATGAGAAATCAGATAAATTGAAGGGAACGGCGTGGTGGAATTGGAAAAAAAAGTATTTAAATAAAAATAACAGGTCCATTCATGTTGACATGAACTGGGGATGGAGTGATAAATAGACGGGTGAGAAGAAGAAGGTGGTGGAAGGAGAGTATATTAGAGGAAACGTGATAGAGAATCGTGGTATAATTAAATGCAAGAAGCAAATAAAATTTCAGTGATACGAAAGATTTCCTGGGGTTTTTTCAGGTACACTCCGAGTAGATATTCAATTTCGGGGTGACAATCCAATTTGAAAATCCAACGAATTTGAAAAGTCCACGTAAGCGTTGATATATATATATATATATATATAAATATATATATACATATAGAGAGATAGATAGAGAGAAGAAATTCATGTAAAGAAACAGAGAGAGATATATAGAGAGAGGAAAAAAACACAGAGGGAGATAGATAGAGAGAGAGAAGAGAGGAGAGAGAGAGAGAGAGAGAGAGAGAGAGAAAATATAGAGAGATAGATATAGATAGAGAAAGAGAGAAAGAAACTAGGTAGTTGGGCACCAGTTGAATGACGTATCAATGATATATTTATTTATTTATTTATTTATTTAGCTCTAGTATTAATGTAGAGAGAGATATATGTGGTTAAGAGAGAAAACAGCCGTTACATAGAGAGAAAAGAAAAATATCCAGACAAAAACGAGGCAGATTTAAAACACTATGTTTCATCAAAGTAAAAAATATCAATTCGTATAAAACAGGCATTATAATGTAAATATCAGTATTCATGAATGAGACACGTATCAATAATGTGTGAAAAATAATGATCTTATGTCTAGTTTAAAATTCCTAGGTTTATATTAGTGTTGAGATAAAATAGAAGGTTATCCCAGATTTTATACTATATACATCCATGTGAATTTACGTGATCAGCTCTGCAAATTCCTACTCATCCACCAAAAATTTAGCACAAAATATTAATAGAATAAATAATAGGAATTTAAAACCTAGCCAAAATACCGATAATAGCATAAATAATATCCAAGTTAACAAATGTAACTGTAGAGATAGATCTAAATGTCCGTTAAATAACAATTGCTTAGTTAAAAATATAATATACAACTGTAATGTTAAAACGGACTTAAATTCTTTTAACTATGTTGGTTCCACCACGACAGAATTTAAACTTCGCTATAATAACCACAAGAATTCTTTCACAGATCCAAGCAAAAAATCCTCAACATCACTATCAGGCCTACTTTGGCAACTTAGGCATGATAACGTTGGATATTCAACGGCTTGGAATATAGTCTCAAGAGGGATTCCTTTTAATTCATCCTCTGAGACATGTGACCTCTGCGTGGAGGAGATATTCTTTATACTAAAATCTAAAAATTCCCTTAATTTACGGACAAATTTATTCAGTTGCTGCAGACATAGATTGAACTCAACTTTTAAATATAAATATAAATTTAAAATGTAGTATATTTAATTTGATTTATAATTATTTATGAAACTCGCCGATAAATCTTTCGATTCCTTTTTATTTTAAACATTCTTCATGAATAATTAACCTACCCTAAAAGCTGATGCTCCAAATATATCGAATAAATTTTACACTAGATAAACTTCTATATTAAATATAAGACCATCTGTAGATCAAATGGGTATCCTACACTTTTGGAATGTTTTCTGCTAGACAGGATTTGGTAAATAATTTTTGGTTTTGTTTGCTTTTGATTCTGATGCTTATAACGAACTTGACAATATATTGTCAATTAACTTTGAAGGGTTGATCTCTGTGATTGATTTGCGGGGCATACTATGTTTTATTTTTATTTTAATATTTTTAATATTTTTAATATTTTTATTTTTAATGTTTTTTGTTTTTTGTTTTTTATTTACTTTTCGTTTCTGATATTTTTATTGATATATTGATATCTGTTTTCTATTTATGCTTGAACGATAATCATGTAGAGTAAAGACATGAATAGTATTGTTAAAATTAATGTAGACTCTATATATATTTGTGTGTATGTACACATATATATATACTTAAATTTTTATAGCACAATGGGAATGTTTTCGTGTGAAATAGGAATTTGCAGAGCTGATCACGTAAATTCACATGGATGTATATAGTATAAAATCTGGGATAACCTTCTATTTTATCTCAACACTAATATAAACCTAGGAATTTTAAACTAGACATAAGATCATTATTTTTCACACATTATTGATACGTGTCTCATTCATGAATACTGATATTTACATTATAATGCCTGTTTTATACGAATTGATATTTTTTACTTTGATGAAACATAGTGTTTTAAATCTGCCTCGTTTTTGTCTGGATATTTTTCTTTTCTCTCTATGTAACGGCTGTTTTCTCTCTTAACCACATATATCTCTCTCTACATTAATACTAGAGCTAAATAAATAAATAAATAAATAAATATATCATTGATACGTCATTCAACTGGTGCCCAACTACCTAGTTTCTTTCTCTCTTTCTCTATCTATATCTATCTCTCTATATTTTCTCTCTCTCTCTCTCTCTCTCTCTCTCTCTCTCCTCTCTTCTCTCTCTCTATCTATCTCCCTCTGTGTTTTTTTCCTCTCTCTATATATCTCTCTCTGTTTCTTTACATGAATTTCTTCTCTCTATCTATCTCTGTATATCTATCTCTCTCTATTTAGTTGCATGCATTTCTTCCTTTTCTTCGTTTTTATTTCTTTCTTTTTGTAACTGTCCCTAATATTTTTTCACTACCAAATCAACTTTTCAAATAGAAGTCGAAGTTGAAAGGTATGTCGAATCTATCTATTTATAAGACTGTTTATATTGTATTTTGTCTGAAGAAGGCATAACATATTTTTAATATGATATCCCTGAAATATATATAATGAAATAAATATGGTTTTATAAATATAGTTTCCATTTATTTAATATCGTAAATATACTCCAAATACTTGTTGAGTGCTTTTATATCAGTTATAAATATTTACTCGTTGTTAACCCAACAATTTAAATAAAACTTTGCATATATACATATATATATATATACATGTACACGAAACATATATACACGCACTCCCATATATGCTATTTTCAAAAAATACACAGTGACTGATCGGCCTGATTTGCATATTAGCAGACTGGCTGACCAGCCAGATCTGCATATCCACCGATCAGCTAGATTTGCATATCAGCAGACTGGCCAGTCAGTTTCCTGTATAAGAGAGATAAATGGCCGGCTTTGCCAAATTCAGATATAAAAGAAAAAGAAAATTTCGCTGTACATGGCTGAATACCTTCTACTGACACGGCTATAAAATTGGGGCTTGTTTGCATAATTGCAAACGAATCGAATGTTATTATTAATTTTCGGAACACTCAGATTACATTTATTATATATAGCCATGTAGAGCTAAATGTTCTCTTTTATTATATATATATATACATATATGTATATATATATATATATATATGCTTGTGAGTGAGTGTGTCTATATGTATGTTTCCATGCATGAATGAATACAGTAAACTTTAAATTTAGCAGAATGTACGACCACTGATTCCAGCTGTTTGCACTATCATATATGTTGTTTTCTATTAATTCTCTGGGGAATAGGTTGACCAAATGCTTTCATTAAATGTTTTATTTATTTACTTATTTTTTTAACTTTTATTCTTTCTCTCAGACTTCAGATATTTTTGGAAAACAAAGCATTGGCCACTAAAATACTGCAGCGGGCCCCTGCGATGCTACTGTGGGCCCCTGCAATTCTACCGTGGCGCCGCCTGGGGCCACCTTGTCATTGAGCACACTGGTAATCTGGCTAGGCCACCACTGTTAATAGCATCTTCACAGTGTGAGATCCGTATGTGCGTTGAGAAAAGTAATCGTTGTAAGATACTCACAAGGAAATATTGCTTCTTCGTTAAAATAATCAGGACCTTCAATGAGAATATAATGAGCAGCTTGAGAGACAGCTACAAATGCACGACCCGTTAGAATTTACTACCATTTAAAGATACTGTATGGGCTCATATTTTCTGTTATAAAATACAGCTGATTGACCTTCTATAATTGCAACCCAAAATGTAACGATCTATATATTAATATTGCAATAAATGCCAATGCATTTATTAAAAGCTATTACAAAAATAAAAACACGTTATATGTCACTTAAGAAAACCACAAAAAGATATATATATCATAAATCATGTGCATCATCTTTGACCAGCCGTTTCAGTCAATGACTTAATTAAAGATTTGTAGATGAATAAATGTACACACACACACATACACACACGCACTCGTATATATATATATATATATATATATATATATATATATATATATATATATATATATATATATATATATATATATATATATATATATATATATATATATATATATATATATATATATATATATATATATATAGGGAGAGAGAGAGGGGGTGAGAGAGAGAGAGAGAGAGAGAGAGAGAGAGAGAGAGAGAGAGAGAGAGAGAGAGAGAGAAAAAAAAAGATGAAATTGAAAATGCAACTGGAGTCTTATGTTTTTAAAAATATATATATATATATATATTTACCGGTTTCGTAGTTCTTCTGCTTTTCAAAAGTAGAGTTGAGATGGAGTGTCTGTGGTTTTTCTCACATCTGGTTGGTCTTTGAATGTTACTTGTTTTATTTGGAAAAAAGTGGTTCGAAACGCCAAGTTTTTAAAGAAGTAATTTGATTGGTTGGTCAATAATTAGAATAAATTTCGCGCCAGTTCGCATTACAAAATTCTTCAAACAAGGCGTGGGGGGGGGCAGGTTGTTGTTTCATATATGAGTGTTTGAATTTCTTTTTACTTAAAAAAAGGGCGGGCTCACGAAGGTTATTTTTTAATAAACGTAATTTGATTATAAATGAAATTATGCAGTCACGTGAACAAGTTTTCATTACATTTCGCGCCGTTATTTGGAAATCTATTCTGTAGCCTTTTTAGAGAATTTTATGATAAGCAAAAGATAATGGTCAAGAGAAATGGGATGGGAGAATTGTTCTTGTTCAGTGAATATGGTTAGTTAGCTGGCGTGTCAGAATTCAGATTTTCTATTGAAATAAAGAAAGTAAAGATATATATGTTTATTTGTGTGCCTTCGTGTGTGTGTGTGTGTGTGTGTGTGTGTGTGTGTGTGTGTGTGTGTGTGTGTGTGTGTTTGAATTTCTTTTTACTTAAAAAAAGGGGTTCACGAAGGCTTTTTTTAATAAACGTAATTTGATTGGTTATAAATGAAATTATGGCTGTCCCGTGAAAAAGTTTTCATTAAATGTTGCGGCAACTAATTTCACCTCCAACCATGCAAACACACGAAGACAAACATTCCTTTTAACCTAGCAAGAAGAATTTGCACAATTGTCTCAAATTATGATACGCGAAATAAAAGACTTCAAGAATTAAAGGACATTCTACTCGAAAGAGAGTACCCACCATTACTAATAAATAATGGAATAGAAAGGGCTAAAGCCATAAGCATTGATGAATTACGAAATCAGAAACAAATTCAAGGTACGTCCAATATTCTATCATATATCTCAACACACAACCCAAGAAATGCGGGAGCTTACAACACTAAAACAAGACCCAAGAATGAAAAAATCCCTTGAAACACACACAATAATCAAAAGCAAAAGACAACCGAAATCAAATTACCTACCACAAATCCACAACCAACTGTCAAAAATGTGGTCGCTTTAATTGTGGAACCTGCACTCACCTCATTGAAGGCAACACGTATACATTTAAATCAGTACAACATTTTGCTGTAAAAAATCACTTCACTTGCTCATCAAAATATCTATTTCATGCCCTTAAATGTAAAGGATGCAATGAAGATTATATAGGACAAACTAAACTCACACTCAGAAACAGAATGACAGTTCATCGCCAAGAATTACGAGATCCAACCACGAGACAGATACCACTAAGCGCACATCTAGACATATGCGCAATTAATAAGACACCCAAACTCCAAGTCTTCCCATTATACATTTGCGCTAACAATACAACACAACAAATAGGAATAAATAAGAAAAATATGTTTATTCAAAAATATAGACCATCAATAAATATGGTTTAATATACATTATGTCAACACCATAACACGCTAACCATCCAAACAGACACATACACACACACATAACACCTGCTACTTTAGACAATAAAAACCCTAACTAAATAAACCTTAACATACGTTTGCGCTGACAATACAAAAGAACAAATAGGAATAAGTAAGGAAAATATGTTCATTCAAAAATATTCCTACTAAGGGAATCATTTTTCTACACTCACGCACACACAATATATATATATATTCTCTTCATCTTAACATGCTAACAATACTCCCACACACACATAACACCCATACACACACACATAACCCCCCCCCCACACACACACACACACACAGACAACTCCCTCCCCATTTCTACTAATAGAATCACTTTCCTACACACATATATACACACACAAAATATATATATTCTCTCCATCTTAACATACTCCCACACACACACACACACATAGCACCGAATTACACACACACACAACTCCCTCCCCCATTTCTACTAATAGAATCATCTTCAAAAACACACACACACACACACAAACACACATATAAACATATATATCTTTACTTTATTTATTTCAATAGAACATCTGAATTCTGACACCCCAGCGAACTAACCATGTTCACTGAACAAGAACAAATCTCCCATCCCATTTCTCTCGAGCATTATCTTTTGCTTGTCATAAGATTCTCTAAAAAGGCTACAGAATAGATTTCCAAATACGGGCGCGATTTAATGAAACCTTGTTCACGTGACAGCCATAATTTCATTTATAACCATTCAATTTACGTGTATTAAAAAAAGCCTTCGTGAGCCCCTTTTTTTAAGTAAAAAGAAATGCAAACACACACACACACACACACACACACACACACACACACACACACACACACACACACACACACACAAACACACACACACACACACACACACACACAAGCACACAAATAACAATACATAACTTTACTTTCTTTATTTCAATAGAAAATCTGAATTCTGACACCCCAGCGAACTAACCATATTCACTGAACCAGAACAATTCTCCCATTCCATTTCTCTTGACCATTATCTTTTCCTTGACATAAAATTCTCTAAAAAGGCTACAGAATATATTTCCAAATAAGGGCGCGAAATTTAATGAAAACTTGTTCACGTGACGACCATAATTTCATTTATAACCAATCAAATTTATAACCAATCAAGCCTTGGTGAACCCCCCTTTGTTTAAAGTAAAATGAAATTCAAACACTCATATATGAACGCCCCCTCCCCCCCGCCCCTTGTTTGAAGAAATTTGTAACGCGAACTGGCGCGAAATTTATTCTAATTATTGACCAACCAATTAAATTACTTCTCTCAAAACCTGGCGTTTCGAGCCACTTTTTCCATATAAAACAAGTAACATTCAAAGACCAACCAGATGTGAGAAAAACCAAAGTCCCTCGATCTCAACTCTACTTTTGAAAAGCAGAAGAACTGCGAAACCGGTAAAGGTACCAAATAAATATATATATATTTTTAAAAATAAGACTCCAGTTGCATTTTCGATTTCATCTCTTTTTCTTTATACTTTCACTCGTGTAGGACACCTCGGTTATTTTTCATTTTGGAAAAAAAAACCTCACTTTCTAATATATATATATATATTAGAAAGTAAGGTTGCTAGTTATTTGCTTTACCGTGTCGGTTGTCACAAACACTCATGACCGGAGCGGGACGGTTTTGGATTTTGTCGACGATTGGTTATTGATTTGGCTATACCCGCTGATGAAGCAGCATAAGCCTATATTGCATTGTTGCATAATATATGCAGACAGATGGTGCAGTGCACCTTACTGCTGCATTAGTGCTGCAGAAACTCGAGTCCGGAAACCTTATAGGCAACCGATATACGTGTGTTGTGTTGAGGCAAATAACTATGTGTATACTCTTGTAATGTATCTTACATTGCCCATTGAGTGCACTGATATACAATCGGCACTGGCATTGATAAAAATGCTGGCTCCGTGAACCCTTATTATATATATATATATATATATATATATATATATATATATATTGTTATACTTTGGGAGGGTCATGCTGCCAGTAAGAAACACACGCACCTGTCACTTTCACTTCAATTTATTATATATAAATAAATAAATAAACAAATATAAACACACACAAACACCCGGATGTAACAAATGCGCAAACTAAACACACAACACACACAAAAACAAGATGGCGTAGGACAGAACAAAGGAGAGGCCCAAAAACAAAGAAAAGAATCCCTAGTCACTGAAGAGGTCACAGAATGTGTGACGAAATAACTGTGACAATATATGAAAAATCGTCTGATTGTGGAACCAACCAACCAACCGGAAATTTATAAATTCCTAAATTTAATTTATAATAAATTGAAGTGAAAGCAACTGGTGCGTTAGTTTCTTATTAGTAGCATGACCCTCCCAAAGCATAACAATATCGGTTTCAACACACGTTTTCAGATAAATAATCTGAATATATATATATATATATATATATATATATATATATATATATATTGTCTCCATCTTAACATACTCCCACACACACACACACATAACACCCAGATATACACACACGCAACTCCCTCCCCCATTTCTACTAATAGAATCATCTTCCAATACACATAAACACGTATATATATATATATATATATATATATATATATATATATATATATATATATATATATATCAGGAAAGAAGGTTTACATGTTTTGCTATACAAAAAAGTGTTTAATCACATAGCTTACATTTGTTTCACTGAGCTGGTATGTCTAGAGATCGCTATCCGCCTAATTTTGCGTCACTCGATCGCCAATACAGAATTATAACCAGTCAGATCTTCGGAGCATGCGAGAATGAAGAAAATACACAGGCAAGAAAATAAAAGAAATATGGAGTAGTTATGGCATTCAATTAGAACAATAACAACAACAATTATTACAACAATGCTATCAATAAACTATTTAAGGAGACCCTGACATTACTTAGGTGGGGGGTATATAATGTATCTAATGTTACGGCGTGAAAACCAGCTGTCATAAGGCAAAAAGTATCGTAGTGTGTATCAATTTTAAATTATAAAGATAAGCTAGTTTTTACAGTCTTTCTCTTCATCTTCAACAGTATACATGAGTGGGACCACTGTCAAAAGCTCAATAGTTGTAGAGTTAATACAAAGGTTAACGAATTAATATACACATATATCTACGCACACACACACACACACATACACACACACACACACACACACACACACACACACACACACAGACACATACACACACACACACACATATATATATATATAAATATAAATATATATACACATATATGTGTACATAGACACATACATACACATTAATATACACTCGTACAAAAATATACATACATGCAAAGAGAAAAGCGTGCTAATTGTAATATGGCAAAAAGAAGGTAAAGTAACATTGTAGTAGTGAAATGAGAAAAACTAGGATCTAGGATCAAATGATTGCAGCAGCTGAGAAGGAGTAAGATTGGGCATATATCACAACCCACTTATAACAGGGTACTAAATAGGAATGTAAAAGCTGCACATAATAGCGCCTCAAACTGCAACTGTCACCTCCCAGATAGGTGCCCATTGGCGAACAGATGTCTCGATTCGAGCCTGGTGTACATGTGAACTGTCATCTCGGGTAACTCCACTTGGAATTACATAGGATCCACCGCGGGTTCTTTTAAGAAAAGATGGTATGTGCACAGGCACTCGATGAAAAACCGAGCTCTTATTGGTTCCACCACCCTCGCCAGAAAAATATGGGAATTGAAGGACAGCAACGCTAGCTACACTATCAACTGGTCGAAGTTGTCGGCTGCTAAAACCTATAGTACAGGTATGTCCTATTGCGGGCTGTGTGATCTTGAGCTATTGTATATCCTTAGAAATGTTAAAAGGCTACTTAATAATAAGTTAGAAAGATCTATCTTCTGCAGACATAGAATAGCCACTAAATTCATAAGATTCAAACCTCCGTGAATCGAACCAACATAACATAGCTTTAAATTAGGATACCTACTACCCACAAAAAAATATATTCATTAAGTATACTATTTCCTTCACAAGTCTATACCACACAATAGTCTGTAAATACCTCATCTACCAACAATTTTACTCCTTCTCAGCTGCTGCAATCATTTGATCCTAGATCCTAGTTTTTCTCATTTCACTACTACAATGTTACTTTACCTTCTTTTTGCCATATTACAATTAGCACGCTTTTCTCTTTGCATGTATGTATATTTTTGTACGAGTGTATATTAATGTGTATGTATGTGTCTATGTACACATATATGTGTATATATATTTATATTTATATATATATATGTGTGTGTATGTGTGTGTGTGTGTGTGTGTGTGTGTGTGTGCGTAGATATATGCGTATATTAATTCGTAACCTCTGTATTAACTCTACAACTATTGAGCTTTGACAGTGGTCCCACTCATGTATACTGTTGAAGATGAAGAGAAAGACTGTAAAAACTAGCTTATCTTTATAATTTAAAATTGATACACACTACGATACTTTTTGCCTTGGTTTTCACGCCGTAACATTAGATACAGTATATACCCCCCACCTAAGTAATGTCAGGGTCTCCTTAAATAGTTTATTGATAGCATTGTTGTAATAATTGTTGTTGTTATTGTTCTAATTGAATGCCATAACTACTCCATATTTCTTTTATTTTCTTGCCTGTGTATTTTCTTCATTCTCGCATGCTCCGAAGATCTGACTGGTTATAATTCTGTATTGGCGATCGAGTGACGCAAAATTAGGCGGATAGCGATCTCTAGACATACCAGCTCAGTGAAACAAATGTAAGCTATGTGATTAAAAACTTTTTTGTATAGCAAACCATGTAAACCTTCTTTCTTGATTTATTATTACTCCAAGTGTTTACAACATAGGAATTACAGCATACCCGCAGCATCACTATGAAAACGCTTTGTTGAGTCAAACCAAGCCAAGCGTTAATATCATCCACTACCTGGAATACCATAACTGGACTTCACCTAAGTGGACTGCATTTAACTATTATTTGTTAATTCGTGTATATATATATATATATATATATATATATATATACGTGTGGTACACGTGTATGTGTGATCGTGTGTGTATGTGTGTGTAGACATTATCAGTAACATTAGAGCGTTGAATATATGTTTCGGATTTCTCTATTCCGAGGTCACATCACGCAAAGGTCTACTTTGCCTTTTATCCTTTCAGGGTGGATAGGAAATGTACAAGCTCAATGCTAGAGGGGATGCTTTCCTTCCGGTTGTCATATACTATATGTTCCACGGGTTAACGGAAAGAAGATTTACGAGCGTATCGACGGTTTTCTCTTCACTCCATGAGCACCTAAAACTCTTACTGAAATCACGGTACATTCCACTAAGTCATATTCAAGTGCGTGTGACTGCTGTAAGGAGAGAGAAAGAGAAAGAGAGAGAGAGAGAAATATATATATATAGAGCGAGAGAGAGAGAGAGTAAGTGAAATTCCTATCTGTTGTTTGCGTAGGAAAAACATTCTGGTGATTGTGATTACGAAATTATTAGAATACCCCAGTTTCTTTTAAGAACGATAATGTTTTCAACAATACATAGAAAACATCACATTTTTATTCCAGTTTCGATCTATCAATGATATTCCAGATGGTAATATACTTCACAGCATTTTCTTTTTCAGTAGCTAGATGTATTTTGACAACTTTGTTATGTTTCTACTTTCAGCGTATCTAACGCTTAAATAACAGTTAATGTATCACTATGTAGATTGTTACTGTATATCTATGTGGTGTGTGTGTACTTCGTGATTTACTTTTTTGTTAGTGGCTTCGACTGCATATACTATTGTGTAGATATTACCAGACTCATTCCGTAGATGTGTTCATATATTTGCACGTAAATTATTTTGTTTGATTTGGGTGGCGTGTGAGTTTTACGGTTCATCATATTATTCCTATCGAATAATATTCCCTATTTATTGATAGTAAGAATACTTTTTATGAATTTCAGCTAAAACGTTCCTGGCATTATAACGTGACATATATGGTAAATAAAACTATACTGTTGAATATCTTCACATATTGGGAGACTGAGGTTGAGACTAGTGAATGTTATCATTGAATCAGCTGGCTTTAAAATAATTCCTATTGGCATAGAGTGCATAATATATTTATGCTAGATAACTAATTGTTATTTTAGTGTAGGCATTTTGGTTTTGAAATAAACTAGACATGTCAAAGTAGCCTATATTGAACTTGGCTTTGCATTCTGTTTCCAGAATTGTTTTTCTTTATAGTTGAATTATGATTAACATTAAAAAATAACAATGGTAGATTAAGTGCAATCAGTATTCTTAAGTCGAACGTATTGACGGTGTTAATAAGGTATTTGAGTAACATGTCTAAAATATGTCCATTGTTGTATTTGGATAAGGCCAACCCACCATGTTTGAATAAGCTAAAGTATATCGTGCTAGATTAAGAGTTTAACACATCTATACTTTACATATATATTAGATGAGCCATAGCCATGTTGCTGTACTAAGAAAATGTAAACATCATAATATATTTTATTCTTCTACATCTTTGTCAGGAGCTATGATTTTCTTAGAATGAATCATAATCTTTATTCATTTTATTTCATGCCCATATAAATCTTACAGAATTATAAAACATAAATATGTAGGGCCTTTGAATATAATGGAAATGTCAAATTCTATAAATCTGGAATTAATGTCATTATTAGTAAACCGACTAAAGATTTATATGCTTTTATTTCCAGTTTTGGAAAATAGTTAGTTTCTAATAATGTTATTAATATTACCTCAAATATTTTTCACTGCTTTATCGAATTTCGGATATAGTAGATATAATTGTATTTGACATTTCAGACAGAGTCAGATTTATAGTATTTAACTCTAACGTATGCTTCGCCTTTATCTACAATTCTAATAAATTATCTAATTGTCTAAAAGTTTACTGTAACTCTTTATAATATTCAATGTTGGTATATAATATGCTAGTGTTTGTGGCGATACACATTTTAGTAGCTGCTAAAGGATGCTAATATTCACACCTCGCACGGACCATTAGATTTATTGGGGTTTATGAACTTTTTTGTGAGAACCTTTAATATTCCTATGTTTAGTTTGTGTTGGAGAAAATTACACATATTATCAATGGTATTTAGACAGCAGACATGTTTTTAAAGAGGTCCGTTTCACTTATTTCTTGCTACTAGTTTCGGCTGGCGCGCGTGCACGGGTGTATGTGTGTGTGTGTGTGTGCATGTGCGAGTGTGTGTTTGTCTGTATGTGTGTGTGTGCCAGTGTGTGTGCCAGTGTGTGTGTGTGTGTGTGAAAAACGTAAATACAATATGTGTACTTGCAGAATATTAGTTTCCATACCATCTATACAAGTTTAGAATTAAAGGGATCGAATCTTTAATTCTTTGCGGGAACATGATTTATGTCACAACAGTCGGTTTGAAATTACTGGCCTTGCACACACTCACACACACACACACGCACACAGACACACACACACACCCCACACAAACAGACAAACACACACAAACCCACACATACACACACATACATAGATATACATATTTATATATACATACACACCCACACACACTCACACACACATATATATATATATATATATATATATAAAATTTAAAGTGTATATACATATGAACTAGACAAGGCCATAGAAATATATATATATGTTTTTTGCAACCATTCACAGTGTGGCTCAATGACGAATTAATAAAATAATTAATAATCAGAGCAATATATAAAAAGTAAGTACATAGAATAATTAGCTGTGAATCGCGGATAAAGAGCTGTATCATTTATCTACTATTTCTTCATAGGTATATTTTAAACATATAGCCTCGTTTAAATGATTTTTTTTGTGTGGTTAATTTATGCTGATTGGGAGAAGAAATAATTATTTCTACCTTTGGCACAAGGCCAGCAATTATCCCAATGCATTACTGGTACTTTATTTTATTGACCCCGGCGGGATTTGAACTCAGATCATAAAGGGCCATAACCCTATGCTGCAAAGTATGGCGTCCGACCCTCTACCGATACTGCCAATCCACCGGAGAAGAAATAATGTATATATTTTCTCTAATGATTCTATGGACTTACTTTATATATATATATATATTTTTTTTTTTTACACATGTAAGTTTGGACGTTCAGCACTAGATAGAACTGGTCATTCCACCATGTTAACAATGATATGATAATAGGAACGCACTCGACGATGCGTAACTCATCCATCTTTGATGTTGAATCATGTGTGTGATGCGGAAGCGAAGTTAAATATTGTCATTTTACTCTATAATATTTACCTCCGTTTCCGCACCACAAACAGGATTCAACATCTAAAATTGATGAGTTGCTTCACACCGAGCACCTTCCTACTATCATATCCTGATTAACATTGCGGAATGACCAGTTCTAAACCAGTGCTGAACCACTAAAATTATATATATATATATATATATTTAAAAGAATAGAGGTGTAACACACGAGTTGTGATATATTGGTAAAAGGAAAAGAAAATGCTGACACATTGTTCCCAGTGAAAAATAGTTTAATTAGAAATAAGTAAAAATTAGTAATAAGTATTGGTTAGTATTCAGTTTTAGTTTTAAAACTAAAACTGAATACTAACCAGTACTTATTACTAATTTTTACTTATTCCTAATTAAACTATTTTTCACTGGGAACAATGTGTCAGCATTTTCTTTTCCTTTTACCAATATATCACAACTCGTGTGTTACACCTCTATTCTTTTAAATATATATATATATATATATATATATATATATATATATATATATATATATACACACACATATATAAAGATTATGTGTGCTTGTGTGTGCGATTGTGTGATGAGTGTGTGAGAGAGAGAAAAAGAGAAAGAGAGAAAGAAATTGAGAGGGAGGGAGATAGATATATAGAGAGAGAGTGGAAGAGAGGATGAGAGAGAGAGAGAGAGAGAAGAGGCCGTAAATTATATTCTGTATAGAATTTTCACTGCAAGAGATTCACTTCATATGCTATCCAAGGGCGGTGCCCCAGCATGGCCTCAGCCGGATGGCTGAAACAGGTAAAAGAGTAAAAGAGTAAAAGAGTATCGCTTGGAGATGTCAACGATTTCCGCACCTCCTGACACTATTGCTCACACCAGCGGTGCCAAGCAGCATTGATGTAACCAAGGTATGTCATGTCTTATAGGCCACACAATAGTATAATTTCACTTTCGGTATACAAACAGTGATCATTAGGACATATATGTATATATACGAAAACAGTCATGTCATAGACGTTTCCTTTCTCTTATTTACCGTGTGTAGTTTTTAATAAGTTCCATGAGACATCCTTCAACATACATATATATGAATATATATACGCATACACACACACGCACACACACACACACACATACACAGATACATATGTGTGTGTGTGTGTGTGTGTGTGTGTATGTGTGAGTATGTATATGTATACAAGGTGATGCCTCATGAACTTTAGAACAAAGCTACATGAGGAAATGAGTGAAATATAATATATATATATATATATGTATATATATATATATGTATATATATATATATATATATATATATATATATATATATATAGATATGTAATATATATATATATATATATATATATGTGTGTGTGTAAGTGAGTAGCGTGTGTGTGTTTGTTTGTATGTATGAGTGTTGCTGTGTGCGCGCGTATGTATGCGTGTGTGTGCGCGCATATGTATGCGCGTGTGTGTATGTCGTACGTATAAGTGTCAATAAGTGTTTTTTTTTGTTTTTTTTGCCCGGGGACAGAAATAATCGGGCTGGATGCCCGATCGCGCAGTTAAACCACTGGGAGTGAATGAAACCCTAGCCCTTTTCAGGGCATTCTTCTAGGAGAAGGCATCTCAGGAAACTGGGTTAACTCTGACATAAATCCTGCGGCTCAGTAGTTACCGATGATGTTGATCTTTTCTTCTTTTCGGGTTATAGCTACTGTCGCTCAGAGAGTGGGATTGGCTCAGTGCACAGTCTTTCCTCACTTTAAAAATATTCGTCACGCACAGGCATTGCACGAGTGCATTAATAATTATTAATAGTGTACTATTACTATTATTATTATTATTACTATTATTATTACTTTTTTTTTTTTTTTTTTTTAATAATTCAATGATGTTCCAGAACAATATAAAAGAGATAATTGGCAATTTAGGTTCTGGAACAAAAAAGATAATTGGCAATAAGGGCAGGGGCCCTAGGTTATCACAGCCAGGGCCCGCTCGTCATCGTGCCATTGTAATAGAGCCAAACAGGCATTTAGTCTTGGCTGCTGGAACGTACGGACGCTGCTTGACAGGGATTCCTTGGAGCGTCCTGAACGAAGGACCACTCTTGTTGCAAAGGAGCTTCGACGTTACGATCTTGACATCGTGGCTTTATCTGAGACGAGGTTAGCTGGAGATGGTCATCTTACGGAATTTTGTAGAGAATATGCATTCTTCTGGAAAGGAAGAGATGAAGGAACCAGAAGAGAGGCTGGGGTAGGATTTGCTGTTAAGACTGTACTTGTGAATACATTAGAAGAATTCCAGGTAGGGATTAGTGAGCGTCTTATATCCATGAGAGTTCCTCTGGACAAAGGAAGATATGCTACCCTGGTGAGTGTGTATGCTGCAACTATGAATTCTGTCGATGAAGAAAAAGTGTCCTTTTACCATGCCTTGAAAGGTGTTTTAAGAAATATCCCTCAGGCAGACAAAGTCAGCCTGAGGGATATTTCTAAAGATTGTATGCTATTCGTCTTAAGGATAAAAATGTGAAGATGACATTGGAAGAGGAGATGCAGGCTGCAGATATTAGTGAGGATTGGCCGACCCTTAAAAAGTCGGTTTATGATGTAGGCAGGCGTGTTCTGGGATTGGTGCAGAGAAAACATCAGGACTGGTTTAATGAGAATGATGTACATATAGAAGACTTGTTGGCTGATAAGAGGCGTGCTCTGTCACGCTACTTGACGGCAAAACCACAGGAGAGGAATACGTTGCATGAGGGACTCAGGGATGTAAAATCACGTGTTAGGCGGAGTCTTTCTCAGATGAAGGATCAGCGGTGGAGTGAGAATACTGGTTTGATACAAACTGCGTCAGATTCCAATAACACAAAGCTGTTGTATAGTCTCTTGCGTGAGGTTTATGGACCGTCTTCTTCTCTGGTGACACCGCTTCGCAGCAAGGATGGCAAAGAACTTCTTTGTGACTCACAAGGAGTTCTACGACAGTGGAGAGAGCACTTTGATGATCTTTTGAATCAGCCATCTGTCGTCAGTGAAGATTTCCTCAATCTCATTCGAGAAAGTTCTGTGAAAATAGCTCTCGCAGAACCCCCGACGCTTGTAGAGGTTGCAGTGGCTATTTCGAAGCTGAACAGTGGAAGATCTCCAGGTATGGATGGCATACATGCTGAGCTCCTACAATATGGTGGTGAGAGACTCCCGCAACATCTTCACTCTTTGTTTGGCAGGATATGGGCTAATGAATCCGTACCTGAGGACTGGAGAGATGCAGTAATGGTGGTCTTGCACAAGGGAAAGGGTAACAGGAATGATTGTGGGAACTACAGAGGTATATCATTGCTTTCTGTCGTAGGGAAAGTTTTATGTAGGGTGCTTCTGGACCGTCTGCTGACACACATTGCAGATTGTGTTCTTCCTGAAAGTCGATCTGGTTTTCGTGCTGGACGCGGCACTACTGATATGATCTTCTCAGCTAGACAGCTCCAGGAGAAGTGCATGGTACAAGGCTTGGGTCTGTATCAGGTTTTTGTTGATCTGACAAAAGATTTCGATACTGTTAACAGAGATGCATTATGGAAGGTTCTCCAGAAACTTGGTTGCCCTGATAAGTTCCTTGCTTTAGTTAGGTCTTTCCATGACGACATGAAGGCTTGGGTTAATGTCGGAGGTAACATGTCGGAGCCTATCTCAGTAAAAAATGGAGTGAAACAGGGGGATATTCCAGCAACGACCCCGTTTGCCATATACTTTGCAATGGTTTTCTGTATTGCATTCAGGAATTGCGAGCATGGTGTTTACATCTGATATCGAACCTCAGGCAGCATATTTAACATCAGGCGCTTTGCTGCGAAGACAAAAGTATTTACATCAATCATAAGAGACCTCTTGTATGCAGAAGATTGCGATCTTGTAGCGCACACAGAGAGTGATATGCAGCACATTTTGAATGCATTTTCTGACGCTTGCACTGCCCTAGGATTGACTGTCAGTCTCAAGAAAACCGTCGTCATGTACCAACCTGCCCCTGGTAAGCAGTACACTGAACCAAACATCTATGTGTATGGCAAACGACTTGGAGTGGTTGATCAGTTTGTCTACCTGGGAAGTACTGTCAATCGATACAGCAACCTTGACAGTGAATTCTCACGTAGGATTAGGAAAGCAAGTGATGCTTTCGGAAAGCTAGAAAGGCGACTCTGGGGTCGGCGAGACATATGCAGGAGGACAAAGGTAAAGGTGTACAGGGCATGTGTGCTCTCTTGTCTTCTTTATGCCTGCGAGACCTGGGTCACATATCGACAACACCTTAAGCAATTGGAGCGTTTCCATCAGATGTGTCTCAGACGGATCCATAGCGTTCACTGGAGGGACCACATCAGTAATGTCGAGATTTTGGAAAGCTTTATGTGTGACAGTATAGAAGCTCTTGTGCTTAAGCAACGACTCCGTTGCAGTGGTCACCTTGCCAGGATGATGGATTCTAGAATACCAAAACAACTCTTTTATGGAGAGTTGGTTAAAGAAAAACGACCGCCACATAAACCAAAAAAGAGGTATAAGGATTCCTTGAAAGCCTCTCTGAAAGACGCTAACATCTCTGCTGATACATGGGAACATATTGCTGCTGATCGTAATAAATGGAGAAAGACTGTATATGAGGGAAAAGTTGCCTTTGAGGCATCTCGAATCGCATACGAGAAAGTAAAGAGGGATGTGAGGAAGGGCATTGCTGTTGCACTTCCAGACGGCGAGGGTCCTCCTATGGTGCTGACATGCAGCGTCTGTGCGAGACTCTGCCTAAGCAAAGCTGGACTCGAAAGTCATCTTCGCAGTCATAAAGTAAGACCAGTGGTTGACTACCAGGCTGCTGTTGGAAATGCTACTCATCATGCTTGCCAAATATGTGGTAGAGAATGTAAATCAGCAGGAGGGCTCAAGCGACATGCAAAAGTACACGAACTCCAACCACAGCCGACTATTCCCAGTGAATGTTTTGGTTGCCGACTCAGTGCAAGGCATTTTAGATCATTGGCTGGGCTAAAAAGCCACATTCGATCGCAGCGCTGTTAGTTGCTATCGTGTGTGTGTGTGTGTGTATAGATATGCTTATGTGTGTGCGTGTATGTGTATATATATATGTATATGTATATTATTATTGTTGTTGTCGTTATTATTATTGTTGTTATCATTATGATTATTATTATTGTTATTAATGTACGTGTGTGTATGCGTGTGTGTATGTGTATGTATGTGTGTATGTATATATATATATATATATATATATATATATATATTTCTTTTCTTTTCTTTTCTATTTATTTATAAATTTTTTTTTTGTTATCCTCGTGCAATGGCCATACTCGATAACGAGGGGGCAGCCATCATCATATATATATATATATATATATATATATATATATATATATATATATATATATACAATATTAAATAAATGGAAAACTATATTTATAAAACCATATTTATTTCATTATATATATTTCGGGGTTATCATATTAACAATATGCTATGCCTTCATCAGACAAAATACAATATAAACAGTTTTATAGATAAATATATTCGACATACCGTAATAAACATCAACTTCATTTGAAGAGGTTTACTCTAGCAGTATATATATATATATATATACACACATATAAACAAGGCAAACACAAATTCATAAGGATAGATTCGTATTAGTGTGTTTATGAGAGAGAGAGAAAGATAGATAGATAGATAGATAGAGAGAGAGAGAGAGAGAGAGAGAGAGTGAGAGTGTGTGTGTCTAGGAATAAATGTTAAGATGCACTACGGATCAAGCTTTCTCTTTCGGCATACATTTTTCTCTTTGGATGAAAGGTACATGTACCTTCCTCCATATATATATATATATATATATATATATATATATATATATATATATATATATATATATATATACACGCTTTTTTAAAATTCTATGGCTATCTTCCTATGATAATATTTGAATTCAAAAAGCTTTCTTGACAATAATGTTGATATATGCTTAGAACAGTCTCTTTCTTACATAAACACGTAATCATCTACGGTAACGCATTTCTTATCTAAGGACATTTATTGAGTTATTCAAAGGAATCTGCTGTAACCCACATAGAAACGTGCTACGCACTATAACGCGCACCGCATATATTTCACCGAACACATTGAAAATCATATCTTAACGTTCAATCAATGAAGTAAGTAGCTTAAATAGATAATTTTAGGATTATGTGAATACTTTGATATGAAAGAGGGAAAAGTCTGACTTTTATCTACGAACATTCTGAGCCGAATAAAATCCAATAAACGATAATTATACGGTAAAATATCGTTATCAAAATTTGTCGATTTTCTATCCGTAGTGGTCTATAAAGGTATCATTTTGTTAATCTGATCTCTATTTTTTTTTTCTTGCATTAAAAGTAAAGTAAGTCTGTTTTGTATATTATTATTTTCGAATGATCAAAGGTAGCTGTAAACATCGTTAGAAATGGACACATTCACTGAATTAATTTCCTGAAAAAGAACATCAACGTGATTTCTTTATTTATTTTTATTTTTGCAAATATCTGTTACTAGATTCGTGATGATAAACATGCGTTTAAGCTACAGCGACGTATTGTAAGAATATATAGCGTATGTTTTTTATAGATTAATTTAACTTGTCTATACTTCCTGTGTATTAAAAGTTTTTGATACATTCAATATGAATTTTAAATACTCTCCTATGTTAAAAAGTGAATATCATTAATAATAAAAATATATACTTGTTCTTATCTGATCACGAGAATTTATTAATAAGTCTCTAAATATGAATAAAACCAGAAAAATTAAAATAATTAACCTTATATTAAGTTACAAAGGGGAAAATACGTAGTCGAAATCTTTTCAAAATTGTGTAAATGCATTATATTCTTTGGTTATCAGTTTATCCAGAATTTTATTTTGATATTGGTTTGTTTATAAGAATATGGATTCTGAATTAAGTTTGAATGTAATATTTTCATACATATGAAGCTAATATCTGACATAAAGCACAAATTTGTGAAGTGTATTATCTCTGATTTAGTGAAAGTGTGCATTGAAATCCGGCGTAATTTGCAATTTATGTCTAAAATATATCTGACACAGGATCAGATCTTATTTAACCTGATGACCGCAGAAAGAAAATATTTCTCGTATTTTAAAGATATTTAACTAAATCGAAACATCTCTATTTATAACTCAAGTGTTTGTTATGTTGATGTGTCTCCGGGTAAATAATAACCTTTCTATGTTATATCCTAAAACAGTATAATTGAGAGTGCAGGGTAGATATCCTTATATACATTTATCGCTGACCTTTTAAATTATCATCTTAAAAATCTAAATATCTACATCTATTACATTTAGAACCCAGAATGAGCCAAATTGTGGTAGTAGATATATATAGAGGGGTATCTAAAGATAATTTTGTGTGATAGACGTAGTAAGGAGGAGAATTTGATAGTGCTCTCGGGTCGCTCTCGGGTTTGCTTAAATTCTTATAATCGGGTTGTGAGGAATCAGTAATTGTATAGAGTATGTTCATAAATATGAGATTTCTTGTAATGCTGTTTTCGTTATATATAAGTTTTTAATCATTTATTGTTAATGAACTAAAACTAATGATAAAATAAAAAAAACATTTTTAAAGATGAGGTCCATTATATATATGCCCAATGTTGTGTGACGTTCATCAGGTTTGCAATCTCAACTAAAGCAATTTAAATTATATACAAAAGGGGTTTTTACCAGATTTGTAAGCTATTTATAGCCACGGTCCAGCCTCACCGGCTCGAGCCGGGAAGGGAAACCTGCTTGGTAAACTAATTGAGAGCAGCATGGCGTGGAAGGCGGTCGGCTCCACTCCATGCTGCAAATGGATGGAGGCCAAAAGAGCCCACGGTGGATTCACAGCGACATTTGTGTAGATCACAGATCCGGAGGCCAAGCCACAAAGAAACCATGATATCGCATTAATTATTATATGGAAATGCAATATTCATCTTTTCTTCGTAATCATATATATATAAATATATATGTATATATATGTATATATATAGCGGCGATGAATTAGTTTTGCGAGGTTTTTTATATGAAATCGTGTGTCGAAACAGATATTGTTATATTTGGGGAGGGTCATATTTGCGTAATATTGCCAGAATTAATAACAGAACACACTCACTGTTTGGTTGGTTTTCGCTTCTCGCTGTCTTTTATATATATATATCTGCGATCTAACTTACTCGGTCCTCAATGTTGCCATTGACTGACCGGCGGTCAAAAATAATACAGATACAATATAGACAAACACATATATATATAGTTTACATAAATCTTTCGTTGCACATCTGCAACATCGTCAGTGGTGTTATATTCATTGTTCCTCCTGTTGTGTTGTATGTCTACGCCATTTTTTTGTTCAGTCTGTCTATATATTTATTTATTTATTTGCTTGTTTGTTTATCTTATTTTATTTTGTCTTCTTTGCGCATGCGTTTGCGTGTGTGTATAGTGTTATGTGTGATGTGTGATGTGTGACTAGTGTGTATAGTGTTGTCTGCTGGGTGACTAGTGTGTGTTTATGTGCTTGTGT
Source organism: Eledone cirrhosa (assembly GCA_964016885.1). Classification (NCBI taxonomy): domain Eukaryota; kingdom Metazoa; phylum Mollusca; class Cephalopoda; order Octopoda; family Eledonidae; genus Eledone; species Eledone cirrhosa. The sequence goes on from OZ024740.1 coordinate 375,887,724, forward strand.
ATGTATTTATTTATCTTATTTTATTTAATTTAATTTACTTATTTATTTATACTTCTCTTAGGTCAGTGTTGTTTGTTTGGGTGTTGTTGTTGTTCCACTCATTCTTTCTGTTTAGCTTTGGTCTTCTAATTTCTATTTCACTGGCCTCTCTGATTTGCCTATCTGCTGGGTCATTCCTATGTTTAGATATTATTCTAATTTCTATGTTGTCTATGTTACCGTCATGATGTTGTCTAGCATGTTCGTATAGTACTGACCCGTTTTTTCGTCCTTTTAGTTCCCCCCAGTGTTGGTCTATCCTTTCACCTATGCTACGAGCTGTCTCACCTATGTATGTTGTTGTCGTGTTTCTGCAAGTACCCTCTGTACATCTTATGCTATAGACTACGTTTCTAGTTTTACAGTTTATCCGGGGGTTCACCTTACATATGATACATTTCCTATTGGTACAGTGGGTTTTCTTAAAAGGGTAGGTTTTGCTGATCAGGGATTTTATGGTGGTTCCTGGCTTTTCTACCACCTTTATTTTTAAGTGGGTCTTTCTCAGGGCCTTTCTACACTGGTTAGCTAATTTCCCTCCAGGGGTGGCGTCCACCTGGAGGGAAATTAGCTAACCAGTGTAGAAAGGCCCTGAGAAAGACCCACTTAAAAATAAAGGTGGTAGAAAAGCCAGGAACCACCATAAAATCCCTGATCAGCAAAACCTACCCTTTTAAGAAAACCCACTGTACCAATAGGAAATGTATCATATGTAAGGTGAACCCCCGGATAAACTGTAAAACTAGAAACGTAGTCTATAGCATAAGATGTACAGAGGGTACTTGCAGAAACACGACAACAACATACATAGGTGAGACAGCTCGTAGCATAGGTGAAAGGATAGACCAACACTGGGGGGAACTAAAAGGACGAAAAAACGGGTCAGTACTATACGAACATGCTAGACAACATCATGACGGTAACATAGACAACATAGAAATTAGAATAATATCTAAACATAGGAATGACCCAGCAGATAGGCAAATCAGAGAGGCCAGTGAAATAGAAATTAGAAGACCAAAGCTAAACAGAAAGAATGAGTGGAACAACAACAACACCCAAACAAACAACACTGACCTAAGAGAAGTATAAATAAATAAGTAAATTAAATTAAATAAAATAAGATAAATAAATACATACACAAGCACATAAACACACACTAGTCACCCAGCAGACAACACTATACACACTAGTCACACATCACACATCACACATAACACTATACACACACGCAAACGCATGCGCAAAGAAGACAAAATAAAATAAGATAAACAAACAAGCAAATAAATAAATAAATATATAGACAGACTGAACAAAAAAATGGCGTAGACATACAACACAACAGGAGGAACAATGAATATAACACCACTGACGATGTTGCAGATGTGCAACGAAAGATTTATGTAAACTATATATATATGTGTTTGTCTATATTGTATCTGTATTATTTTTGACCGCCGGTCAGTCAATGGCAACATTGAGGACCGAGTAATTTAGATCGCAGATATATATATATAAAAGACAGCGAGAAGCGAAAACCAACCAAACAGTGAGTGTGTTCTGTTATTAATTCTGGCAATATTACGCAAATATGACCCTCCCCAAATATAACAATGTATATATATATATTTATATATATATATGATTACGAAGAAAAGATGGATATTGCATTAAATGATTTGAACACAACTTTCATAATTGTCTAATTTATTTATTTTCCTGCTCTGTAAATCAACTGGTATTGTTATATTGAGGTATTTCTCTTACTGGTAATAAGGTAGTAGAACATACAGACCTTTCCTGTTTATAGTTGTTTATAGCATATACATAACTATAAATAGTATTATTATTATTATGTATATATATATATTAGAAAGTGAGGTTTTTTTACAAAATGAAAAATAACCGAGGTGTCCTACACGAGTGTAAGTATAAAGAAAAAGGGATGAAATCAAAAATGCAACTGAAGTCTTATTTTAAAAAAAAATATATATATTTATTTGGTTCCTTTACCGGTTTCGCAGTTCTTCTCCATCTCAACTCACCTTTTGAAAAGCAGAAGAACTGCGAAACCGGTAAAGGAACCAAATAAATATATATATTTTTTTAAAAAATAAGACTTCAGTTGCATTTTCGATTTCATCCCTTTTTCTTTATATATATATATATATATACATATATATACATATATAACTACATAAACGGAGAAAGCTATTAGCAATACTCCGACCAATTTCCAACTCACTCAACAAACATTAGGAAATAACGGAGTATATTCCAAATTAAACGTTTGGAGTGCTATCTATATTGTATTGTGTGGATAATTGGGTGTATTATTTTATATGAGATATATTAAATATACATATATATATATATATATATATATATATATATATATATATATATATATATATATATATATATATATTAGTAAAAAGGAAAAGAAAATGCTGACAAATTTTTCCCAGTGCAAAATAGTTTTAGGAATAAGTATAAGTTAGTAATTAGTATTAGTTAGTATTCAGATTTAGTTTTAAGTGTTTACCGGTTGCGCATTTCTTATGCTTTTCAAAAATAATTTTGAGATAGAGTGCTCGTGATTTTTGCTCTAATCTGATGTATTGTAAATTCTTCCTGTTTTATGTGACAAAATTGGCATGGGAGTTATTAACATTTGGTTGGTTGTTGAATGTCACGTGAATAAGCACTATCAATTTCGCGCCAATTCATGTTGCAAAAATTGTTGTAGTCAAAATAATTTTGATTGGTCGGTAGAAGTCACGTGAATGTTTCAATTGATTTTAGCACGAACTGGTTTCGCGCCAAATGTAGGTTTGTCGAAGAATGTCCTTTTCCGCTTGATTGAGTTGCAGTCATGTTGAGTGGTCAACAGTTCAGGTGTCTATTAAGACAAATATGTGTTTGTGTGTGTAGCAAAGTGTTTCATTGTTGTGATAATGGAAATGAATCGGTCAGTAGGAATGTGTGTGTACGTGTGTGGGGGGGGGGGATTTTAACGTGTTGAAACATATTTTTCAGCTCTTGTCTTATACTGAGTCGTGTGTCTGTGTGTGTGTGTGTATGTCTGTCTGTATGTTAGTGTGCGCGTGTGCATGCGTGTGTGTGACTGTGTGTGGATGGACCAGTATTTTTGTGGTACTGGTAAAAATAGTGTACATTATTCGATATTTTCAGCCATTTACAAAAACGATTCTCTCAAAAGAACATCAATAACATCAATAACATCAATAATAAAAGAGGTGATTTGTCATAACAACAAGGCGTGTATCAGTCCAGATTGTACGTACTGCAAGGGGAATCCATTGGGCCCTGCCGTATGGGATACTTGTGTACACATATGTATGCACCCATCAAAGTGCAATACATGTGTGTGTATAAGATATGGGCTGAAAAATATGTTTCAACATGTTAAAATAACCCCCCCCCCCCCTCGCACACACGTACACACACATTCCTACTGACCGATTCATTTCCGTTATGACAACAATGAACCACTTTCCTACACACACACACACACACACACATATTTGTCTTAATAGACACCTGAACTGTTGACCTCTCAACATGACTGCAACTCAATCAAGCGGAAGAGGACACTCTTCGACAAACCTACAATTGGCGCGAAACCAGTTCGCGCTAAATATCAATTAAAACAGTCACGTGACCAACCAAAATTGTTTTGACTACAACAATTTTTGCAACACGAATTGGCGCGAAATTGATAGTGCTTATTCACGTGACATTAAACAACCAACCAAATTGTAATACCTCCCAAGCCACTTTTTTCACATAAAACAGGAAGAATTTACAAAACTGATCAGATTAGAGTAAAGATCACGAGCACTCTATCTCAAAATTATTTTTGAAAAGCATAAGATATGCGCAACCGGTATAACGTTAAAAATAAAACGGAATGCTAACTAATACTTATTACTAACTTATACTTATTCCTAAATAAACATTTTCTTTTCCTTTTTACTAATATATCACAACTTGTGTGTGACACCTCTATTTTTTTTAATATATATATATATATATATGTGTGTGTGTGTGTGTCTGATGGTAGCTAAGATGCTTCCATAGGCGGTATGTCGGTTGAGCACTCTATGCTCTTACAGAGCAGATTGTGATAGAATAGAAAACGAAAAATCAGTTGGTGCATCTGAAATCAATATATTGTGTGTTACGATTGTTTCGCCACCGGACAGCTCGAGATGCGATCATTGTGAGAGAATATCGTCTGAAATCATTAGACGTGTCCGTCAAACCTGCGGCTCCAGAATCAGACAAGTCCACACAATGATCGCGTCTCGAGCTGTCTGCCGGCGAAACACCTGTAACACACAATAAATTGAGTTCAGATACATTACTGATTTTTTTCGTTTTCTATCCTGTGTATATGTATGTATATATATATATATATATGTATATATATATATGATTACGAATAAAAGATGGATATCGCATTTCCATATGATAGTTAATGCGATAACTGTCGTTATGCTTATTTCAGGTCATGTCTGTTGGGCAAATTCGATGTGTGTGTCAGACTGGCAAGCCATCATCAGAATGTAGATGCAGGCATGTATATAAATTGCATAAGTTCGGAAACATATTGGACGAGATATTTCGGAAATGATTTGTTTAGGATTGCTCTACAATATGATGTTTACAGTAGTAGTACATCCAACGTGAAGTGATTAAACCAGCTTACGCTCGATATAATTGATTATTCTGACACAAGAGCCAAGTTCATAAATAATTAATTAAATATTATTTAAATGAAGAAAATATACCAACACGCACACACAAAAACACCCACACACATAAAACATATACACACACACACACATATATATATATATATGGAGAGAGAGATGAAAAGTAATATGGGAGCGTTGAATACTCATTGTATTTTTTTAAATATTTACTTGTAAATGTACAATGCGTAATGTAAAACAAGGACTGGATACGATATATTATAGGTTTCAGAATTACATAATCATGTATATTGTTACTAGGTTCCACTATCTCGATTTCAATTATTAATAAAATGATTAATCTTATATTCGTACTGATGTGCATTTTTCACATATATATATATATATATATATATATATATATATATATATATATATATATATATATATATATATATATATATTTATATATATATATTTATATATATGAAGAAGAAGTTTACGAAATGGAAATGCGGGTATACAGAATTTATTAGGTAATAATTGTTTCTATAGTGTATGGGTTACCTATACCTCGCTATTTGAATAATATAAAAATATTATCATAAACCGAAGGTACACTGTAAGCAAACACACCATGTCATCAGACCTTTGTATTGTAATGATATGAAAATATTTTATACACTAGATAAAAGATAAAGCAGGAGGTAGGAAGAGAAGGGGAATATGGAAGTGAGTAAGGTGGAGGGAGTCCTAGGATTTAAGACTGTCAGACTAGTAGAGATTGCGAGGAGAGAATGTTTTGGCAGCAGTTAGCTTAATGAGGCGTGTTAGGTTTGGCGGGGAAGTAAATTCTTCTAGTGGTGTTGTTCGGACAAAATTTAGTTAAAGGGGTCAAAGTGGTACAGTGTCACAGACAGGTTATTAGGGCTATTATAGTAGCAGGTTATTTCTAAAAGGGTCCAGAAAAACAGTGTTTAGTACTATTATTATAGAAAGTCATATCTTGTGTATAAACATATAAAACAGAAATTTGCAAACGGTGGTGTAAAAGGTAACATTATATGCATTTAAAAAAAGAAAAAGTCGTTTTCAAACGATGGTTACAGTATAGAGAACGTTCAATTTTGCTGTTCAAAAGTTTGTTTACCGACGTTAAAATGCAGTATATCTCTAAATTGCATAACTTGCAGAATCGATGATTTTGCTGATATACAGGCGCAGCTGCAATAATTTGCCAATCAAGGGAGAACGCTTGATTGTACCTCCGAAGCTGCCAGGCTTTATCGGCGAGGGTTGTTACGGAGCGCATTTTCTCGTGTCTGATCGAAGATCGATGTTGGTATAGGCGAGCTTTGAAAGAAGTTGCGGTACATCCGACGTAATACCATTTGTTGGTTCCGGAATTTATTGTACATTGGTAGACAATATTGCGTGCTAGGCACTGGTTATTCAGTGGGCACGTACCTGGTTTGGTGCAGTTACAATTATTTTTATGTTTTGCAGTAGAATCCTGGCTAGTTTGGTGGGGTTGTGGTTGCGTGTTAGTGCGTTGTATGTTGCTATGCTGGTGCGCTGAGTCATTAGGGATGTACTTATTCAGTATTGCTGAGTTGAGTTTTTTAATTAGTTGTTCTACGTTAGGTGCAGTGGAGTATGAGAGTCTAATGGTGCGCGAGTTAAAGATTTTATAGTATTTATGTGAAGTTGTAAAGTGTTTATTGATTAGTGTATAGAATTGTGAGATAATCTTAGTGCTAATAGAAGAATTGTACACGGGGTTATACCATATGTACTCTCTACGTCTGACTCTATTTGCTGGTTTGCACCTATTAGTATGCCTATTGATGTGTGTGTGTGGTGCAATACTAGTTCGACTTAGGTGTGTTTTATTCATAGTACTTATGTGGTTATCGTCTAGATATTCTATTTTCTCGCAGTAACCAGCTTTTCTAAGTGCGTCATTATAATATTCACCATGCTCGTTGAAGGTCTGCAAATTAGACGACAGTCGGGAGATCCTTATGGATATATTTTTAGGGATAGTTTTAATAATGGAATGAGGGTGGTTCGATTTTACATTAACGTACTTGAGATTTTCATTAAGTTTGTGAAATGGCGCTATATTACCGTTATTAAGGTTGAAGGTGACATCCAAGAAGTTGACCACCTTAAGATTGTGTTCGAAGGTAATATTAAGCCCTAGTTCTAAGAAAAGTTTCCTAATGTTTTTACGTCGCCTTTCTAGGTTTTGTTTGTTCATATTCTTGACTAATATAAGTGTATCGTCGCGGTATATTTCGCCATGGAGGTCCGTAAATTCGCTCCAGAGCGAATAACCTGTCTGTGACACTGTACCACTTTGACCCCTTTAACTAAATTTTGTCCGAACAACACCACTAGAAGAATTTACTTCCCCGCCAAACCTAACACGCCTCATTAAGCTAACTGCTGCCAAAACATTCTCTCCTCGCAATCTCTACTAGTCTGACAGTCTTAAATCCTAGGACTCCCTCCACCTTACTCACTTCCCTATTCCCCTTCCCTTCCTACCTCCTCCTTTATCTTTTATCTAGTGTATAAAATATTTTCATATCATTACAATACAAAGGTCTGATGACATGGTGTGTTTGCTTACAGTGTACCTTCGGTTTATGATAATATTTTTATATTATTCAAATAGCGAGGTATAGGTAACCCATACACTATAGAAACAATTGTTACCTAATAAATTCTGTATACCCGCGTTTCCATTTCGTAAACTTCTTCTTCATATTTTCTCCGGATTTTAAAACTCACTTTGTTATACGTTGAGCAATCTCTGACGTAGGTTGACACCATCCAATGCAACTACTTAGTAACACTGGAATACAAATTTACTATTTATATATATATATATATACCTGGAGTTGCGATCAATAGAGAGTATTAGCAATTGGAAAGACCAACGGAAACATTGCTTCCTCGGTCTGATTTGACGAAAGTCTATCGTTCCAAAAAAACAAAAAAAACAAAAAATATATATATATATAGTAATAATAATAATATTATCTTCGTTTTTTTTCCTTCTTTGCCAGGGAACGTCTCTACGAACCAAAGTATCGTCTTTCTGTCTCCCTTCGGTTGCAACGTTTTTCGAAATATTTAATTCTGCGTTCACAGATTGATTTTTTTTAGTTTCAGAAGATCCCGTTATGCGTGAAAGCAGCGACGCTTTGCTTAAACTTTAATCTGTTATATTAATAAATATATATATATATATTCTACGGTTAGCTTTCCTCTTTGTTGTTACTTGTCGCACTCGCTTTACGCGTTTTAATTGTCCTAATAACTTAATTTAGTTATTATTGCACCAACGTGAGGTATATGATTTTTAATGCAATGAAATATCTATGATCGTTGGCAAATCAGTGATGAGGGACTCATTTTATAACATGTTATCCATGTGCAACCTGCAGCATTCTTCTCCCCATTTTTTCATATATAAATATATATATATATATATATATATATATATATATATATATATATATATATATATATATATATATATATATATATATATATATATATATATATATATATACATATATATATATATATATATATATATATATATACACACACACATATATATATATATATATATATATATATATATATATATATATATATATATATATGACTTAGCTTTGCGAGGTTTTTTATATGAAATCGTGTGTCGAAACAAACATTGTTATACTTGGGGAGGGTCATATTTGTGTAATATTGCCAGAATTAATAACAGAACACACTCACTGTTTGGTTGGTTTTCGCTTCTCGCTTCTGTGTCTTTTATATCGGTAATCTAACTTACTCGGTCCTCAATGTTGCCATTGACTGACCGACGGTCAAAAATAATACAGATACAATATAGACACAAACACATATATATAGTTTATCATAAATCTTTCGTTGCACATCTGCAACATCGTCAGTGGTGCTATCTTTTCCTCCTGTTGAATTGTATGTCTACGCCATTTTGATTCAATCTGTCTATATATTTATTTATTTATTTGCTTGTTTGTTTATTTTATTTTGTCTTCTTTGCGCATGCGTTTGCGTTTGTGTATAGTGTTTTGTTTGCTGTGTGATGGGTGACTACTGTGTGTTTATGTGCTTGTTGTTATTGTGCCTGTGTATGTATTTATTTATTTATTTATTCATTTATTTTATTTTATTTACTTATTTATACTTCTCTTAGGTCAGTGTTGTTTGTTTGGGTGCAGTTGTTATTCCATTCATTCTTTCTGTTTAGTCTTGATCTTCTAATTTCTATTTCACTGGCCTCTCTGATTTGCCTATCTGCTGGGTCATTTCTATGTTTAGATATTATTCTAATTTCTATGTTGTCTATGTTACCGTCATGTTGTTGTCTAGCATGTTCGTATAGTACTGATCCGTTTTTTCGTCCTTCTAGTTCCCCCCAGTCTTGGTCTATCCTTTCACCTATGCTACGAGCTGTCTCACCTATGTATGTTGTTGTCATGTTTCTGCAAGTACCCTCTGTACATCTTATGCTATAGACTACGTTTCTAGTTTTACAGTTTATCCGGGGGTTCACCTTACATATGATACATTTCCTATTGGTACAGTGGGTTTTCTTAAAAGGGTAGGTTTTGCTGATCAGTGATTTTATGGTGGTTCCTGGCTTTTCTACCACCTTTATTTTTAAGTGGGTCTTTCTCAGGGCCTTTCTACACTGGTTAGCCAATTTCCCTTCCAGGGTTAGCGTCCACAAACATGACACTCTGGTATCTCTGGTTGTTGTACCATGAGGTGGCTTTCCCTATCTTATGTCTATCCCTATCTAAGCTATTCCATGATTTGCTCTTTTATAATGGGCAAATTCCTTTCATGTCCAGTTCTATGAGGGTCTTATACTTCTCCATGGCTCCTTCGTATACTCTGACTCTGTCTCTTTGGTTGTAGCCAAAGAATTGCATGCGGTTGATGAAGTATTGGATGTGTCTTTCCATTTCTGTTGGGTCGCACATGCGGGACACATTCTTCATAACTCGTACCAAATCTCCGATCAGAATATTAAACTTAGCACTACTGGACTTTGCTGAGTTTTTGAGTATGAGGTATTTGGAGACCATGGGTTTAGCATAGGGTGAGAGGAGAATTTGGGCTCTCTCCTCTATAGTGTTAATCCAGAGTTCTGTGTCTAATACAGGTAGTCTATTGTTAGGGTGTTTGGAAGGGAAGTCGATAGTTACAGTTATACTCTGGTGTATGGAATTAGCTATCTGTTGGATGCTTTCCATTGTGCTACGTTCTAAATCAAACTTGTTAGTGCTCTCTAGTGAGGATGTTCTTATAACTATATTGATATCGTCTACATAACGAGAGTACATGATGAGGTCTATGGAGCTCTCATTAAGGAGATCTTTAAGTCTCCTTTCCCACCATACCATGAAAAGGTTGGCAACATCACCAGCTATGCTGACGCCAATGGCTGCTCCCTCATTTTGGGTGTAGATCTTCTCATTGAACTTAAATATGTGGCCCTTTAGGGTAGTTTTGATACTAGCCCCTATTGCATGTGCGACCATTTTTCTTACCTGATCATTGTTTTGGGGGGTTCGTATAGCTTTGGTCCACCAAATCCAGCTTCGCATGGGAGTCTTTTTTGCCATTGAGGTTATGGGGGGGGGGGTCTACCTCTTATAGGTCTACTAGGGCAGAAACGTCTAAGGTCATGGCTGTCTAGGTAGTCAGTGTCGTAGGTAAGTCTAAGTAGGAGGCCCAGTTCGTCTGTGTCGACGTCACAGAACTCCACCTCACTCTCAATGATCATCTCCACACATCTTTTCACAGCAAAATCAATGTTAATGGATGGGTACAGTGACACCACATCCATGCTGCCTATTATGCAGTTAGATAGGTTCCTGTTTTTGTTGCACTCACTGATTCTGATGAGGACGTCCTCTGTACTGTCACATACATCTGGGGACATCTTGATTATGGGGCGTATAACCATTGAGAGGAAGTAGGAGATCCTGTAGTTACTAGCTATATTAGCTCCGCATACGGGTCTTGTTGGTGGTCCTGTTGTCGGGTCGTCGACTGTCTTGTGGTCTTTGCGGAGCCCATACAAGGGTGGTATGCCATTGTTAGACGCCTGGAAGTTGTTGGCAGTGCGTCTGCTTGGCTTTAGGATGACAGTCCACATCATCATGTGAGCGTTGAGGATTTTCTCTCTCCCATCGTGTGTTTGTTGTGCAATTTCGCTCGTGTTGGTGATGTGGAGTTGCATAGCCTTGATGTAATTCGGCATGCTATCTATTGACATCCTACCAGACTTATCCGTGGGTAGACATACTACCTCACCATCCCTTGTGCGCTGCTTGAGGCTAACCAAGCCTTCTACAGGTTTCCTCCCAAGTTGTTGGGCCTCTCGTCTGCTCTGTCTCTTAGTATACCTGTCTACTATTTGTCTAATCTTATTTCTAGCTATGTTGAACTGTGCCTCTGTCTCGTCATCTATTTGTTGTGGTATTAAACTCGTAGGATAGATATTACCCATCTTATATGTTTTGTCAGCTGGTTTGAAAAATAGTTTCTCTAAGGCGTTGTCATTATATCTATCGTCATAGTTGTGTGTGTTGCTATTATTGTTATGATTGCTAGATGTATTGTTGTTTACTTCACCGTTATTGTTGTTGTTACTGTTATTTCTACCATTGTGGTTGTTACTTTTATTATGTTTCTTGTTTTTGTTGTGTCTATCATTGATGTTGCTACATGTACTATTTCCATTATTACCAGTGTGGTTATTGTTGTTTGTATTGTTACCGTTATTACTACTGTGGTCGCTGCTGCTGTATCTGTGGTTAATGTTTCTATTATTATTATTATTGTGGTTGTTGTTGTTCTGTCTATCGTTAGTATTATTACCATTATTACTATTTCTCACTTTCCTGCTATTGTTATTGTTATGGTTGTTATTTCTATAGTCAGAGTTATTATTGATATTACTACTACCGTTATTATTGTTGTTGTTGTTGTTGTTGTTTACCTTTGCATTCCAACGTATTTTTGTGAAACACTTTTCCAGCTCGTTTTGCACTCCATAGGGTTAATCTTTTTGTAGATGGCAAATTTTGGTGGTAGCCGCATGATTTGTTGTTCTTGTTCACTGATTAAAGTGTTCCCATAAATATTTACTCTGTGGTCATTGGTAAATTCTTCCGGTAGTTTTACATCAGTCATACGGATATTGATGATGCTATCTGGGTATTTTTGAGAATATTCTATTTTCCTTTCTTGTAGTTTTTTCTTATTTATCCATTCTAATTTCTTATTGAAATGCCTATTGCATTCGTTTCGGGCGTATTTCGTTTCACGTCGGATGACGCTCATGAAGTTATCCCTCTCGTTTGGTGTGGTGAGATTTCGGACTTCCTTACCGTTAATGCGTTTCTGTCTGTAAAGTTCGTTGACTTTTGTGTATGTTGTTCTTTTCATATTAACTGTTATTGTGTGTTTTAGTCGTTCAGTTTGTGTGTTGTTCAATAATAAATTATTTACTTGTTTTGATATGTTATATATATATATATATATATATATATATATATGTATATATATATATATATATATATATATATATATATATATATATATATATATATATATATATATATATATATATATATATATATAAATATATATATACAGTGGCGGAGAGTTTTTAAAAATATTGGTTACCAGGAGGAATGCTATCATTTATGAAATATTGGTTACCAAATGGAATGCTATCATTTAATTTTTATACTGAATAAATAACATTTTCGAAAAATAAATAAAAGCGGAAACAATATCTTACCTTTTCCAATAAATTGTATTATGTATTTTGGGAAATCGAGAGACTTTCAATAACGACCAGAAGTCGACCTAAATATTACTAATAGCTCTAGAAAAGCCATGAATGACACCACATTTTTTAACTTTCATAACTCTCATTTTGAAAGTAGATTTATAATTATCAATTTTCATTATACTTTCGTAGCTGTCTCCGTGGCATAGTTGGAGGAATTATAGGTGGCGGTGATCCTGGTTTGAAGTTCGATCCCGGTCGGGAGTAGAGTACTCGGTAAACATTTTCAGTTTTTTCTATGGATTGTAAAATAAAAACTAAAAAAGATCACATGGACTTCTCGACCAGGATTAAGCCCAAGGTTAGGATCTCAACCGTCTCTAGTTCCTACTGCTAGGCCACAGAGACAACTACGAAAATCTTATGAAAATCTATCCTTATAAGCCTACTTTAAACATTTTCAAAACAAAGTGATGTGGTGTCGTTCATGTCTTTCTTAATGTTATTGCTCCTATTTAAGGTCGACCTCTAAATCATTTGGGTGTTCCATAAACTACATCCTAGTTTTGTTTCACATCTACCTAGACTATATTTTAACCTGTAATCCATGTTTCATTTCTATTGCACCTCATCCCGCGCCTCTGTCTCTCTGTGAAATCTGAATCTACTATGATTTGGGCTTACTTTATTCATATATATATGTTTTGGCATGTCAAATTCAAACCTTCAATGATTGGCATTATATATAAATGCGTGTGTGTGTCTTTGTGTGTGTGTATGTATGTGTGTGTATGCGTGTGTGTGTGTGTTATGTGTTTGCTAATATAAACAAATTAAATGAATTCAACAGTTAGATACGCTTAGGAATAATGAGGTTGTTACCAAAGGACCAGAAATGTTGACAAGTCGACCCTAAATATTACTGATAGGTGTAGGAAAGCCATAAACGACACCACATCTTTTAAACTTTTATTTTGAAAGTAGGTTTATAATTATCAATTTTCATTATACTTTTGTAGGTATCTCAGTGGCCTAAATGGAGGAATCATAAACGGTGGTGATCATCGTCTGAAGTTGGATCCTGGTCGGGAGTAGGTTTCCCGGTAAACGTTTTCAGTTATTTTCTATTGGTTGTAAAATAAAAACTGAAAAAGGTCAAACGTATCTATTCACTAGGATTGAACCCAAGGTCAGTATCTCCACCGTATCTAGTACCTACCGCTAGACCAGAGAGACAACTACAAAAATCTCATGAAAATTCATACTTATAAACGTACTTTCCACTTTTTCAAAATGAAATGATGGTGGCTCATGTCTTTCTTACTGTTATTGCTCATACTGAAGGTCGACTTCTTAATCATTTGAGTGTCCATAACCTAATTTCTCGTTTTGTTTCACATTTATCTATATTATGTTTTAACCTGCAATCCATGTTTCATTTATGTTGCACATCATTTCTCATCCCCCCTCCCTCTGTGCTATTTGAATCTACTATGATTTGGGCATACCTTATTCATATATATATGTCTTTGCATGTCAGATTCAAACTTGCAATGATTGGCATTATATATATATATATATTATTTGTTTGCTAAAATAATCATATTAAATTAATTCAACAGTTAAACACACATAGGATTAATAGGTTATTACCAAAGCGCCAGAATATTGACAAGTCGACCCTAAATATGACTAATAGCTCTGGGAAAGCCATGAACGGCACCACACCATTTTAACTTTGATTTTGAAAGTAGGTTTATAATTATAAATTTTCATTATACGTTTGTAGCTGTCTCAGTGGCCTAGTTGGAGGAATCATAGACGGTGGTGATACTGGTCTGAAGTTCGGCCCTGGTCAGGAGTAAGGTTACCGGTAAACCTTTCCAGTTTTGGTTGTAAAGTAAATACAGAAAAAGTTTACATGTACAGCTTGACCAGGAATGAACCCAAGGTCAGAATCTCCACGGTCTCTAGTACCTACCACTAGATCACAGAGACAACAACGAAAAGCTTATGAAAATTCATACTTATAAACCTACTTTCAACATTTTTAAAATGATGTGGTGTCGTTCATATCTTTCTTAAAGTTATTGCTGCTACTTAAGGTCGAATTCTAAAACATTTCGATGCTCCATAAACTACATCCTCGTTTTGTTTCTCATCTACCTAGTCTATATTTTAACCTGTAATCTATGTTTCATTTTTGTTCCACCCCATCACCCACTCTCTTCCTCTCTCTCTCTCTCTCTCTCTCTCTCTCTCTCTTCTCTCTCTCTCTCTCTCTCTCTCTCTCTCTCACTCTCTCTCTCTCTCTCTCTCTCTCTCTCTCTTTTTCTCTCTGATATGTGTGAATCTACTATGATTTGTGCTTACCTTATTCCTATATATATGTGTTTGCATGTCAGTTAGATTCAAATGTACAATGATTGGCATTATATATATATATATATATATATACAGTGGTGGACTAGGACTAAAATTATTAGTTGCCAGATCTTGGAAGACACCTACATATAGAATGCTATCATTTACTTTTATAATGAATAAATAACATTTTCAAAAAATGCATAAGTGGAAACAAAACAGTGCAATCAAACTTTTGCGGAAAAAAATATTATCTTCTTCAATAGAAAATGTTATGTATTTTGCGAAATCCAGTGACGTTCAATAATGACCTTTGATTTTTCAGATTCACTCTTTCTGTCTCTCTCTCTCTCTCTCTCTCTCTCTCTCTCTCTCTCTATATATATATATATATATATATATATATATATATATATATATATATATATATATATATATATATATATATATATATATATATATATATATATATATATATATATATATATATATATATATTATATATATAGTATATATATATATATATATATATTATATATATAGTATATATATATATATATATATATTATATATATATATATATATATATATATATATATTATATATATATATATATATATATATATATATTATATATATATATATATATATTATATATATATATATATATATATATATATATTATATATATATATATATATATATATATATATATATATATATATATATATATATATATATATATATATATATATATATATACAAAGATTAATATGGTTCATTGATTACACAATGAATATAGTTTTACAGTAGAGTAAAAGCACTCTACAAGAAACGTTTTCTGGGGTTATTATTATTCAGAATAATAATAAATGAAGACATTCACACAATCAAATTATACGTTTTATTATATATATTTCGAAGGTACTGCGCTGCCAATACTGGAATTGAACCAGAAAGACCGTTGAGGTATGTCATACATCAATTCATGTATTTTATCTGACGAGGAAATACTGAAAAAACAGCACAGTATCTTCCAAATATATATAATAAAACATATATTTTGATTATGTGAATTTCTTCATTTATTATTATTCTGAATAAGTACATATATACACACATAAATCCAGCAATTAATCGTAGGGTCCAAGCCGTATGAAGAACTCAATGTAATCCGTATGTAGAAGATGTCGGGAAGCAAAGTTTAAAACACAAAATTTCAACGATATAATTCATTGGAAGCAGAGTCAAAATAATACTAATAGTGAAAACAATGAAATTAAAAAAAATACGGGTAATTCCTAGTAAAACTCATTATTTTACGATCGTTTCCGAGGGGTAGTTCTCCGTATGTTCATTCTATTAGTGATCTATGTAAAATACATTAAAAATTATCTAAGTAAGAAAATATACATACGTCTTCCCTACCCGCTGTCTTCAGAAATAATGAGTTTTGTTTATTGAAGAATATAAAAACATGTATGAATACGTAACATTTTAAGAACAAGGTTGAGATGGACCAATAGTAAAAATAGGAAGGGGCAATATAGATCACAAGCTGGTAGTAGTAGATGAATACATTATCAGTCATGGGATGAGGTATCGAATGACCTTTAAGAAAAGAAAGCTGCGAGTGTAAAGGAATTTAGACAGATTGTAGGAAATTTCAGAAAAGTGTGGACTATCAAGGAAGGTTAAAGTTGGAGGAAAAGGGGAGCAGATATCAGTGTGTTATATCCAGTAGAATAGTATAGAACAATCCTAAATATTTGTTATTTCTTTGTTCAAGAGGAATAATTTGTTCTGAAAATAGAATAAGTAGAGTAATATAGATGGAACCAAAGAAAAGTAAAAAGTAAATAAAAACAATATATAGGTAAGAAAATAATAACATTGTGTTAGAGTGGTCAGAATGAAATTTTACCTGTATGGAATTTTATTTTCGAATAAGAAATCTCATTAATAATCTGGTTTACTTAATAGGTTTAAATGCATGTCTGTTAAAGCTTTGTTAGAGTGTTGAATATTATGTAATATATAGTGCTCATTAATAGTTATTTATTTAAAACAGTTATAGGGATAAAATATACCATTGAATCTATGGAGAAATTCTAATAGCAAAAAATATATATATGTACACACACATTCTATTAAATAAAAGACAAGAATTGATTATCGCATGTAAATATAGAATTAGAAAGACATCCAATGTCTTTCTAATTCTATGTTTACATGCGATAATCAATTCTTGTCTTTTATTTAATAGAATGTCTTTCGATTTAGTAATTTTAAAAATTTATTGGGAACATAGTCCACCATCCTTTCTATTGTCCTGAAAAGAAATGGCTCTTTTGTGAATCTTCCAAGATAGGTTATAATTCATTTTCTTCTTTTTACAATTATTAACTGCTTCCGCTAGAAAAGTGGTATTAGCTAATCTTGTGTTTCGAAAACTGTGGGTGTGAGCATAAAATCTCGATTTAAACGGATTAGGTGTGGATCCAATATAGATTGATTAGAGTCCTTAATATGGTAGGGTTGGTAAATGCCTCTTGATAGATCCAAAGTGATGTCGAGGAAATTGAACACTTTAGTACTATTTTCAAAAGTAATGGTAAGATTATAGTAATCTTTGAGGAATTTCCTAATTTGTTTTTTCATTTCTCTCAGTTTCTGAGAGACTAAGATTGTTAGATAGAAGAAGACAGTCATCGCGATATAGACCAGCTTTGCGGTGGGGAAAAGAGGAATTTAAATTATATAGGAGAAAGAGGCCCACAAGGCGGATTCCTGGGCGGAATCCATCGACCCCATAGTGATATCGTATAAATCACTATGTGTTTCTAGTCCAATACTTGTCTTGGAAGTATAGTAGGGTTTCACTGGCATGTGTCATGATGTTAATGTTCTTCATAGTTATGTCCGATCTATTTTTGGCGAAAATTAATGCTTTGTTCAGTAGTATGGGGGATATTGATGAGTAATATGCATTGATGTCAGTGAATCAATTGATAACTTGGGAAGTGTTTTCCTACAACGGTAGTTTTACATGTTTCCTTAGTTGTGGGATAACTTTATCAAGAATCTTCTTGCTAATTACTCCAATGTTCGACTTAGAGGGGCATATGAGCCTAATCGAAGGGTTTGAGTTGAAGTCAGATTTGTCATCTTTCAGATTAAAGTGTGGATTTTTCGGTGTGAAAGGTTCGGTTCTATCTTCGATGTTGAGTTTTTTTTTGTTATAGTGTGTGATTTATTGTTTATAAAGGTAAGTGCTGTACTATTGATTTTCTTGGATGTTTTTCCTTAGTTCCTTATAAATGAATTGGCTATATAAGATAAAAAATAATAAAATAAAAATATATATATATATATATATATATATATATATATATATATAGGAACGAGTAGGACCCCGACGGCTGAGCTCAAGCCGTTTCGACGGCTAATTCTGGACTAGAAATTTATCTTAGTCCAGAATTAGCCGTCGAAACGGCTTGAGCTCAGGCGTCGGGGTCCTATTCGTTCCTATTACCCACTCTACTACCCTAAGTATTGAGTACTTTGGTGCGTCATGGTCCACCTGATTCCTTACCACATTTCCTTCGTTATATATATATATATATATATGTGTGTGTGTGTGTGTGTATATATATATTTTTTTGCTATTAGAATTACTCCATAGATTCAATCCTATATTTCATCCCTATAACTGTTTTAAATAATTAACTGGTAATGAGCACATTATATTCAAATATTTTGTTTATTCTTAAGTAGATCTCATATTTCAGGGCTGTTATCCGTAACCCAGGCATTGATCTCTTTGATGTCATGCCTACTGATGCAGAGTCTGCCTAGAAATTCTTCCCAAAGATTGTCCTGGTTAAGTGTGATATTATCAATTAGAAAATTGAACTTCGCCACTTCAATTCTCTTTGGTGCTTCAGTACCTGATTATATAGCTTATGGTGTTTTAGTTATATTGCGTGTGGCCCTGTCTAGTCGATGATCAGTCCAGTATTTTCCTCCTCTCATTGTGTGTACACTACATACATCTTTTATATCACATTATTTAACAATGATATAATGAATGGAATTCCAATCCTTGGACCGGGTGCATCCAAGTTGTCCTATATTTATTTTCCTACTAAAATATAGTGTTTGTTATTACAAATTGATGTTCAGTGGAAAACATGAGGAGGGAGGCACGTTTTCGGTTGCACTTTCCTACACCATGTCTATATAAGGCAGGCCCTGTTATGAAATTAGAACCACTCCTAGAGTTGAAGTCACCCATAATTACCAGCTTATCTGCAGCTGGCATATTTCTCACTAACGCTCCAATTTTATTGAAGAATTGTTCAATAGATTATTCTTGAAGGGACACTCGTGATTGCGAGACATCTTCATTCTTTTCAAATGCAGACCACATGATATAATACGTTCTGAGTGACCACTGGGATAATTTATAAAAGATGAGATTAGAGCATTCGTGACAGCCAAGTCAACACTTGATTCTCTCCTTCGATCTTCCACTACAACTTTCTAAACGAAAATGTAACCAAAATGATTTTCAGTCAGATGAACATGTCCCTGTAGGTGTGTCTCAGAGAAAGCCACTATATCTAATGAATATTGTTTATAATCTAGAGCGATCAATGCAGGTCATGTCTCTGGGTTTCCGATCAGAGTGTCGTCCACTAGCGCACACTCATTATAACAAGCAAGTTTCATAGTGTTTTTAATACTTTTTTTGTTGTCGATTGACCACAGTAGAAGTATCATCACGAGGGCCAGTCTGCGATGCGCTGGGTCACCCGGCAAGCCAGAGCTGTTCACC
>OZ024740.1:375910048-376040048 GCA_964016885.1 Eledone cirrhosa
TACACTACATCAGCACCAGCACCAGAAATGGAGCTTTGCCACTTGTTAACATACGTCAGATATAAACATATGGCCGGAAATATAATGTACGTTTCCAGTGTTTGTAAATTCATTTACAATTTTTCAGAATTACAGATTACCAACAATAAAATAAATGCTAGATTTCGATATTCTCTGTGTCGATATGATATAGTAATTATTCTTGAAGTCGTTGTCGTAGCCAACTGTTCAATACCTAAAATTGATAACATAATTGATGCGGGTTTGACGTAAATATATATGCATATGCATATTCTGAAATTGCCCCATATATCTTAAATCAATGATGCGATCCATGAGTTGTATAGTCCACTAGTCCAAAATTCAAAAAGTGTCGTGCACCACACATGATATTTTGTCCTACTGTGTTGCATATTGAAATTACATGTAAATTGATATTTGGAGTTCAATAATTACATCTTCCTGAATTTTATGGAACACATGAAAACAGGTTGAGCAGCAATATCTTAATAAATATAAAAGGATATTGTAATTCTGCATATTCCTAAAATGCAGCGTTAATTGTGACTTTCATTGTATGTTTTTGAATGAGGAAAGACAGTGGTTAAACAATAGAAACAACAACAAGAATATTGTTTTTACTTCAGAATACAGAACATTATATTTTGTAAGTTTATTTTATTGTACAAATGAGATATAACTCTATTCACTAAGCAGTTTGTACATATGCTATACATTCTGTTATCTTTCATTTCTCACTATAGATAACATTATTAGTTTTCAATAACATGTTTTTTTACTGATATTTATTAAATTTGGGGATAATTTCACACAATATTTACTAGATAATTTATTTCATAACTAGAGTAGGAATTGCATAACTTCTCACATATAATGTTTTTACATTAATTTTAAATTATTTACGTCACAATATGTTATATGAAAATGCAATGAACAATACAAAAAAAAGTACCATATATTCTTTAAACACCGTGTTCTCTGAATATCTTGATACAAGAAATAGGAATATATCTGCATTAAATTATTTCGTTTTATAATATAGCCCGTAATATTGTAATATTCAAGTACAATATTTGTATCTTACACACATTATCTTCCAATTTATATAGAAATACATTTGCATCATTTTTTCTCACATGGTTTTCCTTTATGATGTGATACGTGTGAATATCTTGAACGCATTCACTACGCACGAGCGCATACACAAACATAATGAGTGGCATTGGTAATAAGCGAAAATGCAACAATAATAGAGAAAAGATAGCATATAACCCATATGCACAGATAAACACACACTTACGCATGTGCATACCAGAACCACTGCAAAAGACAAAACGAATTGATGAAAATACAGTAACTGGGCCCCGGGGCATATATAACTTAGAAGGTCACATATGCTAAAAAATAACTTTTTCAATTAGATAGATAGACGTTAGGCTGTTTAAACAGTCGATAATGAATATCAATCTGAAGTGAAATAGAACTGGTGAGCATCACAATATATAGTAATATATTTCACAGCATTATTTTCCGGATTGGCAGTATCGGTAGAGGGGCGGACGTCAGGCATTGCAGCATAGAGTTACGGCTCTTTATGATCTGAATTCAAATGTCGCTACGGTTAAATGTGCCTTTCATATTTACGGGGTCGATAAAATAAAGTACCAGTCACGTACTGGGGTCGATTTAATCGACTTTCCCTTCCCACAAAATTGAAGGCCTTGTGCCTATATAAGAAATCATTATTTTTCATCATGAATCTCATAAACAAAATATAAAGAATAATGTAATATATATATAGATATAAATACATAGTAATAATAATAAATTTGAAGACTAAAATCCAAAGAGGGCTCGATAAGGATAAATATATATCAAATATATAATATCCGTAGAGCAAACATATATATATATGTGCGCGTGTGTATGTGTGTGTGTGTGTGTGTGTGTGTGTGCGCGCGTGTGTGTGCGTGTGTGTGTGCGTGTGTGTGTGTGTGTGTGTGCGTGTGTGCGTGTGTGTGCGCGTGTGTGTGCGCGCGCGCGCGCGCGTGTATGTGTGTGAGTGTGCGTCATTGTCATTATTGGAAAGCACCATTGCCAAAAATCATAGCATAGCTCCTGTAATATATATTACGAAATTGTATTAAACGTCTTAAATTTGAATACTATTTAAAACACAATGAATCATTGATACGCAAATAACAAATACAATGTACAAGCTAGGATAATTTATTATAATTCAAGAAACTTAAACTATGTAACTCATTCATATTATTTTTGTTTGAGAATATCTTCGAAGACGCTAAGAATTTCGGCACCTCACTGCTTCTATGCAAAGTTTGATCTTTTCGTTTTATTGCTAGTAATTATGCAATCCTAATTCATATTCACTTTTAAATTTAGAACTCTGTATTTCAATTATTTTTTGTTAAATAAAACTATTTCTGTACTACAGGACGCCAATGCTATTTAAAGTTGACTATATAATACTATTCATAATCACAATAATATATTGCACACATTCAGATGCGCGCACTCATATATATATATGTGTGTGTGTGTGTGTGTGTGTGTGTGTGTGTGTGTGCAAGCAGGGGAAAGAGGGAGGACGTATAATGAGGCTGATATATATATATATATATATATTATCTATAGATAGATAAATAGATAGATAGATATATAGATATATATTTATATATATATATATATATATATATATATATATATATATAAAGATATATATAACAAAGAATGTGTAGTAAGATACCAGGTGGACCGTAACGCACCAGAGTACTCGATACTTAGGGTAGTAGAGTTGGTACTATAAACAGAGTCAGAACCCAGACGGTTGAGCTCCGGCCGTTTTGACAGCTAGATCCGAACGCGGAGCTCAGTCGTCGGGTTCCTGATTCTTTATATATATATACATGCATATATATATATATATATATATATATATATATATATATATATATATAAATGTATATATATATATATAGTCTTTATATATATATATACATGCATATATATATATATATATATATATATATATATATATATATATATATATATATACATATATATATATATATATACATATATATATATATATATATATATATATATATATATATATATATATATATATATATATATATATATATATATATACATAAAATAAAGTTAAATAAAAGTCAAATGATTAAAATTTAGCTTCGTTTATTACTGCTATATATATTTCAGTGACAGCCATCTTTGGCTGTGACCTCTTCAGGCAGTTTGAATTAGTATGGTATAGACAAGTACATATGTTGTTTAGGTGTATGATATTGTCAATACTCTGATATGCCCAGTTCCTTGTTGGGTTGTTAATTCACTGGGGAACTGGAGTCATATGAATTCAAACAAACGAATTTTAGTGTCACAGGTCCCCTTCTCCTCTCATTGGTCAGTTATTAGTGTTGTCATTGTTGGAGTTAGCTTAAAAATTGATAAAATGGTAGAAGGGACAAGGTGTTGAAGGAACAAAATATCAAAAAATGTGTCAAACTTCCCATTGTTCAGTTCTGAGAGCATTCCTCAGTCAGAAGTCTATAGAATTCTTTCTGGGGTGAGGCTCCCTGTAGTGTTTATGCCTGCTATTGTTCAGTACATTTGACCTCCTTTTTAAGCTAACTCCAACAATGACAACACTAATAACTGACCAATGAGAGGAGAAGGGGACCTGTGACACTAAAATTCGTTTGTTTGAATTCATATGACTCCAGTTCCCCAGTGAATTAACAACCCAACAAGGAACTGGGCATATCAGAGTATTGACAATATCATACACCTAAACAACATATGTACTTGTCTATACCATACTAATTCAAACTGCCTGAAGAGGTCACAGCCAAAGATGGCTGTCACTGAAATATATATAGCAGTAATAAACGAAGCTAAATTTTAATCATTTGACTTTTATTTAACTTTATTTTACACTACTCCGGAGTAACCAAACCAACTTCGTCGAGTGCTCCAGCCTGCATACTGAGGTGTTGGTATACAACCAACGTAAACTCAAAATCTATATATATACACATATATATATATATATATATATATATATATATATATATATATATATATATACATATATATATATATATATATACATATATATATATATATATATATATATATATATATATATATATATATATATATACATATATATGAATATATATATAACGTTGTACAATTACATCTATAGTACCAGATTTAGAGTAATCATATATGTGCATGTATGAGTGTGTGAAGAAAGTATTATCAGTGGTACTGCTCCGATTAAATACGACATTGAAAGAGCATTGCCAAACCGCTTCTTAATACCAACTTCTCAGCCGTAGATAATATACACACCTCGCTGTCACATGGTTCTGAATGAAAAGTATGCGAAACTACTTACCAGTTTATATGAAGGAAATATTTTATACGTACACATGAATACATATTCCTCAACTATAACCAATAAGACGCCCAGCCTGAAATTACACAGCTGTATCTCTTCACAAATGTTCATCTCATCCCAACATGTGACAGAAATACAAAGAAAGTGGAAATTGAATTACTTTATCATTCCATTGAGACTTTCGGCGATAGAAGTACGTATGCTAAAGATTGATGACAAACTTAGAAGTGTGTTCATGTGTGAAAACAACAAACCGTGACATCAACACAGCAGCAGAAACAAGACGAAACTTAATAAGGATCTTAGACAAGCGTTGAAAGAGATAAAAACATTAAATTGATTGTAATTCATTAAAATGACAAGGACAATAATTTTTTTATCATGGATAAAAAAAAATACTCACATGGATAAAAATAAATACTGACATGCAATGTCCTCGTGGATCATAGCAAATTTAAGAGAATTTCGCGAGAAATCACTGTTCAGCTAAAAGTAAAATACATTACTTACTGCAGTTAACACACACATAAGGCGCATCCGTGTCCAGCATATTGAAGGTGAGTTTTGCCCTGCATACATCAACAGCACAGTTTAAACACACAAACCTAACAATCCTTTCCGATTAATCATCACCAGCATCAAAACACTCACACACAGAAATGACTATATACCTCGATAAATCGTATATTCCAGATCGGTATAGTATATGATAATCTGAATTTCTTGAAATCTAACACAAAACAAAGATATCAATATCTTCTCAGTCGATGTTGAAAGCATTTTTACTAACATCTCAGTGATTGAAACAATAAATATATTCCCGGACAACGTATTTACACACTCGACATTAAAACCCCCACATAGTCACAAAAACATCGCGAAAATGTTACTGTTTGCATGTTCAAATAAGCGTGCCTTCCACTGTTCACAATGTAATTGATACCTATAGAAATGCAGCGTAGCTCAGGGTTACTAAGGCACATATTGTCGCTGTACAATGTCCCTTAAATTAGAAAGCATAATTGTCCACACTCGAAACAAACCACATCATCCGTAGCCGCTAGGTCGATGATATATTTATTGTCAATGATACTGAAAAACGCGCCGATCTTCTCAAAGTTGATCACAAAAATAATTCCATCTTCACATATACAATCCATCACTGCACTAATGCAAATTCATCCAAGGGGAGCACCCCTTGTTGGACATCATAATCAACTATGCGTCTGCTTACCATTTAACATGAGATTAGTTGATATTTTTCTTTGCCTGTTCATATTAAAATATTTCTGCAATTTATTCAAAAATATTACCATATTTTTAACAATGAATCTACTCGTCAGAAAGATATAAAAATTCATGTTGCATATAGGATGTTCAAGAAAATATATAATTATTAATACATTCTTACACCCAAACAAAATATGTATAATGCAACTAAACAAATTCCACTATTTACAAATTATGAAAATGTATATACATATGATCCATGATCAACAATAACAATGAAAATTAGATTTGTATTGGAAACATACTTTCAAAGTCAAGAATTCATTCCGTAATCATTTACGTAAGTTTGGACAGTGACGTAATAGATACACTATATCAATAATTTAAATACGTCATATAATAGTTTTCAATAGATAGGCCATATCCCATTAGAAAACAGCACACATCGACAAATGTGGGTCTATCAGGGTTAGAATCTCTCTCCTCACCTCCCCTCCATCACCCCTTCTCAGCAAACTAATTTAGAACAGACTGGAACACTTCACAATCATTACTTTCACCACGAATTTCTTGAATTTTACTATTTGTATTATATATTTTTCTACGTTCTGTATTCAAGACTTCATCAATAACATTAAATACATTAGGCTTTGTTGTAATTGAGTCTGTATGGATATGGACAACAATATATATATATATATATATATATATATATAAATTAAATGCATATTGAACGTTCTATATATGTAAATTAAAATATAAATTTCACTGGGAATATGTACATCTTATAGGCGTAAAGCTATTAAATAAAATTCGAGGTATGTGACACAAATCAAAGTAGACATGTGATATCTGAGGTATTTCAGTAATATTTTCTGCACAACATGTCTCTAATACTAATACACAGTGCCTGGAAATGCAATTGCGGAAACGATATTAATGGCGCTAATTTTTTGATTGTAGTGTCACTTTTACGTTTTGCCGACCTTTTATGTGGTAATGCCAATGAAAAATCCCTTACACATTAGCATGAATCAACAAAGATTAAAAATAAATGGAGGACACTCAAATGCTTGATAATTATTGAACATATTAATAAAACTCCTGGTTTCGAACATTGCATCTCCAGCATTTCACTTTAGAAAAAAACACAGTGTAACAAAAAAATTGTTTTTCTCTGTTCCCGGCTTGTAATCACTTTTTTGTGTTGCTTAGGTCTCAAATAAATTAAAAAAAGTGCTATTAAACGGTTAAAAGTGTGGGTTTGTAAACATTCTAAGCTATTCACTAGAATTATTTGTATGCTGGATTTTACGTTGTATGGAAGTTTAATTTGCTTATGTTAAATGATTTTTTTTATATATGTTTCAGGTTAAATTAAAATTATAAAATAAAGAGTAATACCTAAAGAAAATTATAAAAGTGCAATAAAGTATAAAATTGTTAAAAAGTGGATTAAAGAGATTTATTGATACTGGATTTTAGCACCCTGAATACAGGGTAAATTGTGTTTTAAGAACGAATTTTCATTTGTATGATTAGTGTTCTTTTATATTATTTAAATATGTATTTCCCTTTCCAATATTTATTTTGTTTTGCATATCTAATTCATTTTACAAGACAAGTATTCTGATGAAGAGAAGGAGATGGATGCTGAGGACTTGGATTACCTGCCTCAGGTACCAGAAAAAGTTCCTCACTTCCCAAACCAAAAAGAAGTCAATGACTTGGTCAGGGATATGTGTCTAATCAAGTCCAATGCATAGCTATTCGTCTCCAAGATGAAGCAGTGGAACTTGGTCAAGGAGCAAGTGCAGGTGACAAGTCAGAGAAGTTGACACGAACATTTCTCAGGCTTTTACACCCTTAAGGATGGCCTCTGTTTCTGCCATGACCTGCCTGGACTGTTTGACGTTATTGGGGTACGGTTTGTGCTATTTATAGACAGCTCCACCACATGTTTGAAGGCTGTCCTCCTAAACAATGGAAACAAGTTCCCGACATTGCCCCTAGCTCATTCAGTCTGCCTGAAGGAAGATTACTACAGTGTGAAAGTCCTCTTGGAAGCTCTTCAATACAACTAGTACAATTGGGAAGCATTGGAGACTTCAAGATGGTGGTTTTCCTGCTTCGACTCCAAGGAGGCTTTATCAAATTCCAATGCTTCCTCTGCTTTTGGGACAGCAGAGCCACCTCTGACCACTTCAAAAGAAAGAACTGGGAGCAGCGAACAGAATTTGTAGTTGGGACCCGGAACGTCATGTGGGAACCACTGGTTGATCCCAGGATTGTGCTCATGCCGCCACTGCACATTAAGTTGGGGTTGATGAAGCAGTTTGTGAAGGCTCTCAACCGAGAATCAGCCGCTTTTAAGTAGCTTATTGAGTTCTTCCCCAAGTTATCTGAGGCCAAAATCAAAGGTGGAAATTTTGTTGGACCTCAGATAAAGAAGGTGTTTGAGTCTACCGAGTTCTCCAATAAGCTCAATAGGATTGAGAGAATAGAATGTAACTGTTTCAAGGCAGTTGTTAAGGGCTTCCTGGGCAACTACAGAGCTGAAAACTACCAGCAACTGGTGCAGGATCTGATAAAGGCTTTTGGCGCCATGGGGTGCAGGATGTCACCTAAACTCCATATGCTGGACGCTCACCTGGAAAGATTCAAGCACAATATGGGCGCCTACACAGAAGAACAAGGCGAACGATTCTACCAAGATGTGAAAGAGATAGAGCGGAGGTACCAGGGCCACTACACTGAACAAATGATGGGGGAATATATCTGGGGGCTAGTGCAGGAATGCAACCTGGACTACAACCGCAAATACAGGAAATCCATTCATTTCTGACGTGTATAAGTTGCTTTATTAGTGTTATTTGTTATTACTTGCTTGCTTTCGATTAGCTTGTGTAATAAAATAAATATATACTCTGTTAATTTAATTATATGAACTGATAAATTTAAAAAGAAATGTGTTTTTTCTTGAAAAATATGAACATTTCGAAATATCAAACTCCTGACCACAAACCCATACTTCTGATTAAATAATAGTGTTTTTATATAATAATGGGATATAACAAACCATGAAATGACACTTAGAACCGGGGAACAAAAAATATAGTACACGGTGTAATTTACATACAAAATGAAACAAGCATACGGAGTGAAATGTAGTGTGGGAATATAGGAGAAATAGCTCGTTTTGCTTCAAAATTCAGTCTTTAAAGCCTTTTACATTCACTATAAATTTATCTCACATTGTACTACTATAATATACAAACAGAACACAAAACCTACTCACAATTCACAGCAATAACAAAAACAAAATAGTTTTCTATTAATGATACAACAATATATCCTCTTTTAAAATAGCTGATTGTTTACTTCTTTCACTCAACTCCAACTACTTTATTCATGATTGTGTTGCATGTCAGCTAAAATATTTCACAAGTTTCTACGCAACGCACAAAACAATTGCACTAATCAAAATCTACTAGAAATTATGTTTTCTGAAAATATCCTAATGAAAATATCCTAATTCTTACAGAAACTAACCAACAATCTCATTTGCATAATAAGCCTAGTAAGAATTTTAAAATCCCTGAGAATTACATTCCAATTTGAACTGCCACATATTAAATTCCAAACATTGTGATAACAAATGAAACATTTTCATTAATCACAAATGAAATGCTCTTTTATATGTTCTTGCGATCCAAAAGACTGTTAGCAGCAAAACGGTTATATATTGATATATATTTCACGGTTAGAACAAAAGAAGACTATATTACCATAGCATATTTTATTAAGTAATTAGCCATAATACGTACTTTCCTGGTGCAAATGCATTCGCCTTGATACAATGACGTAATCCATAACATAATGCCATATGATAGCCTGCTAGGTTTCCATTTGTAAAGCACTGTAATATGGAGACAGGTGTGCGTTTCGAGATGCTCTTCCAAATATATGCCTCCATATCAATATTTTACAGTTCTTTACAAACGGATTATCTAATGGATTGTGTCGTAATAAAAATATGTAAAATTTTCACCAGAAAAATACGTACTCTTGCTAATAATTGTTTCTACTTTAGGCACAGGGCCAGCAATTACCCAATGCATTACTGGTACTTTATTTTATCGACCGCTATGGCTAATAATGTAATAGAAAAACCATCGAAATCTAGCCTTTGTAGGCTCCTTCAACGTTCTTCCTCGATTTTACTGGATCGTGTTGGATGGTGGTGACCCGTATCATTTTACATATATATACACACACAGTCTGAAACAACAACTCGATCAATATGCTGTTATCATTACATGTGTACATATTACATTCACATATAATGTGACACAATGGTTTAACAATATACTCAACACTTATTTGAAACACTTACTTTACCAGTAGAAAAGCGATTGAAATGAAGTGATGATTATGAATTTTTAAAAATAATAATGAAATGGGATGTACAATATTAAGAGTGTTTTCTCTTGTTATAGACAAAACATATATAGTAAAGTATAATATATCGTTTATAAATGTGTCAATGCTTCGGATCTAAAGTAGACATAAACAATATTACTGTCAGAGGTATATTAATACCTGATTAAATTCAAAATACCGTTTTAATATGTTGCCACATCTGCTTTCAAACATATCAATAATGTTAACTTAAAACAAATAAATATATCACTCAATATTTTCGATACTGACTCAGATTAACACCAACAAAAATCATACCAGACCATCAGAATGAAACGAATTAATTACAAATTATTTATGTTACACCGCAAGTTTAGTTTTAAATATATTTTAAAACATTGTCAATACAAACACATATGGAAAATAATTGTTTTGAATATTATTGTATTGATATCATTCCAGAATGCTATTGTAATAAGTTTCCAACGTTAGCATATTTAGACAATGATATAGTATTATATAAACTGATGATTTAACTAAAATATTCAAGATATATTGAATGGGAAGACATATTAAGGTGAATTTATTCATGAGCTTTTATATTTTACAAAGATTGCTTTGAAAAATATTAAATACAATAATATTTGTAACAGACACAGACCATATAGCAAACGCAAACGAGGATTTCATACCGTATATATTCATACAATACTCAGGAGACAACTAAATATATGGATAGTGGAATGTGGTAATATCCTGTATTATATCTTTCAAGTACCGTTATAAGATGCTACTAATACTTTCTATGAACAAAAATATATTTCAATAATATTCTAATTGAGGATTAATGTAGAGTAAAATACATTATCACTTGCATTTGCTTTTTGTTGCCGTTATTATTATTATTATTATTATTATTATTATTATTATTATTATTATTATTATTTGCGACCTACGTAGGGAATCGTATTATCGTGAGCTCCGCAAAGGTTTGTTGATTTCAGTTGTTTCAAATTGCCAGTTATGGAAAATCTTTGTTGTTAAGTGTTTATAAGTTCACATATATTGCTTTCTGAAAAGGACACCTAAAATATTGAGGCCTTGAGCCCAAATTTAAACTTTTTAATTATCAAACAAAATATTTCTTTGAAAAAAAACATGGACGTCAAATTTACTGTTTTTAACAGGCCAACACACCCCTCCTCCACCATCATCACCACCAACACCAACAACATTCTAAGCCATGCTACGGTTACCAACACAATGTCAAAAAGAACAATGAACACCACTAATACCACAACCACCACCACAGCGACAACAGAAACCCCCAAAAAATAAATTATTATCTCGTGACATCGAAATGGATTCACCCAGAATCGACTCTTCCACGCCGAATACCACTGACACCACCACCACCTCCACCACAACTGAAACTAAAAACAACAATAACAAAAACAGCAACAACAAGAATGAGAATAAAAGCAACAACATCAACACCACCGCAAAACAAAATGTGTCGTTTGCCAAAGCAGCGAAGAAAAGGGAAACAATCGAGGTAAGCCAGTGTGAATTAAATGAAGCCAAACGAATGGTAAAAAAAGATGGGTACATCGTCACCCCCCCCCCACACACACCTAATACAATGGAGCATCGGCGCCTATTAACCGTGTCATATCGGACGATAAACACAAAATAACGCCGAGTGGAACGGGCATCCGAGTCCCAAATACAAAAGGCTTTGGGACATGTGTGGGTGAAAAGACCCTCATCAGACGTGGGCAGAAATATGGAACTGTGGACGTGTTTTTTGGAACACCACAGGAAGCCAGAGCGCACGCCATGTCCCCATTAAGAAGTGACGACTTCCCACTCGTCCCAATCTATTGTGGTGAGAGACTCGGAAGAGCAAGGTGACCCACGTTCCACCGGCCATCGAAATTCCCTGGCTAATGGCTGCCTTCCTCGACGGCATCGAGGCCAACACAAAAATAATCGAAGTAACAAAAGAAAATCACCTGAACTGGCCCGGATCTGGTATGGAGCTCCTGATCGAAGGGGACCAAAAAACATTGAGGAAATTCCAGAGGTGATAGACCTCACTGACGTCAGCCACCTCACCGTAATCGTTGAGGGTAGGAGGCCTATGTATGTCGTTTGTGGTGAAGGAACCCACCTAAAGGCTTTCTGCCCTTAGGCTAAAAAGTTGAGGCCATCTCTCTTACCTACCCCAGTGACTCAACCATCAACACTACCAGCAGAAGAAATGGCAGAAACAACTGTAGCAGCAACAACAAAAGCAACTGTAGCAGCAACAACATAGCAATAGTAACAAAGCCAACACCACCACCAACCACCACGCGAGAACTAGCACCAGCGCCTCCACCTTCCACCACGCCATAACCCAAACCAACGCCTCTGGAGGATTTGCCACTCCCCAACCTATCGAAACTGGAGACAGATTGTGACAACGAGGCGTGTGAAACTGTATAAGGAAAAAATAAAAAAATAAAAAGAACCCAAAAAAGAAAGAAAATCCTCTTCCTTCACCCTCCAAAAACAAAATACATGGGGAAACAAATAAACTAACAAACAAAAAAATTAGGACAGCTATGCCACCATCCATACCAGCATCACAAACCCCATCACCATCATTAACCACAACACCATCATCACCAACACCACAAAAGTCACCAAAAAGCGAAACAGAAGCAAACCCACAGCAAACGCCAAAAGAAAACAACCAAAACGATACACACTACACAGCATTAAATTTGAACAACAACCAATTATTACACTACATGCATCACAACACCAGCATCACAGAAAAAGACTAATACAACACCCCATAAATTCACACCACCTCCACACATACAAATCACTCGCATCACACAGAAAACGTACACGAC
This sequence comes from Eledone cirrhosa, assembly GCA_964016885.1. Taxonomy (NCBI): domain Eukaryota; kingdom Metazoa; phylum Mollusca; class Cephalopoda; order Octopoda; family Eledonidae; genus Eledone; species Eledone cirrhosa. The sequence goes on from OZ024740.1 coordinate 375,923,078, forward strand.
ACTAAAACAAAAATGCCCCAAGCGCATCGGATACATCCGACACTCTCCAGGAGGATTTATAAGGACAAGCTTCCGGAGGAGGCCACAAACAGTGAGAAGGATGGAAAAACATTCCCCCTACGAAAAGTGAGATAAGTGGTCGTTCCCATCTTTTTCCACTCCTTTTCAACATGACCTCACTCAGAATAGGCAGCATAAATGCACGTGGCTTGGGGTCGTCATGGAAGCAGGGTCTCCTGCTCAACCCCTCAGGTCACTAAAAATAGATGTGGTAGCTATCAGCGAGACAAGAATCTCCGTAGCATGGGCCTTCGCACCGATCTTCGGCGCCGACGATGTGTACGCATCTCCCAGCCATTCTGGATTGGCGGGAGGAGTTGCTGTGATTTTTCGGAGAGGTTTGAATCTCGCCATACGGGCCATCTTTCTGGACCCAGAAGGTAAGTTGGTGTTGCTGTACGTGACCAGCGGAGACGGGCAAGCTTTCAGTCTAGTGGCCGTCTACGCCCCGACAGAAGCAGGGCGACCTGATTTCTTCCGGCGTCTGGAGACCTTTCTTGGAACGTCCCGCTCTTTAGTGTTAGTGGGCGACTGGAACGGGATCAAAGATGCATGTTGGTATTGTGTGGGATTAGAGGATAGGGGAGGAGGGTGCAAGAGTCTCACTAACCTGCTCAGGCATTTTGAACTGTCTGACAGGTACCGATTGGATTTCCCGAATGTGCCAATGTGGACATGGACAAACCGCATCGGGTCATGCAGATCATATCTAGATCGAGTATTTCGTAGGGAAATAGATAGGTCTAGCATAGGCTGTTCACAATTCAAGATAGTCAGCTACAATTCAAGATAGTCAGATGTTTTGGAAGCGACGCGCTCCCATGATCAGACGATCCATCTACTGTCAACACCCGTTGCGTGGAAGACTGGGCATGCCATGGCTGATAATGCGCAAACATGCTCTGAGGCTGAGACATCTCTGATCCTTCCTTGGCGGTGAACATGCTTTGTCGCCGTCCGCCAGGTACGTTTTCCCACAGCTCGTCTCCTTGACGGAACTGCAGTCCTGGGTCAGGAAAAGACTGAGGGATAGCGCTTGGACACTGGAATGTCTCCAGGCGCTCACTGCCCTCCGCCAGCTGGGCACCAGTATCGGTGGAACATCCAACTCGGCGTTCCATAGAGGACACGTGGAGGGGAAGGGCGACGACGTTCTCGGGGAGATCCCGGGCGTCGAAGAAGATCAGCTGTGCTCTCTTCTGGAGAAATTTCAGCCCAGGGCCTATGGATATCTTCCGAAAATCTCTGACCTGGCAGTGCTACCGTGGGCGTTGCCGGTTCGAGATAAGCTCTACAGGCACGGAAGTACCATCAGCCGAGCCTGCCCGAGATGCGCGCAGAGCGACAAAACCGTCGTGCACGCACTCGTTCAGTGCCCGAGCATTGCTGAATGGTGGAGCTATGTCGAATAGTTGCTGTCTCGTGTAGGACCGATCCGGTTATCGACTGAGTCCATAGTGCAGATGGTCTCGCCGTCTTCCTTCGAGGAGGAAGGGCAGGCGGTTTTCATCTGCCTGGTGGTCATGGCGAAAGAGATTGTGTGGTGGACAAGGTTGAAAGGGTTAAAGACACACACTTTCTTCTTCGGCGACTCCCTAATTAACTTTTTCAAGTTTCACTTGAAGAGGAAAATTAGGGTGGAGAGGCAAGTGCTGCCTTCTAGCAAGTTTGTTGAAAGGTTGGTGAATGTAGACAGAATGGTCTGAGTGAACGGGATTGCTCTGAATATACGCTTGTAGTTTGAGGAATGGGAAATAATTGGTGGCCAAGGTGGCCGTGGTCTTTTGTGTGGTTTTTGCCACGAGTAACCCTCGGAGGTTTCACCCTATTGGGGATTTTCCATTGTTTGAATTTTCACTTTTATTGTTAATATATATATATGTTTCTATGTCTTTTTTCTTTTTCGGTTCTTATATAAATAATAAAAATCTTTACACGCACAAAACCGACTTCATACCGTCATGTACCGTCCTGTACCGTCTGTAATGTTTTTCTTGATGTCATCCTTTATGGCCAATAAAGAAATCATTATTATTATTATTCTTTGAGTCGCAGTTATTGATGTTATTTAACTGGAAAGTTTGTTGAAATGAATATCAAGCCGCTACCTGCAGACTCAGATATTCAGGACGTATCGGAGGGTCCTTGCTGTTCCCAGCAAGCATACCTTTTGACGTGTTCCAAAAAGCGAGGCTGGACTAATCTTCTTTAACCATCCTTGGAAATTCTTTGAGATAGTACCTAGTGCGCCTATGACAATCGGGACAACCTTGACTTCATAGCAGTTCCAAATCCTTTTTATCTCCCACTTAAAGTCGTGGTATCGGCTAATTTTCTTCCTCTCCTTTTCTTGCACTCCCGTGTCAAATGGGCAGGCTACATCTGCAATCAGGCACGATTTTTTTTCCTTGTCCAAAACCACCAGGTCATGCGTATTGTGTTCTAATTTTATGATCGTTTTCTATCACCGACTCTGGCTTATGCTCATGCCACTTCTCAGAATGTGGTAAATTTAATTTGCATAGATGTCAGTGGATCACCCTGCCTATCACATCATATCTCCAGCCTTTATAGTGAGTCTGATCTAGGTGTTTACACTCAGATACAATGTGAGCCATAGACTCCTCTCTCTCTCTCCACGGATCCTACACAGTGGGCTAGCATCCTCCTTGTAAATATGGTGTTTCACCCACTTCGTTCTGAGGCCCTGCTCTTGCGCAGCCATTAGCATTCCTTCTGTAGCCTTTATTAAGGTATCCCCTTTTTAACCATTTCGATGTCTGTGGATCTATAAATTCAGTTTTCTTAAGGAGGTACTATGAAGCGATTTTTCATGAAGGTTGCTCTTCCTCCTTGTTGTTATTTCCTCCTTGTACTTCCCCTGGTCTATTGTCTTCTCCTTCACTACAATTTTGAGCATTGGCTCCCTAGTGTCAGTCACGTTTTGTTGTTTTTCTCCATCTGAACACAGTCCTCTATGCTGATAAAACCTCTTCCACCTTCAGATCTCTTTAAGTATAGTCTATCGACATCACTCCTCTTGTGGAACATGTTGTAGATAGTCAATAGCTTCCTAGTCTTCCTATCCATTTCTTTTTGTTCAGCAACACTCCATTTCAGAATTCCCGCACTGTACATAATAATAGAGACAACTCGGAAATCCACTGCACCTATGACATTCCTACTATTTAGATGTGATTTTAATACGCTCCTTACTCTCTTAATGTACTCAGATCTTATCAATTCCTTCATTTTTTTTGTTCTTGATGTCATCTGCCTCCAGAACACCTAAATATTTGTATCCTTCTTCAGTGTTAATTTCCTTTATCATCTCACCTGTTGGTTCCTGGATTCCGTTGCCTCTGCTCAATTTACCCCTCTTCATCACTAGGACTCCGCACTTATTAATACAAAATTCCATACATATATCATTGCTGAAAATACGGACAGTGTCAATAAGTACATCCAACTCTTCTCACTCTTCCTAAAGAGTTTAAGATCCTCCATGAAGAGGAGGTGGTTGATGGTAGGCTCTCTTTTTCCCAACTGGTATCCTGATTTCACTTTTCGCAATATAACTGTCAGGGTATCAGGGCAAGGACAAACAGCAGAGTGGACAAGCCATCTCCCTGGAAGATACCTCTCTTGATCTTCACGCCTCCCAAGGATTCTCCACCCGATGTTAACTCTGTTTCCCAGGACTTCATACTTTTGCTCAACAACTGTCTGATGTTATCTGCCACCTTGACGATCTCTAGGCTTTTGGTTATCCAAGAATGAGGTACCATGTCGAATGCCTTTTGGTAATCTATCCATCCAATGGCAAGACCAGTGTGTCTCCTCCTGCAATTCCTCATTACCATCTTATCAATAAGTAACTGGTATTTTGTACCACGTGACTTCTTTCGGTATCCTTTCTGTTCGTCCGGTAACAAGTTGTTTATGTGGAGGTGATGGTAGATTTCCTCAGACACAATGCTTGTTAACAGTTTCCACATTACGGACAGACATGTGATAGGTCTATAGTTGGTAACATCATTACCATTGATTCGGTCTTTCATCACCAGAACTGTGGTACCTTTTGTCAATCACTCTGGTACCTCACCCGACATCAGGCAGTCATTGAACATGGTTGTCAGTTTCGGGTGGAGGGATGTTATATATTTAATCCAATACCCCTGCACACCATCTGGGCCTGGTGATTTTCAATTTGTTGGTTTTTTTGAGAGTTTCAACTGTGATACTCAAATCAGTTTGTTGGTGTGCTTGTTCACTATCTCCTTTTGTATTGTCTCAATCCACACTGCCTGACTATTATGTTTAACATCCTGCTCCCATATTCCTCTGCAGGATGTCTTAGTCTGTTCCGCCCCAGGGATCAATTCGTTGCCTCTTTCTTTCCCTTCAAGCTGTCCAAAGAACCTTTGGTGTTGTCAAACATGCGGTTCTGTCTATACTGACTGAATTCTGCTCTCATACCGCCTAATATTTGCACTTTTTGATACAATACGTTGCTTCAGTTCCTCTATGATAATATTTAGCTTGTTCCCCCTAGTTTTGTACTTTATTTCCAATCTATTTTTAGTGTCGATGTTTTGTAATGTCCCGTTCAGTAGGGTCTCATGCTTAGCAATGTCGTTTCTCATTCCTTGATTTTACCATTCAGTCGTTTCTTCCACAAATGTTCTGATCTTTATTATTATTATTATTAGTTGTTATTTGGCCGCACATGTGTGAAGACAGACAAGTCTGCGAGGGAAAAGGTCCGTAGTTTTAAGCTGTTTTAAAGTGTCATTAACGAAACTTAAGGTACACATCTTGATTTAAAGAGAGGGATACCTCTCAATATTCGGGCTTTAAGCCCGAATATTCAGATTTATTTTTTAAAAACTTCGAAAAAAATCGCTTCCCCTCCAAAAGAAAATTATGGAAATTTTCGACCTTGAAACGGTAAACAACGTTCAGGTCAAAAGTTTAAAGGCAGCCACTGCAGATTTCACCACGACTACGACGGCTACAGTCATGCCTGTCATCCACTCGACTGAATGTGAAGGCAAAACTAAAAAGCTACCATTACAACCTTCTGCCATAGCAGCAGTATCATCTGAAAACGACATCACCACCACCGCCACCACCACCACCACCACAACAACAACTCAGAGCAATAACGACAATAACACCGATAGCTTCAATGCAAACAAGGATGGCGGTGGCAACAGCAAGAATGACAACAACAACAATAAGAGCATCAGAAACAGCACATTTGCTGCAGCAGCAGCAATAACAAAGCGCTTATTGAATATTGATATTGATATTAGCAATAAAGACGAACAGTTGGCCAAAGCGTGGAGGCTAATTAAACGGGAGAAGTCCTGGGCAAACCTGACCATCCCGGACGAGGCAACAGCGGCCATGCAAAGGAGGACGGTGCTCTTTCGATGTATTTTGGTGCAGACACGAAAAGTGGAACTTGCGAGTCAAGCAGAGGTAGAGGCTGCTTTGGAGTACATCGGAAGTAACATAGAGTACAAAGCAAGGGGCAAACAGTTCGGTACCATCTCGGTACTGTTCAAAACCGAGGCCCTCGCTATTAAGCACACGGTGACCCCCTGCAGAACGGAACGCATTATCATGCATCCGTCCTATATGGGTAAAGGGACAGTGAAGGTACGCATTCCCAGCATCCCACCAGGAATGAACATATGGTGGCTGCTGAGATGCGTAATCGAGGAGGGGACAGACACCACCCTCTGGACATCAAAAGGACAGAGAGAGAGGACTGGTCCGGAATGGATTTGGAGATTCTTCTCCAAATGAAACCGGAAGATATGAATAACATCCCAGATTTTTCCCGCCTGCAGGATGGGACAACAATCCAACTAATGATTGACGGAAGAAGGCCACGCTGCTTCGTTTGCGGGGAAGCAACGCATCTTCAAGCCTTCTGCCCTCAGCGCAAAAATGCAGGGGGTCGCAAACCTCCTTGTTGCCAACGCCAGTGTCAGCACCGAAAGCTGTACCACCACCACCACCAAAAACAACATCAACAAAAACACGGACACCAACACTAAAAGCAACCGGATCACCATCAACACCAAAACCAATCCAAGGAGAAAACGAGGAAAGCTCTCCCACTCCCCCCCCCCCCAATTATACACATAGACAAAAAAAAAAATAAACGCACACACAGACACAGAGACACTCACAGACACAGACCCTTTGTCTTCCAGCAGCGAAGATGAACGAAAACCCAAAAGTGCAAAAAAAAAACAGAGAAAACTCACAAAAAAAAAAGCCCCAACAAAACAAAAAAACACACACAACAAAAAATACAGACACCACTAACGCAAACACTTCCCCAATAACATGAGCACCATCAGCAACATCGACACCACCTCCACAATCCCCGAAACGCAAACAACCTAAACAAACACAAGTACAAATAAACACACAAATACCTGAAATTGCAGACACCACACCTACAACAAACATAGACATACCCGAAACAACACCACCAAAATCATCGCCACCACCTTCACCAAAACGAAAACAAATAAAACCACACCAACAAAATGTTAAAAACTTCGTGCTTGTCAGAAGGGCCAATGGTAAACTGATGGCCCTCTTAGCGCGAAGCGAGGACGTTCAAACAGAGGGGGAGATTTTTGAAATGAGCACATTTTGCGTGCCAGAATATTTGCTTCTGGTCCGAACGTCACTCTATTCCTTCAAAGAAATTCGAGAGAGCTTTCCTCAAGACGTGGGAAACCCGAATGTGAAACCCACATCAAGACTTTTAAAGGGCTTCCCAAAAGAAAACCCACCAACCATGGAGGTCGTACCACCCGACCTTCACAAGACCCGGGAGGTAAGTAAACCTTCCCTCTCTCTCTCTTAGCTTACTAATATGGCCATATTAAGAGTAGAAAGTTTAAATGTTCGCGGCCTGGGTCCACCCTGGAAGCAGGGTCGCCTGCTCAACGACCTCGGGTCGCTGGGAATGGATGTGATTGCCGTAAGCGAGACCATAATTTCCGACACGCGCGCACTAGCCCCCATTTTCGACGACTATCAGATCTTTGCATGTGTTAGCAGGCCGGGAATGGGGGCGGGGTGGCAGTGCTGTTTAGGAAAGGACTGGATCTCGAGGTAAGGTCGATCTCCCGGGACCCGGACGGTAAGTTGGTGGTCGTGGATGTGAGCAGTAGCGAAGGTGGGGCCTTTAGACTGCTGGCCGTCTATGCTCCTACAGGGGCCGGATGATCTGACTTCTTTAGGCGCCTGGAGACCTTTCTGGGTACGTCTCGCCCTTTACTGTTAGTGTGGGACTGGAATGGCATCTTAGACGCACGCTGGGATTGTGTGGGAGTAGCCGATAGGAGCTGGGGGTGCAAAAGCCTCAAGCACCTACTCAGCCAGTTCCAACTGTCTGACAGGTATCGACTAGATTTCCCCAATGTGCCAGTATGGACATGGACCAACCGAATGGGGTCATCTAGATCGTATATAGACAGAATCTTCATTAGGAAAATAGATAGAAATAGTGTGGGCTGTCCACTTTTTAAAACGGTCGCCTATTCCGATCACAAATTTGTGATCTGTACGGTCGACCTAAATAAAACGCGTAGGTTAGGACCGGGTTACTGGAAGCTGAACATGTCATTTCCGGCACGTAAGGCTTACAGGGTCCGAGTCAACAAGTTAGTTAAGCAAACGTTGACAGGGGGGATCATCAACAACAGATGTTGGGGGGTTCTCAAAAGAGAGATTAGAGTAACTTCGATAGAGTTCAGCAAAGAACTAGCGTTAGAGAAAAATAGAAAGGAGGGGGAGCTGGTAGATAAGTTAGATGAGGCTATTTGTAGTGGCATCGCAACTGACGTGCTAGCGGCGAGAATGGCATTAGACCATTTCTTCAATGCCAAACACGAAGGTTGCATTGTCAGAGCTAAGGCGCGTGCGCTGAGAAACGAGGGAACTAAAGCTGTTCGATGGGCCCGCGTGGCGGAGGCGCAGCGTTGTAAATAAAACCACAATTCGGTCTTTGGCGACCAAGACGGACACGAGATAAGCGATTCCAAGCGGATGTGTGAGGCCTTTCGCCAGCACTTTGCTCGGTTGTTCAGGGAGAGTGGCGAGTCAGAGAGAGTAGCGGATTTCAGTCCCTACCTTGACGGCTTGCCGCACATCTCAACGGTCGACGCTGAGCGCTGCGAAAGGCCGATTACTTCAGCCGAAATTCAAGACGCCCTTGTCGACTGCATGAGGTGCAAGTCACCCGGTTTCGATGGCCTGCCCTACGAGCTTTACGTAAATATTCCAGACTTGTTCTCCGAACTCCTCGAAGCACTCTACTGTAACTGGCAGCAGAATGGGAGTATTCCCAGTTCTGTGAGCATGGGAGTGGTGACGCTGATAAGGAAAGACGAGAACAAGAGGGATACATTAGACAACTTCAGGCCCATAACTCTGCTCAACACAGAGTTTAAGATTTTGGCCAAGGTGTTAGCAAAGAGATTGGCGCTTGTCGTCGAGGATTTGGTTGGGGAGGCACAGACTTGCGCAATCCCAGCCAGGTCCATACACGAGAATCTCCACCTCATGCGATAGATGATAGAGAGGGTGGGGTGTAAACTTAGCTTCGGTGGGGCACTGATCAATTTAGATAAATCGAAAGCATTCGATAGGGTCGACCACCGGTATGTGGAGTTTGTCCTCAAAGCAGCTGGCTTCGGCCCTGTCTTTAGAAGCTGGATCGTTGCAATGCACAGCGGAACACGCTCGGTGGTCAAGGTTAATGGCCACCTCTCGGAACCATTTCGGATCTCCCGATCGGTCCGTCAAGGGTGCCCTCTCTCTTCCCTTCTGTACGTATTGACTCTCGAGCCTTTACTGCGGACGCTGGAGCTGTTGCAGGGAATCCCGCTCGAACCGGGACGTGGAAAGGCGGTGTCGGCTTATGCGGACGACATCAACGTGATGGTGTCGAACACCTCAGAAATCGAGGTGGTCGGCACCTTATTGAAGGAATATTAAAGGTTGACAGGAGCCAAACTTAACCCGGAAAAGTCGGTGGGCTTGCAGCTCGGAACCTGGAGAGGAAAGCCCATGCCGTCCAACAGCGTGGTGGGGCGCTGGACGGACGGACCAGTAAAGTTGCTCGTGGTTTGGTTCGGACCAGACCTCCAGGTGGAAAAGAATTGGGACGAGGTAACGAGCAGAGTAGCCAGTCTCACCCAAAAATGGGGTGGGAGGAATCTATCACTGAAAGGTCGCGCGGAGGTGGCGAATTCGTACATCGCGTCCGTCATCTACTATCGCTTAACCGTCGTGCCTTGCCCCCGTCCGCGCCTCGTCAAGTTGGAACGGCTCCTCTTCAAATTCTTGTGGAGGGGACAAGTTCCGTTGGCGAGGTGGTCCATCTGCTGCCAGCACCCTCTACGCGGAGGGCTGGGCATGCCGTGGCTAATGATGCGCAGACATACGTTGAAGCTCCGGCATCTCCAGATATTCTGCCTCAATGGTGAACAGGTGTGGTCGCCTTTTATCAGACGGGCCTTTCCGTAGCTCATTTCTTTGACTGAGCTGCAGTCCTGGGTCAAGAAGAGACCGATACTGGGTGACTGGCACCTGGAATGTTGCCAGGCACTCACTGCCCTCTACCAAGCGGGCAATGCGATCAGTGGAACTTCCACTCTCGAGTTCTATAGAGGATTAGTGGTGGGCAAGTGCGATGACGCACTCGGAGAAGCTTTGGGCCTCGACGAAGTCGAACTGACCAGTCTGTACCGGAGGACTTTTGAGCCGGGGACGATGGACAATTTGCAGAAATCCCTCGCTTGACAGTGCTACCGGGGGGGCACTGCTGGTTCGGGATAAACTCTACAGGCACGGAAGTGCTGTCAGACGGACCTGCCCAAGATGCGCACAGAACGACGAAACCGTTCTGCACGCACTTGTCCAATGTCCCTGCATTACTGACTTGTGGAGTTATGTCGAACAGCTACTGTCGCGTGTGGAACGAATCCGGCAATCGGCCGAGTCCATAGTGAAGATCGAGCCGCCACCTTCCTTAGGTCAGGAAGAGCAGGACATTTTCCTCTGTCTGGTGGCAGTTGCGAAAGAGATTATATGGTGGACCAGGTTGAAAGGACTAAAGACAGACACTTTTCTCTTCGGCCAATCCCTCATCAATTTCTTCAAGTTTCACCTGGTAAGGAGGGTGAGGGTGGACAGAGAAGTGCTGCCCCCCACTACATTTGCTAAAAGGTGGGTGAATGTGGCGAGAATGGCTCGTGTGAATGGGCCTACTCTGACCATGCGCCTATAGGCTGGCTAACTTGAGTAGAGGGGTGCTCTCCTGGGTGCCCTAGAAGCGCAGTGTGGTTCAGGATTGGTGGGGTACCCGAATCCCCCCAGGGTCGTCCACCCCCTATCGGGGAATTTATTTTGTTATATTTATGCATAGTTTATTTTATATTTTTATATTTTCATTGTTAAATTAGTCTTGCCATTGTGCACTTTTACTCAACCTTATTGTAAACCCCCACTGTCCCTGTCTTTGTATTGTCCCCTACATGTCGGCCCTTGTGGCTAATAAATGAAATCATTATTATTATTATTATTATTATTATTGTTATTATTATTATTGTTATTATTCCTTCAATCTCAGTCATTGATGTTAGTTAACTGGAATGTCCGTTGGAATGAATATAAAGCCACTACCTGCAGCATCAGATATTCAGGATTATCGGAGGGTTCTTGCTGTTCCCAGCAAGCATGCCTTTTGGAGCGTTCCAAAAAGCGTGAAGGGGCCGATTTTCTTTAACCATCCCTGGAAACTTTTGGAGTAAGTCCCCAGTGCGCCTATGAGAATCGGGATCACTTCGACCTCATGGCAGTTCCAAATCCTTTTTAACTCCCACTTTAAGTCCTGGTATCGGTTAATTTTCTCCCTCTCCTTCTCTTGCACTCTCGTGTCGAATGGGCAGGCCACATCCACAATCAGGCACGATCTTTTTTCTTTGTCCACAACCACCAGGTCAGGTCTATTGTGTTCCAGTTTCTTGTCCGTCTGTATCCTAAAATCCAACAGCACCTTCACCTGATCGTTCTCCATCACCGCCTCTGGCTTATGCTCATACCATTTCTCAGAATGTGGTAAATTGTTTACTTTGCACAGGTGCCAGTGGATCACCCTGCCCATCACATCATGTCTCCAGCCCTTATAGTAGGTCTGGGCTAGGTGTTTACACTCGGATACAATGTGAGCCACAGTCTCCTCTCTCTCTCCACAGATCCTGCACAGTGGGCTAGCCTCCTCCTTGTAAATATGGTGTTTCAACCACTTCGTTTTGAGGGCCTGCTCCTGCGCAGCCATTAACATTCCTTCTGTAGCCTTTTTAAGGTCTCCTCTTCTCAACCAGTTCCATGTCTGTGGATCTCTAAATTCAGTTTTCCCAAAGAAGGTACTATGAAGGGATTTTTCCTTGAGGCTGTTCAGATGTGACTTCAATACGCTCCTTACTCTCCGAATGTATTCAGTTCTTAACAATTCCTTCATTTTTTTGTTCGTATTGCCATCAGCCTCCAGAACGCCCAAATACTTGTATCCTTCCTCAGAGTCAATTTCCTTTATCATCTCACCTGTTGGTATCTGGATTCCGTTACTTCTGCTCAACCTACCCCTCCTCATCACAATGACCCCACACTTATTAATACCAAACTGCATACATATATCACTGCTGAAAATACGGACAGTGTCAACAAGCACATCCAACTCCTTCTCACTCTTCCCGAAGAGATTAAGATCGTCCATGAAGAGGAGGTGATTGATGGTAAGCCCTCCCTTTCCCAACCCGTATCCTGCTCTCACTTTTCGCAGTACACTCGTCAGCGGCATCAGGGCAAGGACAAACAACAGAGGGGACAGGCTATCTCCCTGGAAGATACCTCTCTTGATCTTCACGCTTCCCAAGGATTCTCCACCCGATGTTAACTCTGTTTCCCAGGACCTCATTCTCTTGCCCAACAACTGTCTGATGTTATCTGCCACCATGAAGATCTCCAGGCTTTTGGTGATCCAAGAATGAGGCACCATGTCAAATGCCTTTCTGTAGTCTATCCATCCCATGGCAAGATCAGTGTGTCTCCTCCTGCAATTCCTCATTACCATCTTATCAATAAGTAACTGGTCCTTTGTACCACGTGACTTCTTTCGGCATCCTTTCTGTTCGTCCGGTAACAAGTTGTTTCTGTGGAGGTGATGGTAGATTTCCTCAGACACAATGCTCGTCAACAGTTTCCACATTACGGACAGACATGTGATAGGTCTATAGTTGGTAACATCATTACCCTTGATTCGGTCTTTCATTATCAGAACTGTGATACCTTTTGTCAACCACTCTGGTACCTCACCTGACATCAAGCAGTCATTGAACATGGTTGTCAGTTTCGGGTGGAGGGATGTTATATTTTTAATCCAATACCCCTGCACACCATCTGGGCCTGGTGATTTCCAGTTGGTTAGTTTTTTGGCCTGCCCCTTAAGAGTTTCAACTGTGATACTCAAATCAGTTTGTTGGTGTGCCTGCTCACCGATCTCCCTCTGTACTGTCTCAATCCACCCTGCTTGGTCATTATGTCTAACATCCTGCTCCCATATTCCTCTCCAGAATGTTTTAGTTTGTTCCAACTCAGGGATCAAGGCGTTACCTCTTTCTTTCCCCTCAAGCTGTCCAAACAGCATCTTCAGGTTGTTGTCGAACATGCGGTTCTGTTTATACTGACTGACTCTGTTCTCGTATCGCCTGATTAGTTACTCAAGCTTTCCAATATCATTTCTCATTTCCCTGATTTGACCACTCAGTCGTTTCTTCCACCAAGGCTCTGCTCTTTCTTGTCTGTTGTTTCCTCTCGCTTTTATACCAAGTAATTTCCTCACCGTATTTGCTGTTGCTTTGAGCATATTGTTGCACTGGTGAAGGCTCCTCGCCTCAAGGTATGGGATGACTTTGTTTACCTTAGTTGTTGTTTCTTTTAACCTTTTCCTGTCTACAAATCTTAGGTTCATAGGTCTCCCACTATCATTGTTGAATTCATCTACCACTAAATTTAGGATGTCAACCGAATCTTGTCCTAGCCCGTCAGCATTCATCTCCCCAGTGGCCGTATCTCTGTTCCAGGTATTATTTATCTCAGTATTCAGATCATTGTCTGCTTCGGGTGGTTCCTCCGTTCTCTCGACCTCTTCACCTTCATTTCCCACTGGCTCGTTTGCCTGGCATACTCCACCCTCCATCTCCAAGCTAATCTCTCTGCTCAGTTCTTCCAGTTCCAGCTCGCTTATCCATCCATTAGTTCTTATTACCCGAGCCTGCCCGGCCAATTTTTGTTCATCTAATTTAAATAGACCAATCTCGTTCCAGATGTTATGCATCCGTCTCCTATAGCCCCTCTCCTTGGGGTTACTTTTCAGGTAACATTGCATAACAGTACTATTCAATTCTTTCGTCCAGTTGGTTCTGGTCCCTTTCCTTCTTCTTCTTCCTCCGACACCAGCAGTATTTGGTTGACAGCCAGGTTCCTGCTGCTGAGCCAGGGAGCACCTGTTGGGTGAGAGTCTGTCACATGACGTTCTAGTCTCCATTTCACCGTTATTCGAACTGTTTAGGTTCGATATTTAAACACTCTTATCGAGGATTGGCGAATGTATGGTTACATAACCATCTGTGGATTCACCGTCTCCGGTGGTTGAGCCGCTCCACTTGGCTCTTGTGTGGCAGCAACTAGCAGGAAGCAATGGGAGAGAATAGCGGCGGTAGCGATACTGAGAACAGTGGTGGTGGTGATGTCGATACTGAGGCAGTGGTGGTGGTGATGTGATCGTATTACTGTAGTGATGGTGTTGTAGCGGTGGTAGCAATGAAGGAGTGGTGGCGGCGGTGATGGGATAGTGGTAGTAATGATGGATGGGCGGCGTTGTCGTTACTGATGTTCGGTGAATCTATGGGGTTAGTCGCGTATATGTGTTGACATAAATTCCCTTAATGTTGGAAGTAAACATTTTGTTAAAACTTGGGACAATAATAATAGTATTTATTATTATCATTATTATGTTGAGATTGGTTGTGGTGGTGGTGAAATTGCCGTTATCTGGCTGTTGTGTTTAGTGTATACAGAGATGTGATGGGGTAGGTGGTGTATCTAGTTTCTGGTGTTGGTGAGATTGGTGTTGTTTGGCTGTTCAATATAGAGTAGACAGAGGAGGGGGGGTTCTTCTTCTTCCATTTATAGCCATTTTCTTTTTTGAATATACAATGTACAATACAAAGTTGAATATTTGAATATTTGAGCCTTATAGGAATATATTTTGGGTCCGAATTTTTGGTGGGCTCAAGCCGGATGCTTTACGTAGCATTTGTACTAAGAGTTGTTATTCCACAAATGATTTAAATATGTTAAAAATTCAAAACTTACGGGAGCGATTTCATGACCTTCTACCACATCGTGCGTCTTCTTCCCTTCCCTAATTATTATTATTATTATTATTATTATTATTATTATTATTACAGTTGCATTTATCTTGCTTTATGTTCATACGAGTTATCACCAAGTTACAACCAGTGACCTCAAGAGACAACAAGGTCCGCCATGTTCAAGAAAGAACATACATATTCACACATGCATCTTTAGTGTTTAGACTTGTGATGTACTTATATTGACAGAATCTTCCTTAGTATATGGGCAGTTCCCATTAGTAATATCTTTTGTATTTCTATACGCGGGTTTCCTGGGATTTGCGATATGTAATCATTAGACCCCTTAGGTATCATTCCCAGAGCGCCTACAACCACTGGTATTGTTTTAGTTCTCAATTTCCACATTTTTCCAATTTCTATCTCCAGGTCCTTATACTTGCTCAATTTTTCAAATGTTTTTATAGATACATTCTTGTCTATTGGAACAGACATATCAATTAGCAGGCATACCATCTTTTGAAAGTCTTTCAATATTATATCAGGTCTGTTTGCATTTATTTTTCGGTCTGTTTGGATGCTAAAGTTCCACAAGATTGAGATGTGATCTTTTTCAAGTATGGGAGGTGGTTGATGCACCCACCAATTCTTTTGATGGGGCAGGTCAAAATGCTTACACATTATCCAATGTATGTATTGTGCAGCTCTGTCATGCCTGTTTAGGTATTCGGTTGGAGCTATAGGACTGCACATTGAAATTATATGGTCAATGGTCTCTGGTTGTTTTTTGCATACACGGCATAATGGGCTGCACCCATTTTTTATTATGTTGGCTTGGTAATATTTTGTTGTTATTATTATTATTATTATTATTATTATTATTATTATTATTTTATTTTATAGAGCGGTGGATTGGCAGTATCGGTAGAACATCGGACGCCATGCTTTGTAGCACAGTTATGTCCCTTTACGGACTGAGTTCAAATCCCGCCGAGGTTAACCTTGCCTTTCATCCTTACGGGGTCGATAAAATATAGTACCAGTAATCCACTGGGATAATTGCTGGCCTTGTGCCAAAAAGTAGAAACAATTATTATTATTTTATTATTATTATTTTTATTATTATTATTATTATTATTATTATTATTATTATTATTATTATTATTATTATTATTATTGGCGACCTACGTAGTAAATCGTATTATCGTGAGCTCCGCAAAGGTTTGTTATTTTCAGTTGTTTAACATTGCCATTATTGGAAAATGTTTATTGTTAACTGTATATAAGTGCACATACATTGTTTTCTGAAAGGACACTCAAAAAGATTGGGGCCTTGAGCCCAAAAATTAAACTTTTATAATTATCAAACAAAAAAAAAATTCTTTGAAAAATCATGGCCGACTCACAGCTGAACCCAGTAGCTGAGAGCCTTCCTTACAAACTAACACCTCGCACCGACACCACCATTGTAAATATTACTACGTTTGCCAACACTAAAAATATAAGCAGTAGCAATATTTAATTTTGTCTCAGGCAGACATTCATTTCCCGCCATTACCAATGACTGCAGGTGTTGAAGCAGCCACCCCCACCACCACCACAACGACAACAGAAACAAAAGAAAAAAATAAATTATCTCGTGATATCGACACGAATTCAGCCAAAATGAACTCTTCCACACCGAACACCACTGACGGCACCACAACTGAAACTAAAATTAACAATAAGAAAAATAACGATAACAACAACAGCAACAAAGAAATTAAGAAAACAACCCAGTCTTTTGCCAGAGTAGCAAATACGTGCGAAGCATTCCAGGTAACTCAGGAGGAATTAGAAGAAGCAAAAAAAATGGTAAAGAAAGATGGGTACAGGGTCAGACCCCCTCTCCCGAACACACACACACACACACACACCTAATAAAATGGAGCATCGGCGCTTATGCACCGTGTCTTATCGGACGATTAACATAAAATCGCGCCGAGTGAAACGGGCATCCGAGTCCCAAATCCAAAAGGCTTTGGGACATGTGTGGTCCAGAAAAACCCACATCAAACGTGGGCAGAAATATGGAACCGTGGACGTGTTCTTTGAAACACCACAGGAGGCCAGAGAACAATCCATGGCTCCAGTAAGGAGTGACGACTTCACACTCGTCCCAAGCTATTGTGGCTAGAGACTCGTAACCATCAGGGTGACCCACGTTCCACCGGCCATCAAAATTCCCTGGCTAATGGCTGCCGTCCTCGCCGGCATCGAAGCCAACACCAAGATAATCGAAATAGCGAAAGAAAAGCAGGAAAACTGGTCCGGATCTGGGATGGAGCTCCTGATCCAAGCGGACCAAAAACAGCATTGAAGAGATCCCAGAGGTAATAGACCTCACTGACGGCAGCTACCTCACCGTAATCGTCGAGGGCAGAAGGCCCAGGTGTGTCGTTTGTGGTGAAGGAACCTACCTAAATGCTTTCTTCCCTCAGGATAAAAGGTTGAGGCCACCTCTCTTACCCACCCCAGTGACTCAACCATCAACACCACCAGCAGCAGAAATGGCAGCTACAACAGAAGCAACTGTAACAGCAACAACCTCAGCAATAGTAGCAAAACCAACACCACCACCACCCAACGCGCCAGAACTAGCACCATCGCCTACACCATTCACCACGCCACAACCAAAACCAACGCCCGTGGAGGAGTTTCCACTCCCCGACCTATCGCAACTGGAGACAGATTGTGACGACGAGGAGTGGGAAACGGTATCAGATAAAAAGAAAAAAAGAAAAAGAAACCAAAAAAGCAAAACATCCCCTTCTTTCCCCCTCCAAAAACAAAATACAGAGGGAAACAAATAAATTATCAAACAAAAAAGTAAGGACAGCTATGCCACCATCCACACCAGCATCACAAACCCATCACCACAAACACCAACGCCATCACCATCATTAACCCCAACACCACCATCACCAACACCACAAAAGTCACCAAAAAGCGAAACAGAAACAAACCCTCAATAAACGAAAACAAAACAAATCGACCAAAACGATACACACTACACAGCATTAAATTTGAACAACAGCCAATTATTACACTACATCCAACACAACACCAGCATCACAGAAAAAGACTACACAACATCCAAAAGTTCACACCACCTCCACGCATAAAAATATTTCGCATCACACAGAAAACGTACACGGCACTAAAACAAAAATTCCCCAAAGACATCGGAGACTTCCGACAAACATTCTCCAGGAGGATTTATAAGAACATGCTTCCGGAGGAGGCCACAAGCAGTGAAAAGGATGGACTTACCCTCCTTCCTCTACGTGAAGTAGGGTAAGTGGTCTTTCCCATCTTTTCCGCTCCATTTCAACATGACCTCACTCAGAATAGGCAGCATAAATGCGCGTGGCTTGGGGTTGTCATGGAAGCAGGGCCACCTGCTCAACGACCTCACTAAACATAGATATAGTGGCCATCAGCGAGACCAGAATGTCCGAAGCACGGGCCTTCGAACCGATCTTCGGCGGCTACGATGTGTACGCATCTCCCACCCGTCTTGGATCGGGGGGGGGATGTCGCTTTTTCGGAGAGGTTTGGATATCGCCATACGGGCAATCTACCTGGACCCGGAGGGTAAGTTGGTGGTGCTGGACGTAACCAGCGGAGACGGGCAAGCTTTCAGGCTAGTGGCTGTCTATGCCCAGACAGCCGCAGGGCGGCCTGATTTCTTCCGGCCTCTGGAGACCTTTCTTGGAACGTCCCGCTCTTTAGTGTTAGTGGGCGACTGGAACGGGATCTTAGATGCACGCTGGGACTGTGTTGGATTAGCAGATAGGGGGGAGGGTGCAAGAGCCTCACCAACCTGCTCAGGCGTTTATGAACTGTCTGACAGGTACCGATTGGATTTCCAGAATGTGCCAATGTGGACTTGGACAAATCGCATAGGGTCATCCAGATCATATCTAGATAGAGTATTTTGTAGGGAAATAGATAGGTCTAGCATAGGCTGTCCACAATTCAAGATAGTCAGCTACACGGACCACAAATTCGTGATCTGTGTGCTTGACGTAGATAGGCTTCATAGACGAAGACCCGGCTACTGGAAGCTAAACGCGTCCTTACCAGCGCGCAAGGCCTACAGAGACCTGATTAGCAAACTAGTTAAGCGGGCGTTGACGGGGGCCAGCTTCAACAACAAGTGGTGGTTTGCTCTGAAAAGAGCGATTAGAATAGAGTCCATTAGGTTCAGTAAGGCTTTAGCAATAGAGAAAAATAGAGCAGAGGTAGAACTAATTAGAAAATGAGACGAGGCGCTTAGCAAAGGCATCGCGACCGACGTATTTGCAGCGAAATTGGCCCTTGACCAATTCTTCAATGCAAAGCACGAAGGCTGCGTTGTCAGAGCTAGGGTGCGTGCTCTAAGACACGAGGGGACAAAAGCCGTTCAATGGGCCCGAGTGGCGGAGGCGCGTCGTGGCAACAAAAACCACGATCCGGTCTTTGGTGGACCACGACGGGCGCATGCTACTCGATCCCGGGCAAATGTGTGAAGCTTTTCAACGACATTTCGCTCAACTGTTCGGGGGCAGCGGCGGGCCGGATCGATGGATGGACTTTATTGTCTAACTCGATGGGCTGCCGCGGCTCTCGGCCACTGAGGTGGAGTGTTGCGCAAAGCCGATAACAGCCGCTGAAGTACGGGAGGCAATGACTGGCTGCACAAACGGTAAATCGCCTGGTTTGGATGGTCTGCCCTATGAACTTAACGTACAAATGCCAGACTTGTTTGGAGCCTCTTGGCGGACGTCTACTGCAACTGGCAACAGAACGGGAGTATTCCCAGCTCTGATAATTTTAGTTCCATAATTCTGCTAAACACAGAGTTCAAGATTTTCGCCAAGGTGCTAGCAAAGAGGTTGGCGCTTGTCGTTGGTGGTCTGCGCCATTCCCGACAGATCCATCCACGACAACCTCCACCTCATGCGATACATCGTAGAGAGTGTAGCTAGGGAAGCTGGCACGGGTGGGTCTTTGATAAATTTAGATCAGTCGAAATCTTTCGATAGGGTCGACCATCGTTACCTAGCGCTAGTCCTGAGGGCGGCTGGCTTTGGACCCGTCTTCAGAGGCTGGATCGCTGTCATGCAGAGCAACATCTGCTCTGTGGTGAGAGTGAACGGTCCCCTTTCGGAACCGTTCAACACCATGCGTTCGGTCCGTCAAGGATGTGCCCTCTCGTCCCTCTTGTACGGATTGACTCTCGAGCCATTACTGCATGAACTGGAGACGGTGAGGGGGATCCCGCGCGAACTAGGATGCTGAAGATCCGTGTCAGCATATGCGGACGATGTCACCGTAGTGGTGTCGAACAGCCAATCACATCGAGGCGATCGGCACTACATTAAGAGAATACGAAGCGGTGACAGGAGCAATGATCAACCAGAAAAAGTCAGTGGGCCTGCAGCTCGGCACCTGGAGAGGCAGGTCTATGCCGTCCAAAAGCGTCGTCGGGCGCTGGACGGACGGACCGGTTAAATTGCTAGGGGTCTGGTTCGGTCCGGAAATCCAGACGGAAAAAACTGGGTCGTGGTGACGAGCAGGGTGGCTTCTCTCACCCAGAAATGGGCGGAGAGGAAGCTATCCCTGAAAGGTCGAGCGTATGTGGTTAACGCGTACATCGCGTACATCATCTACTACCGCCTGACCCTCGTACCTTGCCCTAAGCCCCTCCTGACTGCGCTGGAGCGTTTGCTCTTTCGCTTTTTGTGGAAGGGACGCGCTACGATGGTCTGGCGGTCCATCTGCTGTCAACACCCGCTACGTGAATGGCTGGGCATGCCGTGGCTGATGATGCGCAGACACGCGTTCAGGCTACGACGTCTCCACCTCTTCCTCGAGGGTGCTCAGGTGTGGTCGCCGTTTGCTACAGGCGTCTTTCCTTGACGGAGCTAGTCCTGGATCAAGCGAAGACCGAGAGGGAGCGCTTGGTGACTGGAATGTCTTCAGGCGCTCACAGCCCTCGACCAATCGGGCAATGTGATCGGTGGAAACTCCACCTTGGCGTTCTATAGAGGATTAGTGGAGGGGAAGAGCGACCACGTACTTTGGGGAACTCTAGGCGTCGACGAAAATCAACTAGCCACTCTCTTCGGAAGAACTTTCGGGCCGGGGCCTATGGACAACTTCCAGAAATCCCTGGCCTGGCAGTGCTACCGAGGAGCTTTGCCATTTCGGGATAAACTCTACAGGCATGGAGGTGCCGTCAGCTGGGCATGTCCGAGATGCGCGCAGGGCGACGAAACCGTCCTGCACGCACTCGTCCAGTGTCCGAGCATTGCTGACTTGTGGGTTTATGTCGAACACCTGCTGTCGCGTGTAGGAGGGATCCAGCTATCAGCTGAGTCCATCGTGAGGATTGCCCCACCCTCTTCCTTTAGCCGGGAAGGGCAGGCAGTTTTTATCTGTCTGGTGGCCATGGCGAAAGAGATAGTATGGTGGAATCGTTTGAAAGGGCTGAAGACGAGCACTTCCCTCTTCGGTGATGCCCTGATTAACTTTTCAAATTTCATTTGAAAAGGAAAATCAGGGTAGAGAGGTAAGTGCTCTCTTTCCAGCATTTTGTTGAAAGATGGGTGACAGAGGCAAGAATGTGCCTGTAAAATGAATGTAGAAAACTGGGTCAGGGTCACTGTGGCTTTTTAATGGGCGATCTCCACGAATGTCCCTCGGAAGTCTCGCCCTATTGGGGAATTTTTCATTGTTATTTTTTTGTTACATCCTCTGTTTTTGTTTTTTTACACGCAGAAATGCCCATTTGTACCGCCCTGTATTGTCCTGTACTGTCCTTAATGTCTATTTTATGTAAACCATTGTGGTTAATAAAGAAATCATTATTATTATTATTGGTCTAAGCGGACGTATTTTGCTCGCTCACAGTAAGTCGCTTTATTTGCCTGTTACAATTATTTGTTGTTAAATATTTCTTGTTGTGTAAGGGATATAAGCCCTTAGACTTTGTCCCGTGAAGGGGAAAGTATAATATTTGGGTCTTTTGGGCCAAATATTTGAACTTTTTTTTACATGTTAAAAAAATTTACGAAGAAAAAAAAACTTGGCTGAGCCACGCCCCTCAGCGATATGTCGGCTGTCGTGCGACAACGACGTAAAAGTTGAGAGGAGCGCTACAGCGAAATTAACACACATTGATAACACAAACACCACCACAAACAAGGTAAACAAAGACACCAATGATACCAATAAGAACACTAATTTTGAAAAAAATGACAGAAACAGCGACAACGAAAATACAGATAACAAAAAAAAATAACAAATACAACAACAATATCAACACACCTAACATGAAAACGAATAGCGACAACACCAACAGCAACAATACCAACTGCACCGAGAACAACGGTGGCAACAAAGACAACAATGATAACAGCGACAGTGCTAACAACAACACCAACAAGAACAACGACAACAAAACCTCCAACGAAAACAAAAAGAACACTTTCGCTGCGGCAGCAGCAAAAAAGAGGCCAATTCATCAACATGGACCTCGCAAACAAAGATGAAAAGTTGGCCCAGGCATGGAAGCTCATCAAGCAAGAGCAAACTTGGGCCAACTTAACTGTCCCGGTAGAAGCTATTGAGGCAGTGGAGCGCAAAACGGTGCATTATAGATGTATCTCAGCACAAACCAAAAGGGCAGCTTTAATCCCACAAGAAGATGTCGAAGTCGCGCTGAGGTGCATCAGAGAAGACACCCAGTACATAGAGAGGGGCAGACAGTACGGCACCATTTCGGTGTTGTTCAAGTCAGGAGCCCTCGCTATGAAACACGCTATGACTTCTTGCAAAACCGGCAAGGTGATAATGTACCCCCTCCCACATGGGAAAATGAACGGCCCGTCTCCACATTCCCAGAATCCCACCAGTACTTGACATGTGGTGACTTCTGGTATGTGTGATTGTGGAGGGGACGGATACAGTCCCTATAGAAGTGACCAGAACGGCCAGAGAGGACTGGTCCGGGGTTGACCTGGAGATCCTTCTCCAGATCTGGCCCGAGAATGTGAAGTCAATCCCAGACCGCATCCGCCTTCAGAATGGGACAGTCATTCACATTATGACCGGAGGCAAAAGGCCGCAGTGTTTTGTTTGTGGGGAAAATAAATCATTTGCGAGCCTTCTGCCCTCAACTGCTGAAAGAGGCAAGGGGTCGAAAGGCTCCACTACTGCCGACGCCGGGGCGAGGACCACAACCAACACCAGCACCGGCAAAACCACCAACAACAACACAAATAGAAAGACCACCACCAACATTGACCACCCAGGGGGGAAACGAGGAAAGCTGTCAAAGTCCCCCTCCTCCCCAAAAAACCGTAACCTACATACAGACAGACACACTTACAGACACAGACCCCTCATATACCAGTAGTGAAAATGAGGGAAATCAAAAATCCCCCAAAATACAAAAAAGGAAACACAAAAAGAAAAAATAACTCAACAAAGCACCCACAATAAAAAACGCAGACACCACCCACGCAAACATCTCTCCAATAACACCAACATCAACACCACCATCACCATCACCAGAATCCCCCAAACGCAAACAACCGAAACAGACGCAAGAACAAATATAGACACAAACATCTGAAACCACAGACACCGCACTCACAACAAACACAGATACAACCGAAACAACACCACCAAAACCATCACCTCCACAGCCACGCAAACAAATAAAATCACACCAACAAAACATACAAAACTTCGTGCTCGTCAGGAGGGCCAACAAGGAAATGATGGCTCTCGTAGCACGAAGTGAAAATATACAAAAAGAGGGGGACATTTTTAAATCGAGCACATTTCGCGTGCCGGAAGATTTGGTACTGGTGCGAATGCCGCTCGACATATTCAAAGAAATACGAGACAGCTTTCCTCGGGACATGGGAACCCCGAATGTAAAACCCACATCAAGACTTTTAAAGGGGTTCCCAAAAGAAATCCCACTAACTATGGAGGTCGAACAACCCGACCTTCATAAGAGCCCGGAAGGTAAGTAAACCTTCCTCTCTATCTGTTTAACCTGCCAACATGGCCGTATTAAGAGTAGGATGTTTAAATGTTCGAGGCCTGGGATCGTCCTGGAAGCAGGGTCACCTGCTCAACGACCTCAGGTCTATAGAAATGGATGTAATTGCAGTCAGCGAGACCAGGATTTCCGACACGCGCGCACTAGCCCCCATTTTCGACGACTATCAGATCTTTGCATCTGTTAGCCGGCCGGGAATGGGAGGCGGGTGGCAGTGCTGTTTAGGAAAGGCCTGGATCTCGAGGTAAGGTCGATCTTCCGGGACCCGGACGGGAAGTTGGTGGTCCTGGACGTGAACAATAATGAAGGTGGTGCCTTTCGACTGGTGGCCGTCTATGCTCCTACTGGGGAAGGACGGCCGGACTTCTTTAGACATATGGAAGCCTTTCTGCGTACGTCTCGCCCTTTACTGTTAGCTGGGGAATGGAACGGCATCTTAGACGAACGCTGGGACAGTGTGGGAGTATCCGATAGGAGCGGGGGGTGCAAAATCCTCAAGTACCTGATCAGCCAGTTCCAACGATCTGACGGGTACCGACTAGATTTCCCTAATGCGCCAGTGTGGACCTGGGCTAACCGCATAGTGTCATCTAGATCGTATATAGACAGGATATTCATTAGGAAAATTTGACAGAAATAGTGTAAGCTGTCCACGTTTTGAAACGGTCGCCTATGCAGATCACAAGTTTGTGATCTGTATGGTCGACCTAGATAAGACGCGTAGGTTAGGACCTGGTTACTCGAAGCTAAACATGTCATTTCCAGCACGTAAGGCTTACAGGGACCAGGTCAACAATTTAGTTAAGAAAAAGTTGACAGGGGGAGTCGTCGACAATAGATGGTGGGGGGCTCTCAAAAGAGAGATTAGAGTAATGTCAATTGAGTTTAGAAAAAGAAGTAGCATTAGAGAAAAATAGAAATGAGGGGGAGTTGGTAGATAAGTTAGACGAGGCTATTTGTAGTGGCATTGCAACTGACGTGCTAGTGGCGAGAATGGCATTAGACCATTTCTTCAATGCGAAACACGAAGGTTGCATTGTCAGAGCTAAGGCGCGTGCTCTGAGAAACGAGGGAACCAAAGCTGTTCGATGGGCCTGCGTGGCAGAGGCGCAGCGTGGAAATAAAACCACGATTCGGTCTTTGACGGACCGAGACGGGCACGAGCTGAGCGATTCCAAGAGGATGTGTGACGCCTTTCGCCAACATTTTGCTCGGTTGTTCGGGGGAAGTGGCGGTCAGAGATGTTGGCGGACTTCAGTCGCTACCTCGATGGCCTGCCGCAACTCTCGACGGCTGACGCTGGGCGCTGCGAAAAGCCAATTACTTCAGCCGAGATTTAGGATGCCCTTGTCGTCTGCATGAGGCTTAAGTCACCCGGTTTTGGATGGTCTGCCCTACGATCTTTACGTAAATATGCCAGACTTGTTCTCCAATCTCCTCGAAACCCTCTACTGCAACTGGCAGGAAAACGGGAGTATTCCCAGTTCTGTGAGCCGGGGCGTAGTGACGCTGATAAGGAAAGACGAGAA
This sequence comes from Eledone cirrhosa, assembly GCA_964016885.1. Classification (NCBI taxonomy): domain Eukaryota; kingdom Metazoa; phylum Mollusca; class Cephalopoda; order Octopoda; family Eledonidae; genus Eledone; species Eledone cirrhosa. Next base: position 375,948,247 of record OZ024740.1, read on the forward strand.
CAAGAGGGAGACATTAGACAATTTCAGGCCCATAACTCTGCTCAACGCAGAGTTTAAGATTTTGGCCAGGGTGTTAGCGAAGGGGTTGGCGCTTGTCACCGGGGATTTGGTTGGGGAGGCGCAAACTTGCGCAATCCCAACCAGGTCCATACACGACAACCTCCACATAATGCGATACATCATAGGGAGGGTAGGGTGTAAACCTGGCTTCGACGGGGCTCTGATCAATTTAGATCAATCGAAAGCATTCGATAGGGTCGACCATCGGTACATGGAGGCTGTCCTCAAGGCGTATGGCTTCGGCCCCGTCTTCAGAAGCTGGATGGCTGCAATGCACAGCGGCACCTGCTCGATGGTCAAAATTAATCGCCACCTTTCGGAACCGTTTCACATCTCCCGATCGGACCGTCAAGGGTGCCCTCTCTCCTCCCTTCTGTACGTCTTGACTCTCGAGCCTTTACTGCGGAAGCTGGAGCTGTTGCAGGGCATCCCGCTCGAACCGGTACGCGGAAAGGCTATGTCGGCTTATGAGGACGACATCACCGTGATGGTGTCGGACACCTCAGAAATCAAGGTGGTCGGCAACTTATTGGAGGAATATGAAAGGTTGACGGGAGCAAAACTTAACCCGGAAAAGTCAGTGGGCTTGAAACTCGGCACCTGGAGAGGCAAGTCCATACCGTCCAACAGCGTCATTAAGCGCTGGACCGACGGACCGGTAAAGTTGCTAGGGGTTTGGTTCGGGCCAGACCTCCAGGTGGATAAGAATTGGGACGAGGTGACGAGCAGGGAAGTCAGTCTCACCCAGAAATGGGCTGGGATCAAGCTATCACTGAAATGTCGGGCGGAGGTGACGAACGCGTACATCGCGTCCGTCATCTTCTACCGTCTGACTGTCGTCCCTTGCCTCCGTAGGCGCCTCGCCATCTTGGAGGGCTCCTCTTCAAATTTTGTGGAGGGGTCAGGTTCCGCTGGTGAGGCGGTCCAGCTGCTGCCAGCACCCTCTACGTGGAGGGCTGGGCATGCCGTGGCTAATGATGCGCAGGCACGCGCTGAGGCTGAGGCATCTCCAGATATTCTGCCTAAACGATGAACATGTGTGGTCGCCGTTTGTCAGACGGGCCTTTCCGCAGCTCGTTTCTTTGACTGAGTTGCAGTCCTGGGTCAAGAAGAGACCGAGACTGGGTGACTGTAATCTGGAATGTTGCCAGGCACTCACTGCCCTATACCAGGCGGGAAATGCAGTCAGTGGAACTTCCACTCTCGAGTTCTATAGAGGATTAGTGGTGGGCAAGTGCGACGACGCACTCGGAGAGGCTCTGGGAGTCAACGAAGTCGAACTAACCAGTCTGAACCGGAGGACTTTCGAGCCGGGGACGATGGATAATTTCCAAAAATCCCTCGCTTGGCAGTGCTACCGGGGGCACTGCCGGTTCGAGATATACTCTACAGGCACGGAAGTGCTGTCAGACGGACCTGCCCGTGATGCGTGCAGAGCGACGAAACCGTTCTGCACGCACTCCTCCAGTGTCCGTGCATTACTGACTTGTGGAGTTATGTTGAACAGCTGTTGTCGCGTGTAGAACGGATCCGGCTATCGGCCGAGTCCATAGTGAAGATCGACCCGCCGCCTTCTTTTGGCCAGGAAGGGCAGGCAATTTTCCTCTGTCTGGTCGCAGTAGCGAAAGAGGTTGTATGGTGGACGAGGTTGAAAGACTGAAGACAGACACTTTTCTCTTCGGCCAATCCCTCATCAAGGAAGGTGAGGGTGGAGAGAGAAGTGCTGCTCCCCAGTACATTTGCTGAAAGGTGGGTGAATGTGACGAGAATGGCCCGTGTGAGTGGGCCTACTCTGGTCATGCAGCTGTAGGTAGGTAAATTTGAAGAGGAGAGGTGTGCCCTTCCAGGGTGCCCTTCCAGGGTGCTCTCGAAGCGTCGGGTCGTTCAGGACTGGTGGGGTACCTGAGCAAACCCTAGGTGGCCATCCCCCCTATTGGGGAATTTTTTCTTGTTGTAATTTCATGGTTACTTTATTGTTACTTTGTTATTGTTACTTTGTTATTGTTACTTTGTTATTGTTATTCATATTGTTTACTCGATATTTCTGTAAAACCCCACTGTCCCAGTCTTTTGTATTGTCCCCTATATGTCGGCCCCTTTGGCCAATAAATGAAATCATTACTATTATTATTATTATTATTATTATTATTATTATTGGCGACCTACGTAGGAAATCGTATTATCGTGAGCTCCGCAAAGGTTTGTTATTTCCGTTTGTTTAAAAATTGCCATTTATGGAAAATTTTATTGTAAACTGTTTATAAGCACACATACATTGTTTTCCGAAAAGGACACCCAAAAAGATTGGGGCCTTGTGCCCAAAATTTTAACTTTTATTATTATCCAAAAATTTCTTTGAAAAAAAATGGCTAATTCCCCTCTGCACGAAGCAGCTGAAAGCCTTCCTCACAAAATAACACCTCACACCGACACCACCATTGTAAATGTTACTACGTTTGCCAACACAAAAAAAAATATAAGCAGTAGCAATATTTTAAATTTGTCTCAGGCAGACATTCATTTCCCGCCATTACCAATGACTGCAGGTGTTAAACCCTCCACCACCACCACCACCGCAACAACCACCACCACCACCACCACCGCGACAACAGAAACAAAAGAAGAAAAAAATAAATTAACTCGTGACGTCGAAATGAAATCAAGCAAAATGGACTCTTCCCCACCAAAGACGACTGACGTCACAACCACCACAACTGAAAATAAAATTAATATTAACGATAGCAACAACAACAACAATGACATTATAAAACCGACCCTCAGTTTCGCCATCGTAGCAAAACAATTCGAAGCGTTCACGGTAACCCAAGAAGATTTAGAAAATGCCAAACAAATGGTAAAGAAAGATGGGTACAGGGTCAGCCTCACCCCCCCCCCCCCACCTAATAAAATGGAGCATCGGCGCCTGTGCACCGTGTCGGATAGAACAATAAATGTAAAATCGCGCCGAGTGGAACGGGCATCCGAGTCCCAAATCCAAAAAGCTTTGGGACATGTGTGGGCAAGAAAAACCCACATCAGACGTGGGCAAAAGTATGGAACCGTGGATGTGTTCTTTGAAACACCAGAGGAGGCTAGAGAACACTCCATGGCCCCATTAAAAAGTGACGACCTCACACTCGTCCCAAGCTATTGTGGCCAGAGACTCGTAAAGATCAGGGTGACCCACGTTCCACCGGCCATCGAAATTCCCTGGCTAATAGCGGCTGTCCTCACCGGCATCGAAGCCAACACGAAAATAATAGCAGTAGCAAAAGAAAAGCAGGAAAACTGGTCCGGATCTGGGATGGAGCTCCTGATCCAAGCGGACCAAAAAAGCATTGAGGAGATCCCAGAGGTAATAGACCTCACTGACGGCAGCCACCTCACGGTAATTGTCGAGGGCAGAAGACCTAGGTGTGTCGTTTGTGGTGAAGGAACCCACCTAAGGGCTTTCTGCCCTCAGGCTAAAAGGTTGAGGCCACCTCTCCTACCCACCCCAGTGACAAAACCATCAACACCACCAGTAGCAGAGATGGTAGCAACAACTGTAGCAGCAACAACAGAAGCAACTATAACAGCAACAACCCCAGCAACAGTAGCAAAACCAACACCACTACCACCACCAGCAAAACCAACACCACCACCACCCAACGCTTCAGAACTAGCACCAGCGCCTACACCATCCACCACACCACAACCAAAACTAACGGCTGTGGAGGATTTTCCACTCCCCGGCCTATCACAACTGGAGACAGATTGTGACGACGAGGAGTGGGAAACGATATCCGGAAAAAAAAAAAGAAACCAAAAAAGAAAAATTTCTCTTCCTTCCCCCTCCAAAAACAAAATACAGAGGGAAACAAATAAACTAAGAAACAAAAAAGTTAGGACAGATATGCCACCATCCACACCAGCATCACCAACCCCATCAACCCAAACACCAACACCATCACCATCATTATCCCCAGCACCACCATCACCTACACCACAAAAGTCACCAAAATTCGAAACAGAAACAAACCCACAACAAACGCAAACAAAACAAAACAACCAAAACGATACACACTACACAGCATTAAATTTGAACAACAAGCAATTATTACACTACATCCAACACAACACCAGCATCACAGAAAAAGACTACACAACAACCCCAAAATTCACACCACCTCCACACATACAAATCACTCGCATCACACAGAAAACGTACATGACACTAAAACAAAAATTCCCCAAAGACATCGGAGACTTCCGACAAGCACTCTCCAGGAGGATTTATAAGGACATCCTTCCTGAGGAGGCCACAAGCAGTGAAAAGGATGGAAAAGCCGTCCTTCCCCTACGAGAAGTAAGGTAAGTGGTCTTTCCCATCTTTTCCACTCCTTTTCAACATGACCTCACTCAGAATAGGCAGCATAAATGCGCGTGGCTTGGGGTCGTCATGGAAGCAGGGCCACCTGCTCAACGACCTCAGGTCACTAAACATAGATGTAGTGGCCATCAGCGAGACCAGAATCTCCGAAGCACAAGCTTTCGCACCGATCTTCGGCGGCTACGATGTGTACGCATCTCCCAGCCGTCCGGGATCGGGGGGAGGAGTTGCTGTGCTTTTTCGGAGAGGTTTGGATCTTGCCATACGGGCCATCTTCCTGGACCCAGAAGGTAAGTTGGTGGTGCTGGACGTGACCAGCGGAGACGGGCAAGCTTTCAGGTTAGTGGCCGTCTATGCCCCGACAGGAGCAGGGCGGCCTGATTTCTTCCGGCGTCTGGAGACCTTTCTTGGAACGTCCCGCTCTTTAGTGTTAGTGGGCGACTGGAACGGGATCTTAGATGCACGCTGGGATTGTGTGGGATTAGTGGATAGGGAAGGAGGGTGCAAGAGTCTCACCAACCTGCTCAGACGTTTTGAACTGTCTGACAGGTACCGAATGGATTTCCCGAATGTACCAATGTGGACTTGGACAAATCGCATAGGGTCATCCAGATCATATCTAGATAGAGTATTTTGTAGGGAAATAGATAGGTCTAGCATAGGCTGTCCACAATTCAAGATAGTCAGCTACACGGACCACAAATTCGTGATCTGTGTGCTTGACTTAGATAGGCTTCATAGACAAGGACCCGGCTACTGGAAGCTAAACGCGTCCTTACCAGCGCGCAAGGCCTACAGAGACCGGATTAGCGAACTAGTTAAGCGGGCGTTGACGGGGGCCATCGTCAACAACAAGTGGTGGTTTGCTCTGGAAAGAGCAATTAGAATAGAGTTCATTAGGTTTAGTAAGACTTTAGCAATAGAGATAAATAGAGCAGAGGGAGAATTAGTTAGAAAATTAGATGAGGCGCTTAGCAAAGGCATCGAGACCGACGTACTTGCGGCGAAATTGGCCCTTGACCAATTCTTCAATGCAAAGCACGAAGGCTGCGTTGTCAGAGCTAGGGTGCGTGCTCTCAGACACAAGGGGACGAAAGCCGTTGAATGGGCCCGAGTGGCGGAGGCGCGTCGTGGCAACAAAGCCACGATCCGGTCTTTGGTGGACCACGACGGGCGCATGCTACTCGATCCCGGGCAAATGTGTGAAGCTTTTCAGCGACACTTCGCTCAACTGTTCGAGGGCAGTGGCGGGCCGGATCGAGGGATGGACTTTAGTGTCTACCTCGACGGACTGCCGCGGCTTTCGGCCACTGAGGCGGAGTGTTGCGAAAAGCCGATAACAACCGCTGAAGTACGGGATGCAATGACTAGTTGCACAAGGGGCAAATCGCCTGGTTTGGATGGTCTGCCCTATGAACTTTACGTACAAATGCCAAACTTGTTCGGAGGCCTCTTGGCGGACGTCTACTGCAACTGGCAACAGAACGGGAGAATTCCCAGCTCTGTGAGCCGAGCAGCGGTGGCGCTGCTGAGAAAGGATCCGAACAAGGGGGATAACATAGATAATTTTAGGCCCATAACTCTGCTAAACACAGAGTTCAAGATTTTGGCCAAGGTGCTAGCAAAGAGGTTGGCGCTTGTCGTTGGTGGTCTGGTGGGAGAGGCACAGACATGCGCCATTCCCGACAGATCCATCCACGACAACCTCCACCTCATGCGATACATCGTAGAGAGGGTAGCTAGGGAACCTGGCACGGGTGGGTCTTTGATCAATTTAGATCAGTCGAAAGCCTTCGATAGGGTCGACCATCGTTACCTAGCGCTAGTCCTGAGGGCGGCTGGCTTTGGGCCCGTCTTCAGAGGCTGGATCGCTGCCATGCACAGCGACATCTGCTCTGTAGTGAGAGTGAACGGTCACCTTTCGGAACCGTTCAACATCATGCGCTCGGTCCGCCAAGGATGTCCCCTCTCGTCCCTATTGTACGTATTGACTCTCGAGCCATTACTGCACAAACTGGAGACGTTGAGGGGGGTCCCGCGCGAACTAGGATTCGGAAGATCCGTGTCAGCATATGCCGACGATGTCACCGTAGTGGTGTCGAACGCCAAACACATCGAGGCGATCGGCACTACACTAAGAGAATACGAAGCGGTGACAGGAGCAATGATCAACCAGGAAAAGTCAGTGGGCCTGCAGCTCGGCACCTGGAGAGGCAGGTCCATGCCGTCCAACAGCGTCGTCGGGCGCTGGACGGACGGACCGGTTAAATTGCTAGGGGTCTGGTTCGGTCCAGACCTCCAGACGGACAAAAACTGGGACGAGGTGACGAGCAGGGTGGCTTCTCTCACCCAGAAATGGGCCGAGAGGAAGCTATCCCTAAAAGGTCGAGCGGAGGTGGCGAATGCGTACATCGCATCCGTCATCTACTACCGCCTGACCGTCGTACCTTGTCCTAAGCCCCGCCTGACTGCGCTGGAGCGTTTGCTCTTTCGCTTCTTGTGGAAGGGACGCGCTCCGATGGTCAGGCGGTCCATCTGCTGTCAACACCCGCTACGTGGAGGGCTGGGCATGCCGTGGCTGATGATGCGCAGACACGCGCTCAGGCTACCACATCTCCACCTCTTCCTCGACGGTGATCAGGTGTGGTCGCCGTTTGCAAGACACGTTGTTCCCCAGCTCGTCTCCTTGACGGAGCTGCAGTCCTGGGTCAAGCGAAGACCGAGAGGGAGCGCTTGGAGACTGGAATGTCTTCAGGCGCTCACAGCCCTCGACCAATCGGGCAATGTGATCGGTGGAAACTCCACCTTGGCGTTCTATAGGGGATTAGTGGAGGGGAAGAGCGACCACGTACTTGGAGAAACTCTAGGCGTCGACGAAAATCAACTAGCCAATCTCTTCGGAAGGACTTTCGGGCCGGGGCCTATGGACAACTTCCAGAAATCCCTGGCCTGGCAGTGCTACCGAGGAGCTTTGCCAGTTCGGGATAAACTCTACAGGCATGGAGGTGCCGTCAGCTGGGCATGTCCGAGATGCGCGCAGGGCGACGAAACCGTCCTGCACGCACTCGTCCAGTGTCCGAGCATTGCTGACTTGTGGGTTTATGTCGAACACCTGCTGTCACGTGTAGGACCTATCCAGCTATCAGCTGGGTCCATCGTGAGGATTGCCCCGCCCCCTTCCTTTAGCCTGGAAGGGCAGGCAGTTTTTATCTGTCTGGTGGCCATGGCGAAAGAGATAGTATGGTGGACACGTTTGAAAGGGCTGAAGACGAGCACTTACCTCTTCGGTGATGCCCTGATTAACTTTTTCAAATTTCATTTGAAAAGGAAAATCAGGGTAGAGAGGGAAGTGCTCTCTTCCCAGCATTTTGTTGAAAGATGGGTGAGAGAAGCAAGTATGGCCCGAATGAATGGGCCTTCTCTGAGTATGTGTCTGTAAATTAAAGGTGGAAAACTGGGAGAGGGCACTTGCCCTGGTGGTCAGGGCCACTGTGGTCTTTTAATGGGCTTTCTCCACAAATGTCCCTTGGAAGTCTCCCCCCTATTGGGGAATTTTTCTTTGTTATTTTATTTCAACCTCTGTTTTTTCACACGCAGAAATGCCCATTTGTACCGTCCTGTATTGTCCTGTACTGTCCTTAATGTCTACTTTATGTGAACCCTTGTGGTTAATAAAGAAAACATTACTATTATTATTATTATTATTATTATTATTATTATTATTATTATTATTATTATTATTATTATGCACTGGGTAATTGCTGGCCTTGTGCTAAAAGTAGACACAATTATTATACGCTCATGTATGAAGACCTTACACGTCTGCGGGAGAAAAGGTTCGAATTTGAAGCTGTTTTAAAGTATCATTTTTTTGTATTTTCTTGTCGATAACGAAGCATCAGGTACCCACCTTGGTTCCAAGAGGGGGCATACTTCTCAATATTCGGGCTTTAAGCCCCAATATTACGATTTATTTTTAAAAACTTCGAAAAAATCGTTCCTTCGTCCCAAAATGTGGAAATTTCCGACTTTGAAACGTTAAGCAACGTACAGGTCAAATGGTAAAAAACAGCGACTATTACTACCACAGACATGTCTGTCGTCCACTACACTGAATGCAAAAACTAAAGACAAGAACTGCCAACACTGCTGCTACTATCACAGAAGGGGGCGGTTAACAACACGGTATCACTTGCAACCGACATCACCACCAACACCGCCACCATCACCACCACAACAACAACCAAGAAAAACAACGACATAACACCAAACTGCCTCAATATAAACACTAATAATAGTAAGAACAGCAACAACAAACAAAACAACAACAACAACAACACCAACAACAACAACAGCAAGAATGACAACACTAACAACAAGAGCAACAATGAAAACAACAAACTCAACGGCTGCAGCCAAAATAAGGCGCTTCTATAATGTAGATATCAGCTATAAGGAACCACAGTTGGCTCAGGCATGGAGGTTAATTAAACGCGACAAGTCCCGAGCCAACTTAACCGTCCCGTACGAGGGAATAGAAGCCATGCAAAGGAGGACGGTGTACTTTCAATGCATTTCAGTGCGGACACGAAAACTGGAACTCGCTAGCCAGGCAGAAGTCGAGGCTGCTTTGAAGTGTAACGGGAGTGACATTGAGTACAAAGCAAAGGCCAAGCAGTTCGGTACCATCTCAGTACTGTTCAAAACTGAGTCCCTTGCTATTAAGCACTCCGTGAACCCCTGCTGGGCGGAACGCATTATCATTCACCCGTCCTACAAAAGGACAGTAAAGATCTGCATTCCGAGAATCCCACCAGGAAAATGGTGGCTCCTGGGATGCGTAATCGAGGAGGGAAAAGACACTACTTCCCTAGATACCAAAAAGATGGAGAGAGAGAGGACCACACCTACAACAAACACAGACACTTCCGAAACAACACCATCAAAACCATCACCACCACAGTCACCGAAACGAAACCAAATAAAACCAAACCAACAAAACATTAAACACTTCGTGCTTGTCAGAAGGGCCAACGATAAATTGATGGCCCTCTTAGCACGAAGCGAGGACACTGAAACAGAAGGGGGGATCTTTGAATTGAGCACATTTTGCGTGCCAGAAGATTTGATTCTGGTGCGAATGTCGCTCGATTCCTACAAAGAAATTCAAGAGAGCTTTCCTCAGGACGTGGGAACCCCGAACGTGAAACCCACATCGAGACTTTTAAAGGGGTTCCAAAAAGAAACCCCACCAACATTGGATGTCGAACCACCACCTGACCTTTACAAGACTCCGGAGGATAAGAAAACCTTCCATCTCTATTCTAGCTTGTCAACATGGCCATATTAAGAGTAGAAAGTTTAAATGTTCGTGGCCTGAGGTCACCCTGGAAGCAAGTTCGATTGCTCAACGACCTCAGGTTTCTGCAAATGGATGTGCTTGCCGTCAGCGAGACCAGGATTTCCTACGCGGTCGCACTAGCGCCCATTTTCGACGACTATCAGATCTTCGCATCTGTTAGCAAGCCGGGAATTGGAGGCGGGATAGCAGTACTGTTTAGAAAAGGCATGGATCTCGAGGTAAGGCCGATCTTTCGGCACCCGGATGGTACGTTGGGGGTCCTGGATGTGAGCAATAGCGAATGTGGTGTCTTTAACAATAGTGAACGTGGTATCTTTAGACTGCTGGCTGTATACGCCCCTACCGGGGCCGGACGACCGGACTTCTTTAGACACCTGAAAGCCTTTCTGGGTACGTCTCGCCCTTTAGTGTTAGTGGGGGACGGGAACGGCATCTTTGACGCACGCTGGAATTATGTGGGAGTAACTGATAGGAACGCGGGGGGGCAAAAACATCTAATCAGCCAGTTCCAACTGTCTTACAGGTACCGATTAGATTTCCCCAATGCGCCATTCTTTACGGGGACCAACAGCATAGGGTCATCTTGGTCGTATATAGACAGGATCTTCATTAGGAAAATAGACAGAAATAGTGTAGGCTGCCCACATTTTAAAACGGTCGCCTATTCAGATCACAAATGTGTGATCTGTATAGTCGACCTAGATAAACGCGTAGGTTAGGACCGGTTACAGCAATCTGAAGATGCCATTTTCGGCACGTCAACAACAGATATTGGAGGGGGGCGTTCACAAAAGAAAGATTAGAGTAACTTCGATAGGGTTTAGCAATGAAGTAGCGTTAGAGAAAAATAGAAATGAGGGGGAGCTGGTAGATAAGTTAGACAAGGCTATTTGTAGTGGCATTGCAACGGACGTATAGCGGCATTAGACCATTTTTTCAATGCGAAACACGAAGGTTGTCAGAGTTAAGGCGCGTGCTCTGAGAAACGAGGGAACCAAAGCTGTTCGATGGACCCGCGTGGCGGAGAGGGAACGTGGTAATAAAACCACAATTCGGTCTTTGGTGGAATGAGACGGACACGAGATAAACGATTCCAAGCGGATGTGTGAGGCATTTCGCCAGCACTTTGCTCGGTTGTTCGGGGAGAATGGCGGATCAGAGACAGTAGCAGACTCCAGTCCCTACCATGACGGCTAAACGCGCATCTCGATGTTGAGCGCTGCGCAAGGCCGATTATTTCAGCCGAAATTCACGGCGCCCTTGTCAGCTGCACGAGGCACAAATCACCGGGTTTTAATGGCCTGCCGTACAAACTTTACGTAAATATGTCAGACTTGTTCTCCGATCTCCTCGAAGCGCTCTACTGCAACTGACAGCAAAATGAGAGTATACCCAGTTCTGTGGGAAGGGGAGTGGTAAGGGTGATAGGGAATCACGAGAACAAGAGGAATACATTAGACAACTTCAAGCCGTCGAGGATTTTGTTGGAGAGGTGCAAAAACGCGCAATCCCAACCAGATCCATACATGACAACCGTCACCTTATGCGATACATCATAGAGAGGGTAGGGTGTAAATCTGTCTTCGGTTGGGCACTTATCAATTTAGATCAATCGAAAGCATTCGATAGGGTCGCCCATCGGTATGTGGAGGCTGTCTTCAAAGCAGCTGGCTTCGGCCCTGTCTACATGAGCTGGATAGCTGCAATGCACAGCTGCATCTGCTTGGTGGTCAAGGTTAATGGCCACCTCTCGGAACCGTTTCGGGTCTCCCGATCGGTCCGTCAAGGATGCCTTCTATCTTCCCTTCTGTACGTATTGACCCTCGACCCTTTACTGCGGAAGCTGGAGCTCTTGCAGGGCATCCCGCTCGAACCGGGACGCGGAAAGGCTGTGTCGGCTTATGCAGACGACATCACCGTGATGGTGTCGGACATCTCGGAAATCAAGGTGGTCGGCACCTTAATGAAGGAATATGAAAGGTTTACACGAGCCAAACTTAACCCGGAAAGGGTGGTGGGATTGCAGCTCGGCACCTGGCTGGATACGACGGACGGACCGGAAAAGTGCTCGGGTTTGGTTTGGACCAGACCTCCAGGTGGAAAGAGAATTCGGACGTGGTAACGAACAGGTTAGCCAGTCTCACCCAAAAATGGGCTACAATGAAGCTATCAGTGATAGGTCGTGCGGAGGTGTCGAAGGCGTACATTGCGTCCGTCATCTACTACCGCCTGAACATCGCGCCTTTCCCCGGTCTGCGCCTTGCCAATTTCGAATGGCTCCTCTTCAAATACTTGTGGAGAGGACAAGTCCCGTTGTTGAGGCGGTCTATCTGCTGCCAGCACCCTCTACGCGGAGGGCTGGGCATGTCGTGGCTAATGATGCGCGGAGGCTGCGACATCTCCAGATTTTCTGCCTAAAGGATGAACAGATGTGGTCGCCGTTTATCAGAGGGACCTTTCCGCAGCTCATTTCTTGGACTGAGCTGAAGTCCAGGGTCAAGAAGAGACCAAGACTGGGTGACTGGCACCTGGAATGTTGCCAGGAACTTACTGCCCTCTACCAAGAGGGCAATGCGATCAGTGGAACTCCCACTCTCGAGTTCTATAGATGATTAGTGGTGGGCAAGTGCGATGACACACTCGTAGAAGCTTTGGGCCTCGACGAAGTCAAACTGACCAGTCTGTTCCGGAGAGCTTTCGAGCCGGGACGATGGATAATTTCCAGAAATCCCTCGCTTGGCACTGCTACCAGGGGGCACTCTACAGGCAGAGAAGTGCTGTCAGACGGACCTCCCCGAGATGCGCACAGAGCGACGTAACCGTTCTGCACGCACTTGTTCAATGTCCGTGCATTTCTGACCTGTGGAGTTATGTCGAACCGCTATTGTTGTGTGTTGAACGGGTATCGGCCGAGTCCATAGTTAAGATCGACCCATTGCTTTCGTTTGGCCAGGAAGGGCAGGCAATTTTTCTCTGTCTGGTGGCAGTTCCGAAAGAGGTTGTATGGTGGACCAGATTGAAAGGACTGAAGACAGACAATCCCTCATCAACTTCTTCAAGTTTCACCTGGAAAGGAAGGTGAGGCTGGAGAGTGAAGTGCTGCGCCCAGTGCATTTGCTAAAATGTGGTTGAATGTGGCGAGAATGGGCCGTGTGATTGGGCCTATAGGCTGGCTAATTTGAGGAGGAGAGGGGTGCTCTAGAAGTGCAGGGTGGTTCAGGATTGGTGGGGTACCTGAGTCACCCCTGAATCGCCCCCCCCCCTATTGGGGAATTTATGTTGTTATATTTATGCATAGTTTATTTTATATATTTTTATATCTTCATTGTTATATTAGTCTTGCCATTGTGCACTTTTACTCGAGCTTATTGTAAAACCGCACTGCACTTGTCTTTGTATTGTCCCTTACATTTCGGCCCATGTGGCCAATGAATGAAATCATTATTATTATTGTTATTGCTACCTCAGGATGTCGTCAAGTATAACTTTACTACGTAAAGTTTGTTTATGTTCACTTGTTTGCATAAACTTCATTGTTAAAATATTAGATAGAAAATGTTAATTGGGCGGCAGGCATTTCATTTTACGCCTACAAGTGTGTAAAAATGGCGCTGAGACACTCCTCCTCTCCTATCTAGTTGTCAGGTGACAGCGATTCGCATACGAGTATAAAGCTCGACAAAGACGTCACCACCTCCACCACAACAAACATGAGTACCAATAGTGACAGAATCACAACCACGAGCACCTCCAACAACAACTACATAAAAGCACCTCATCAAAAAGAAGCATTGAGATAAATAAGAATAGTGACAGCATTGACAAAAACAGCAGCAACAACGCCAACAGGAACAGCAAAATAAACGTAGACATATAAACCAAGTATGGTCACAGTTTACATTTGGAGAGAGATCACCCACCTGCGGAATTCGCCCCCGTATCCCAGATCCCAAAATGCATATCCTCTGAGACAAGGAATCAGTCTTTGTCGACGTACTTTTCAAAATCCCAGGTGAAATCAGACGTTAATTATTCACTGTGGAGCGAAGAGCTACATCTGCTGCCGAAGTATTGTAGCCAAAGTTTAGTGAAGATAAGAGTGAACCACACAATAGCTATTTCGTGGCTAGTGGAAGCTATCCTTATAGATGTTTTAATAGCAAGCAAATACTAGGCACGAAGAAAATTAAACTGAAAGACTTGTCAGGATCAATGATGGAACTACTGATCCAAACTAATCAGGAAATTATTGAACTCATACTTGAGATAATAGACTATGTGAACGGCACTCACCTCCCCGTGACCGTTGACGGTAGATGGCCAAGATGCCACAAGTATGGTTCAAAAATGCACCTGAAGGTATTCTGCCTTCAATAAACATGCCCCTCTCCGAACATGGATTATAGCCTTGGGAGGAGTGGCACATTGACAATAACAAAAACATAAAGAAACAATAGAGAATTGCTCCATGAAAAAAATCCTTCGAAACATCACAAACATAGGACACAACGCCAACACCAACTACCATCAACACCACTAGACCCTCATATGGAACAACAAAAACAACAAAAACGCAAGCCAAACGAAAACACAATCACCACACATTAAACAGCTATGAGAACAAACAATCAGAAATTAATGAAAACACTACAATTGCAGAAAATTATTGCATCACCCCGAATACTATTACACTACCCACCATACATCAAATCATATATATCACACATGAAACATACACTAAATTAAAAGGAGAATGTCTCAATGCAATTGGGGACATTCGGGCCAGGTTATCCAAGCAGATATATTTCTTTGTGGTGGAGATCATCATCCCTCGCTCTACAGGAACAGAATCACCTTTTCTCACTTTTCCTTCTCACTATCTAACATGGCCTTATTCAGAATAAGCAATTGACGTGCTTATGGGTATATTTTTCTCGATGTATTTCTCAAAACAATGCACGAAGGCTGCGTTAACAAAGCTAGGGCGTGTGTGGGCAGAGCGGAAGAATTCCCAGTTCTATGAGCCGCAGAGAGATGGCACTCGTGAGAAAGACTCGAACAAGGGGGAATAAATATGCAGATTTTACGTCCATAATTCTGCAAAATGCAGAGTTAAATATTTGAACAAGGTATACACAACGAAGTCAGCCCTTGTCGCCAGTGGTGTGGTACGGAGTGCAAAAATGCACCATCCCGAAGAGGTTCATGCGCAACAACCTTTGCCCTATGCAACATATAATGAAACTAGAACGTGTAGGGGTCTAATTCATGTATACAAATCGAAAGCTTTCGATAGGGTGGACCATTGCTACGGTTTCGGTCCCGTTTGCAGAGATTAGCTCACAGCGAAATCTGCTGCGTGGTTAGTGTAAATATTTACCTGGACAGAGAGATCAGTTAATATTTTAAGGGTCTAGTTTGATCCAAAGTTCCAGATGGATAGAAACCAGGCCCTGGTAACGAGTAGACTAGCATGTCTTACACAGAAATGGGCCAAACAGAATCTAAGCCTTAAAGCATGGACCGAGCTGGCAAGCACATACACCATATCCGTTATCTACTAGCAGTTCAGTTCTGTCTTCTGGATTTCTTTTACCAACATCTTCCTCTTTTATATTGTATTTCAGGAAGTGGTATCCTGAATGGATTGTTGCTGGTCTGTATTCTGTATATATTTTAGGGTAGGAGTTGTTGCGTTTTGGTGTTTACTTTATTCGTGTTGGATGTGTTGTTTTTATATATTTCGTATAATTTTCAGTATATATATTTTCATGTACGTTAGTTATTTTCTGTTCGATACTTTCTTTGTTTACGTACTGTAATCTCTCAATTGCATGTTCTATTTCAATTTCTGAAATAGAGTACTGGCTGTCCCCTGGCGGCATATTAACAGAATAACGCCGGAAATAATGTTTTACGATATCAGTTCCTGTTTTATGTGCTCTAAATTCAAATCCCGCCGATGTTTCCTTTGACTAGCATCTTATTGGTCTCGATAAAAATATTAGATGTCCATATCAGAGGCTGATTATTCATCTATATCTAAAAGAATAGCCCTGTGTTTATAATAGAAATAGGAAATTATTATTATTGTGAACATGTCAACAATTTTTAAAACCTACCAATATTGCAATATAATTGGAGATTTATTCATCCGAAATATGTAATTGACACTTACACATTTCAATGATTATTGAGTAAAGGATTTATTTTCGTGTTACGATAGGATTTTGTTAAAATATATATAGCTTATATTAGAAATATTATGTAGTGATATGTCATATGATACTTTAATAAATAATTTATTTATGATTTATAATGGAATTAGTATCATGTAATATGATATTAAATAAAGTGACAGCATTTTTTATTTATTTTTTTCAAATGAATTACTATTCAGTGAGAATAAACCTAATATATATTTACAATAAGCATATTTGTTCATCAAATCCTACTAGTTTATCCTAAAAATATAAAACTTATCTTTATGTATTTTATTGGTATCGTCAGCCATGCTATATTTTCTCGGGAATATGTATGTATGATGAATGAGTTAATTAAAAATATAGCTTTAGAATTCTCTCTTATATTGAAATATTACTAAATTAGATTTTAGAAGCGATAATTTAACCAAACACTGACAAATATTTGCAACCCATAATAGATAAACTAATCTGCATTACGTCATTCAACAATGATAATACTTTAAAAAAATGAAAAAGAACAATTACCGCGCCATTAATAGATACGAAAATACTTTAAATACAATCGCTAAGTGCTTCTATTAATCATTGTTATTTCCTTCCTATGGCTCAAGAGCCAGTTTACTATTTTATGATTTATGGTAAAATAAACTAATCCAATGTCAGATGACGTGGCTGTAATTTATATTTAACACACATCACACATGTATGATCCAAGCTTTAAATGAGCAACATTGAGATCCAAATTAGTCATTTCAGCAATGTTTTGATATATGACACATGAATTTTTTAAACAGTTCAGAAAATCTACCTTCTGTTATTAATAATTAATTGAAGAATAATGGCCACCAGAGTGCTATAATTGATTGAATAATTGCTGCGTCTTCGTACTTAATAGAGTATGTACACTGCTATAACAAACGTCCACGAATAGTTGACGGCTGGATATTATTATCGGTTATGATCTTTATCATCACATATATCATTCAGGTTAGTAAATTTGGAAAACAAACGGAAGAGACTCGAGTTTTCCAGAATAAAGAAAGCTAAATACATATACGTGTTTGTGAGTGCGATTTACCTCAGTAACATTGGAACACACTGAAGCCATTTAAACATGAGCAGCGTTGTCCAACTGAGTTCAGATCGCAGCACCATCAACTTTGACTTCTATCAGTTTGGATTCAATAACATGAAGTACCAGTTAAGTGTTTTCGATTACCAGTTAAGTGTTTTCGATTACCAGATGGCCGGAATGATTTTCCACGCTTGTTCAGGATATTTGCATTCTGAGTCCTTGGGTTGTAGGCGTAATTCCTCAACTAGTGTAAAACGATCACTTAGCCAGTGGTTCACCTCAGCGGAGAACACAATGTTGCAACAATTTAGGTCAGACCTCCGATGTCAAAACGACTGGAAAAATAAGTTATGAGTTAGGGCCTTTCATCGATAGCCAAGCGTTAAACAATGATGTGTTATACTAACTATATTTGACGAATATGAATATACTTGCCTACCTAAGTATTGCTAAATGAATGAAGGATTAAACTAATGTAAAAGATGCTAGTATTTATTACCGGCTGAAGTCTCTATTCATGTTACAAGACTAAGGTAAGACGTGAAGATTAAGTAAGAACGGTTTATTGTTGTAAACAATGACAATATTATTACTTTTCATATTAAATCCTCATATAGCATTTGTCTATAAAAATGTGGACCACTTCATTGTATTCTGCTTAAAAGGGTCTGTAAGGAATCAGAATTACCAGCAGTCTCTTCTCACTTACACAGATCGAAAAGTGTAGATTGGTAAAAATAAGGAAAAGAAAACTTCTCTACCAACCAAATGTTTATATACATTGCTGGCTTTCTTTATTGTAAGTTAACTAATTGACAAATAACAATTATTATGCACGATTATCAGATTGTCACTGATACTTTATACGGGTAATGAAAACTTTCTTCATACTAACTATTGGTTGCACCTACGGACAGTGCCTTCATCGTTTTTTTTTTGTTTTTTTTGTTTTGATTATTTTTTAGCGACAACAGGTGACAAACATTGAACTTATAACATACAGAGCTGGAACAGATTTCGAAACGATTTAACAATTCCCCAATTCCATCAGATTTGAAGTCAAAATCCTGAAAGGGGAAACTGACCATGGCTGAATATTAAGTTACAGCACAGAGAGTGCGAATATATGCATTATATATTCACGACACCTTAAATACACCAATAGTTCGCCACTTTATAAGGAGGTATATCTATACAGTTTTAAGAATTTCTCTATTTTAACAGAGAGAGATAAAAGCATATGGAGAATACCATTTTCAGCAGGTAAAACTAAACGTTTAATATCAACATTATTATTTTATTCCAGAAGATCGTCAAATAATATTCAATAACAAAATTGAAGTGTTAGTAAACATAAAGCAGCTGTGTTATTTATTACTTTTTATTCCTAAAGAACCTTTAAAACTCCATGCACTTGGTGTGATAAATTCAACATTATTGTTTCGCAAATGACATATATGATGTATTAGATCTCTCAACAACTCTATATTCTTATAGCAATAAACTACTACCTCGGCAATTACGGTAAGAGTGTATGTGGAGATCGGAATAAGCAAGACATGTGCCTAAAGTTGTTGGCTGCTACAATTACCGGAAACATGTAAATGATATAATTTACATATTTATTCAAGGTCTTATGCTACATGGAGTATATGTATAAAACTAAATTAGTATACAAACTTCACATATGTTCATTATACTACAAAAAATATGTTCATTATACTACAATATTCTATTGAATATTGAAGCTATATTTCAAAGTTTACTTCCAGATAAATATGCCTCTATGCATAATTAAAGCTGTATATCCATATATCTACATAATAAGAGTGACAATTTGTATGTTTTGAAAATACGTTGCTATTTTTCAGCAAAGCATTACAGAATTTGGACAGAAGTCGAGATTATCATAAAATATTAGATACATAATTACCCTTGAATTACTCATTTTAAAACGAGAAAAGTTTATATACAATAATGTATAAATAATAAATGTTATATGGGAGTTGGGGTGGGTACGAAAGAGAATATAGAGTTAGCAAATAGGAAGACACTAGAAAAATCCCGACTCAAGTCCAATAGATTATGCAATGACGAGAGGTGATGGATATTGAATAACCTCCAAAATAGTAACAGCCCACGTACATATTTTTTCTCGCCATTTTCTCATTTTTCTAAGCGCATTTTAAAGAACAGATATCCTTAATATGGATTTAAATATGTCTTATCCTATCGCTTTGATTCTAACTACTTCATAATTATAGGGCTAATTTAGAGTTTGTTGACAATTTTTCGTTCAATAATTTCTCCCCTAGATCACCCAGATTGTGATATCTTGGTTTTGGTGTCCTCTTTTTCCGTACTGTTCTATATTTTCCTTTATATTTTCCTTTACATTTTCCGGTATATTTTCAACGGCGCAAGTTGAACAAGTTGGGCATTAGGGCTAACAAAACGTGCGGACCTGGTATGGCGCCTCTTTAGAAGCTGGCCTTAATAATTGTATATATATATATATATATACATATATTTATATATATATATATATATATATATATATATATATATATATATATATATACAATTATTAAGGCCAGTTTCTAAAAGGGCGCCATACAAGGTCCGCACGTTACCTTCTTTTATATATATATATATATATATATATATATGTGTGTGTGTATGTGTGTGTAGAAGGTGAGTAATATCGTAGAACAATAACACTATGCATATATCAGATAATACCACTCAACAGTTGGTAGAACTGCAGTATATATTAAAGAAGAAATTAAAAGATGGTTAAAGAAGTTCCATATATTTTATTATGCGCATTTCGAAAACATCATCCTGGGACACAAATTGTCTTCTCATCAGATAAAAGAAGGTAACATGATATGAGGCCTAAAAGCACTTGTCAACAGGAAAGTGCAAAACCTACATATGACAGAAAATATAATAGCAAGAATAGATAGAAAAATATAAAAAAAGAAAAGAAGAGGAAGGAAAAAAAGGAAAAAGAAAGTGGGGAGAGGAAAAAAGAAAAAAGAAAAAAGAAAAAAGAAAAAAGAAAGAAGAGAGAGAGAAAGAGAGAGAGAGAGACTTTTGATCAGGAACGCTGTCAAAATGAAAAGAGTAAATTGATGAGGTGTATGGGCGAATATTATAGATGGTATTCAATTATTAGAGGTCTAAAATGTAGGAACTGGATATATTATTTTTTATTTGATTTTAATACTAAAATTTGGAATAAGAAGTGTAAAAATGTATTAATAAAATAAAATTAAATTAAATTAAAATAAGTATATAAAAGATTTTTATATAAAATAAATTAAAATAAAATAAAATAAAAAAATTAAAATAGTTTATCTATGTCAAAATTAAAAATTTCTATTAAGCGCTAACTCTTATATCGGATACTATTGATGGTCTCTATTTCTATTATAAAATGGATTACTACAGCATCACAAATTCACTTAAAGACATTCCTTTACCGGGAAAAACTGAATACACAAGACGTTTGATAGAAAAAACGGACTCTTTCGTTCGGAGGCTCAGATGGATCGCACATTTCCATGACCAGCGATTAAAAGGAAATTTCTATAGAAAGGAACCTAATAACCTTGATTCATTATTTAACTCCAGAAGAAATCCTCCCTTTAATAAAAACTTACCACATTTTGAAAATGAATTAACTAAAATTATACGAAGAATTAAATTCAAAAGAAACCCATATCGAGGCTAGGTACACCTTATCATCCTTAAGAATAAAATTAATGACCTTAATTCTTCTAAAAACGTTTTAGTTCATTCTGACAAAAGAAACAATTTATATGGCATAAGGAAAGTTAAATATAATAACCTTATCCTTAAAGAAATAAGAAACAATTATCATAAAATTACGCACGATAATCTTGATTCTATTAATAGAGAAGCACATGAGATAATAACCAAACAGGGTATGAGAAAAAAACAGAACCCTCCGTCCCTAGAATCCCAAGGATTAATCTGAAGGATCATAAAAGACATTTTCGAACTGACTTGCCTGTAAGACTAATTGCCCCTTCTAAATCTGACCTAGGGGTTGTTAGTAAATCCAACTTGGATATAATTATCCCACTGTTTAGGTTTAAATCTCAACTAAATTTATGGTTGGGTTCATCCGATGTAATAGCCTGTTTAAATGACCTAATTAATAAAGACAAACTAAAATGTATTCAATTAGACATTACTAGATATTACTCTTCTATTTCACCTTCACTCCTAAATAAGGCTCACTCATCTATATATATAAAACTGTGGTTGTCTGTCTGTCTATCGATTTTTGGCACACATCTCCTCTTAGAATCTCTCACGGAATTGCACCGAAATTGCTATACTTGTACATTGAGCCCTAGCGAAGACATCGGAAAAAAAATATTTCAAATTGACCCGCCCTATCTGACGAAATCGAATATAATGTATCGATTTTTGAGCGTAAGTGATCAGTTATTTCCCTTTGTTCTGTTTACATTGAGCGTCTGCGTGCAAAAATTAAAAAAATTACGCTGGCTTTCTCAGCGTTTAAAATGACATTAACACAATAATTTTGACTTGAAAGCAAGTCTATTTAAAGACTACGTAAAACAAGCAAATATTTCGTAAAAAAAAGCAAAAATTATATAAGTTTATTTAAAATATATGTATCTGTAAATTTCGTTACGCGTGCAGTCAGTTTTATATATATAGATGATAAACAATAATATCCTCTATGAGGTCACTAAACCTGCTAGAAACAGCAGCTAACTCTCCCTCATATCACACCACTCCCTACTGTCTTAAATTTAGAAAACATATCCTCTATGAGGTCACTAAACCTGCTAGAAACAGCAGCTAACTCTCCCCCATATCACACCCCTCTCTACTGTCTTAAATTTAGAAAACATATCTTCTATGAGGTCACTAAACCTGCTAGAAATAGCAGCTAACTCTCCCTCATATCACACCACTCCCTACTGTCTTAAATTTAGAAAACACATATCCTCTATGAGGTCACTAAACCTGCTAGAAACAGCAGCTAACTCTCCCTCATATCACACCACTCCCTACTGTCTTAAATTTAGAAAACACATATCCTCTATGAGGTCACTAAACCTGCTAGAAACAACAGCTAACTCTCCATCATATCACAACCCTCCCTACTGTCTTAAATTTAGAAAACACACAGACAACCATGCAGAACAACTCCATCGCAGCTCTGTTGTTCGGCTGGCATCGTCTACTCGCGTGTTGCGCAAGTACTGTGAAACAATAAATTTCAACACTTTTTTGCACAGAGATAATATCCATAGGCGAAACTACAATTGTCACTGCTGGCGCAGCTCATGCTTCCAGGTCTGCAATTCATTCACCCAGTGCCTGGCAGACAAAAAAGTGCTGCAACCTAACTTTGGTAACTTAATGACCCCGAGCAACGCCGGGCTTTAATGCTAGTATGCGTTAAAATACACGGACATCACTAGTGAGGAAATTAACATCATTTTGACCGCAAGGAAAACCATCTTAGGATTTAACAATGAATATTGGACAAGAGCGGATACTTCCAACAATTTCGACATCACCATGGGTTCGTCGGATTCAGCTAAACTGACCGACTTGGTTCGAATTTCATTTTGAACTTTTTAAATTGGAAAATTCCTCAACTTCGCGGTGGAATTTATCGTGATGATGCTCTTTTTACTGTCTTTAATTGCAACAAAGTAAACTTTAATTATTAAGAAAAATATACTCGATATATTTAAGTATCTTAACTTAAAAATTGAATTCGAGAATAATGATAAATTAGCAAATTTCCTGGATATATCCCTTAATCTAGATACCGCCCTATATTAGCCATATCATAAGGATAATGAGAACTTAAATTACGTTAACTTTAAATCTAACCACCCTTCTAATGTTAAAACTGCTATAGTCAGAAGTGTGGAAAAAAGAATTTCTAATTTATCCTCTAACAAATATATCTTCGAAGCTAACGCCAATTATTATAATAATGCGCTATCTAGGGCTGGATATCAATCCAAAATTAAGTATACTAAGGAAACTAATCTTGGCAGAGCCTATAGTAACTCTAGTAATGCAGCTAGTAACAATCATACCACTAACAAAAGGAGGAGATCTAGATATAAAAATATCCTTTGGTACAACGCTCCCTTCTCTCTTTCCGTTATTAATAATATCCGTAAATTATTTTTAGGGCTCCATATAACAGCTTCCCTCCTTCACATATATATAGCAAGGTATTCAATAAGCATACTATTAAATTCTCATACTCCACTACCTTGAACATTTCTAAAATTATCTCAAGACATAATTCGAAAATATTAAAGAATAACACATATGTCCAGCATTGAGAGTCATAATAATAACACTATAAGGTCCGACGTCAATGTAAACTCTAGGTAAAATAACACAAATATAAATACGACGTCAAACGTAACTTTGAGGAATACATCAAATAGTAATGTAAATCTAGAAACTTTAGCACCTCCTTTAGTTAATTCCACCACTCCAGTTCCTAATATAATTAACC
The DNA here is from genome assembly GCA_964016885.1 of Eledone cirrhosa. NCBI lineage: Eukaryota > Metazoa > Mollusca > Cephalopoda > Octopoda > Eledonidae > Eledone > Eledone cirrhosa. The sequence continues at coordinate 375,971,884 of OZ024740.1, forward strand.
CTGGGCCACTTGCCAATAACACTGTAAATAATCTTAATCGTAAATGCAACTGCCCTATTAGAACTAATTGTCCTCTCAGTAATTTCTGTATCGATAAAAACCTAGTATATGAATGTAAAGTGGTAACTTGTACCAATACCTATACCTACATCGGTTCTACTTCTACCTCATTTAAAGCAATATTCTATAATCATTCTTCTTCATTTAAATATCCACTTAAAAGGACAAGCACCGCACTCTCGGACCTTATTTGGTCCTTAAAAGACAAAAACATTATTTACAAAATTTCTTTGCGTAATATCTACAACGCATCTCCATACTCCAATCCTTCCACATCTAGTGTTTGTAATTTATGTCTAGTTGAACATTTTACCATTATCTCGAATTTCAACTCTATAATAAATAGAAGAACAGATTTAATTGGTCTCTGTAATCATACATCCATCAAGACCTTTCACAAAGTATATAGCTAATGTCCTATAGCTTTTTCAGGAAAAACAGTTAATTTTTTACACATATTTTTCTTACATATATATTCTTTTTACATATATATATATATTTTCTTTTATATATATTTTTACACATATTTCATTATATTCTACAATGTATTAATTTTGTTTTCTCAGCATACTTTACACCTGTCAAGGTGCTCAGGGTGATATATATATATATTTTATATACATATATATATCGTAGAAGCTGCAACGCCTATCATAATAAAAGAAATTATATATATATATATATATATATATATATATATATAACGTTTTATAGGAATCATATTCAGAGCAGAATTGCATATGTTTTATATTCCTACAATATAAAGACGTTCATTAAACCTCTGTCTACAACTTGTAGAAACGACTTCTCTCAATTAGTTGTGTCTCGTCCAGCTGCTCTTTTTATAAATATATTGGCATATTCATTTTGAATACGACTATTATTAAATTAATATTCGCTTTGTTTTAAAGAAGTAGTCATAAAAAGCAGCATTCCTGCTAAATTAATCAGTTTAGATGAAAACTGCGCTCCAGTGAACATACTTTATATTAAAAAAATAACTCAGTAACAATAATTCAATTATACCCACCATTGATCACGTTTTAATGACTTCTTTCTTTTTTATTCCCAAAATGGAAGAATTAGTTTACAATAAATCAGCAAAAGCAATTTTGTTGTAAACTACTGTTTCTTTTAAAATACTCAACAGAAGATTTATAGATGGGAAATGCTAACATAGAAACATGCAGCACCTTATATTTAATCAAGACAAACACATACAATTTAGGCATATATATCATAAAAACAAACATACACAACCATATATTTATATATTAACGAGCTGTGTCAGAAAAGAAATAGCGCTTGGATCGCAAAACATATTTCAAATCCAAACTACAAACTACAAGTTTTCCCTTTCAAAATAATCCCCCTCGAGTCTAACACACTGACATCCTTCTCCGCTACGTGTCCATGCACTGCTGGTAAGATTCTCGCGGGATTCTCCTCAGATCTCTTCTCACAGCCCTTTCTATAGCTTCCAGTTTCGAAAACGGTACGTATTCGAAGAACTATGACTCATCCATGGTGATGATTCTATCCACCAAATCTTTTCGGTTTAAAGACGCTCGAAGATGTCCTTACACATTGGCATGCGCTGCTTTTTTTAGTCATTGTTCAGCAGATCCAGCTCCATTGTAGCGTAGATCTTCCGCATTCCAGAATCTCTGATGATAATCTTCCAAACTGTGACGCGGTTCATGCCCAGCTCACGTGCAATCAATCAAACTGCTAGCCGACGTTGGGCATGGAACACCTGACTCACGCGCTCAACGTTGGCCTCAATCATGCTCGTTGAGTGCCTTCACCTTCTGGGGTCGTCTTCCATGTCCTCACGTCCCTCATTAATTCTTTTGTCCACCCAAAACCCTTTGAGGGTGAAACAAACTCTTTCCCCAACAATTACTGCAGTGTCCCGAGTGCTTCTGACGCAGTTTTCCCAGGCCGAACCAGAAACTATGCTGGTTCCTTGCTCTGTGCCCATCGCTCAACGGCCTAAAATTGAGGAACTGTTAATAAAGGCACGTGAAAAAACATGCAACGGGGGCAGAAAGCTGAGATAGCAGTTATATTCTCCCCGGATATTACACCACAGAGTGACACAACCCACTAGTCCCTACAACGCCCATACCTTACAACACACTAAGTTCTGTTCACTTTTCTGACACACCTCGTATGTGCGAGCAATTGGTAAAACTAAATTCACAATGTTTCCAGATTTCAGCAAGGATTTCATCTTCCTGGTGTGCTCTCCCATTTTATAGACAGAAGAATGTACTCAACCTTTCCTTTATTCTTGCTTTCTCATTTACGGCTGCACTGATAGTCCTCCGGTTGCTGTAGGTAAGATTCACATCGTGTATGTTACGGGGCGCATTGATCGGTTGCTGAAATTATTCATTTCATTTTTTCAGTATTTACAGGGTGCACACTATCACATCTAATCATGTTATCTTTCAAATGTATTTAATATGGGGTTGAAAGAGGAAAGGTGAGTCCTTTAGAAAAAGCTCTTCGCGCCGTTTTAATCTGCTTTGCATTGTAACCGTTCTTGATTACTATTCTCAATCTTTCAACTTGAGTTTCTAACAGTCTCAAAGTATTCTGTCAGGGTTTATATATCGGTTCTAGTTTTTATCATTTGTTGTTGTTTTTCATCTCCCACTGTATCTGTATTTCCAAACCAGGAATCGTTAAGATCAAAGCGATCTTCGTACGTTCAGTAAGTCTGGCAAATAGGCCGCTTCCGTACACTTGTGAAATACATCACTTGTGAAATGCATCAATTCTGGTTATTTTCGGTTTTGTGCACGTCCTATTAAACAACTGCTCATTTTACTGTTACGTTTTAGGGAAGTTATTCTGCGACGTTAGCAGTTATTTCTCTCTATATTGAGCAGTGAGCGAATGTTCATCTTGAAACCAGATGATTCGACTAACAGCTCTTTTACCTATACTATTGCTGCCGTGAATATTCATTCTGTTCCGCTATTGAGTAATTAAAGAGAATAATCATATACTCAACTTTTGACAGATGATATAATTACGCTTTAGCATTGGTATTTTTGCTATAACATGGTATTCATTGGCAATAGTTACAACTGAAAGATGCTACACTCTGGAATACAGCCAACACCAATATAATATTGCGTAATGTGTATCTGATTTTGTTTACGTTTGCCATGGTTGGCTGAAATATCTTGAATATCATAACATTGCAGTACCTTGTCTCAACACCATAATGTGTCACTTACTGACATTGGTGTTTCTCTGTAATTTGTTACATATGTTTAATTCAATTCCTGAATCCCCGGGTTTATTTTATGAGCTTGCCACAACAAATTTACATTGATATCTTTGAAATAACCACAGTCAGAAAACCAGGATTTACATTAGCTTGCTATATCCTTACACTTTTTCTAAATCACGAGCGCTACGTTTTTCACCTCCGTCTGCCACTTCAGGTTTGAGTAATGTTCTAGAATTGTTTTGAAAATTAATTTAGTTTTCATTTTTTTCTACTGCCGGTATTAGTTATGATCATATAATGCGGTAATTGGTATAATAGATAAGTGAGGTTTTCATAATCCTAAAGACTTTTCGCAAGTTACAAGCGACACATGTCAAGGAACCGCATCTGTTTCTTACCAACAAGAATAGAATTCAAAACCACATCGGTTCAACAATATAATTGATTTACAAACTGAAATGTCTATTATCGCTGATTTGATACCCTGTGCAATTCACACATTCAGGACCGAAAATCCATATACAAATAATGTTCGATGTGTAATTCAATAAAGCGTTCATTTGCTACAAATCTATAGCGTAACGAAAGATTATGATGAATGATGGGTGTTGGGAGGTATATATTTTTTGTGATCATAAATCTTTCCATCTGTTGGTAGATCAGTAAAATGATATATTTACATGGAGTGATCGGAACAGAATGGATATGCTATTAAAAGCAGCGGAGATTCCATTCTCGATGATTTGCATACGTCTTGGGTTTTTCATGTATAACTCCCAGCAATATATTTCCCTGCACGAGCACAAGTAAGATTTTAGTGCGAACAACTGAATATAGGTGCGACAGGTTTCTTTTGATTTTTACTGGTTCTAGTCATTGGAATGTAACCATGTTCAGTGTCATCTACACGGGATTATGATATCAATTTTCTTTAAACATTGTGCACATTAATATTGATCTCACTCATATTCAGGATATAAATGTATGTGTGTGGGTGTGTGCATGCGCGTGTGGGGGGTGTATGTGGGTGGGGGGGGGGGAAGAATTCAAGGAAGTCATATATATTTAGAAATAATGGCAGATACATGATGTATAATTTATATATTTTAAGCTATATTTGTACCGTCTAATCTAGTTCGCGAGTCGGAGTTAAAATCGTTTTCACAAGTTCTAGCTCTTTCTAAGCATTCCAACGTTTCAAGCATTTAAGATAAGCTTAAAAACTATATTCTAGATTTACGTATTTGATGATAACGTGAAACCTGTCGGCTGAAATATTCTTCGGCAAATTATTGATTTCTCTGTAACCTACTTTGATACTTTGATGTGTATAAAGAGCCATTAATATTGAATGTGGCAGTTTTAAACAAACCGCTTTCTTTCTATGTCTTTATATGTTTCATTCAATAGAGTTTCATTCGAATATTCAAATTTTAGGAAAAAAGTCATTTGTTTACGGCACTTGAAAATAATACAATAATCCCATTTAAACTGTAACTGATAGACGACAATGTGTTTCACGCAACATACTTTGAACTTTAATGTTCATTATTCCCATCTTTAGAATATTCACCATTATACTGTATCCCGCATTATCAAAGTAAATAATAGAAAAATATGTCGGATTAAATAACTAGAAAAAATTAATAAACAAATACGCCTGAGCGTTTGAGCATGTGAATATTAAAAGTTTCATACAGCTTCAATGGTTTCATCTATTAGTGATTTTAATATCATTAAGAATCTATCACATTCAGAATCATTTTATATCATCCAATATACATTTTTAAATTGGTTGACTCGCTACCACAGTTACTATTTATTGGAGGAGCGCCAACCATGATTTCCTATGTATCTATTATTTTTTGTTAGGCACTGTTAATATCTTTCGAGATCTCGTTATATATTTATATAATTATTTCATGAATCCCGCAGAATCACGGCAATCATATGATATCGGATACAATAGAGCACTACATAATCAATGAAATATAAATACATAAATAATATTATATCTGAACTTTACGGTATATTACATACTATTCAACACAGTGTTTTGCCCTCTTGTCCCAAATCTTACACCATCTCCTCTGCCAAACATCAATCTTTGCACTGCTGAAATAAAATATTACACAGAAAATAGATAACCGGCATAACTGTATCATTAAATAGTTAACCTCATAGAAATAGGTTTTCGGGTTCGCGGTTATATTAGAAGACTAAAGTGAAATCCACTGCTGGTTTTCATTTGACATGCTAGCGCAAATTATTAATGATTTTGTTTTCATAGTTGACAAGAACATTGTCAAATTTGAGTTTCTATATAATATGCAGTTGTTGATCCACTGTCTTTCCCCAGACTTACAATCAACACAATAGATTTCTAAGAGATTTTGGCGCACCTCTTTATACTATCAAGCAGCTGGCTGTTTGATTATATGGACGTTCGTTTTCAGCAGGATTTGTACCAAAACAATAAATATCTGCTTTGCATCTGACCTGACATCTATAGAAATTTGATGGTGGTAGTTAAAACGATGACCATTGTCCATCCCAGAAATCACAGTCGTCTTTGATGCCAAAATACCTCCAACCAAAAATTAAATTGCTTTTCTATTTTCGACCAATTCTTTCTTATAATATTGTGAATGTCCCGATTTTCTATTTTAATATTTTCAGATATAGGACTTCTACCTCTCTTTGCGGTAAAATCATACATTTTGGGTTATATCAAAAGAGAATTGATTGATTTAGATTTAATGAACGCAATCAAATGCCTGACCATTGACGTACCTGACAACAAATATCAAATATTTTGTATAATATTCTGATCTCCTTATGTTGCAACTGTACATATTCTATTGTTATTTAATGTGATTACAGTTTTAAAATCATAATCGGTTACATTATAGCTGATTAATATGCATAACAAGATATTAGTTCGTTAGTTCTTTTGTTTCTTTGAAACATCTCAGTGGAATCTATGCTGGTGCACCACTGTTAAGGGTGTGAAAGAATATGTATTTCTGCCATGAAAAGAGAATACATTAGAATCCTTGATAATACTAGACGTTAATCAAAATAGCCAGATGTTGATTAGGTAAAAACTTGTATTTAGTTCGGGCATATTTTTTTAATTTGTCATTTCATTCGTAAAACGTTTCAGTGTCCAGTCCGTGCAATTAGTAGGCACCTCACTTTATTAAATAATGGTTTCTTATATAGACACAAGGCCAGCAATTTTTTTTTGGGGGGGAGTCGATTAAATCGACCCCAGTGCGTGACTAGTACTTTATAATATCGACCCCGTAAGGGTGAACAGCAAAGTTATCCTTAGTGGGATTTGAACTCAGAACATAAAGAGCCGTAACTCTATGCTGAAAAGCATGGCGTCTCACCCTCTACTGATAGTGCCAATCCAGCACCCTCTTTTATTTTATTAAATAATGCTAACATAATTTCAGAACGATTTCGTTTCTATTTCTAGCGCCTAGATCAATCATATAGAGACTCGACAATTATTTCATATTTTGATTGCATGTGGCATATACATAACCAAAGAATTCGTATTATAGTGTTTGTAGATCTCATATATGGCTATTTTTTCAATTATGCAATGATTAAAACTATTTTAGAGCAAGAAACAATTTTCAGTGTCATGAATCTTTTTAAACATTTTCTTCGATATTAAGTGTAAAAGCGCGTGTAGAAATGTTAGAGTGTTACCCGATGTATACATATATATATATATATATCAGTGACGTACACTCATATATATATATACACCCTTCATACCCAGTGATACATATTCATGTATATATATATATATATATATATATATATATATATATATATATATATATATATATATATATATATATATATATATATATATATATATATATATATATATATATATATATATAAGTGGGTACACAACAGTTAGTTAACCGTACCGAGAACCATTATTTCACCTTAGCGGATCCTCAGCTCGTAATGGACCGTTATACGGAACAGGAAGGACTTTCTCTTCCGTTTAACCATGTCCATTACGAGCTGAGGATCTGCTAAGGGGAAATAATTGTTCCGGTATGGTGAACTAACTGTTCTGTAATCACTTCTACCTAACTCGTCCGATGGACAGAGTGCTCTACCACTACGGATATTACTCTCCAGTGTTCTACCACTATATATATATATTTATATATATATATATATATATATATATATATATATATATATATATATATACAATAATAATAATAATAATTATAATCATTTTTCTTTTTTTTAATGATAAGGATAATTTGTTTTGTCTTCATTACGTTTATTGAATAGTGGGAGGCGTTTCGCTATTCATCTGCTCAAGGTTCGATCTGTATCAATCTAGCCCGACTCTGGAAAGAAATGCTCGTCGGACCTCTGCTGTGGCAATGACAGAAAGAACCAGTATGACTTAGAAAGTTCTATAACGATTCTCATTGATTTATTGTGGTCAGTTACTGTTGTTTTGATTGGTGGTTTCGCTATAAGGAATGTTTTGTTGTGATAAGCGGGGGGTGGGTGTCATAATGAAGAGGTGGTTGAGGTATGAGCGATGTATGATGTGAGTTGCGGGGGTGTTTTGGCTATTTCATAGACATTGTTGCAGGTATGTGGTGAGGCGATGTCTCTGGGTGTGGTGTGGAGGGTGATATGGGTTATGCGTGATGGGAGATCAAACAATGCGATGCGGGTTCTGCTGCACAGCGGTTTGTCGAAGAGGAATGAAATAAAATTAAAAAAAATAAAGAAAAATATAAGGAAAGTAGTTAACCTAGGGTAGGGGTGAAGCTTTTACAAAACTCTCTATATCCTTAAAAGGATATTTGTACAATAAAGAATTATGGGTTGTGACTAGAGTTTGAAATGAATATAAATATACATGTGCGCATGCATGCACACACACACACACACACACATACACACGCACATACACACACATACACACACACACACACACACAAACATATATATGTATACATACATACATATATATATATATATAAAATATATATATATATATATATATGTACACACATATATATACACACACACACACACAGTGTAAGACGTAACAGCCTGTATCTCTGCATATGCACTCACTCAGATATATGCGTGTTCATAGACCGGCACATCCACACAGCTATATGAGTCTGCAGGCGATTACTCATATATATATATATATACACAAACTCAGATATATGTGTCAGTACTAGCAGCGCTTCTTCGGGCAGTAACCACGGACAGACCAAAACTTAGCACCTGAATTCAGACAACTATAGGAACCTACACACCATCGTAGTAACTACCACAATTATTATTATATCTCATCAACTTTATCAGCGTCCTCATTACCATTGTTACATTCATTACTATTGTTACTCTTGTTAATATTATATTGTATTCTTTATCATGTCCCTCATTATTAAACATATCACCATGTATTCACAACTCTCACCCACATGAAGACGCACCGCACACGCAAGAAGCACACACACACCACCACCATCCATACTATACATTACCACAATTGCTTTCATCACTTTCATTTGTATCACCAATTTCATCCCCGTTATTACTATTACATTTATTTCCCATCAATAACATATTTTCACCCTTCTCTAATCCTAAAAAAAATGTTTACCACCTTATAGACGCACTACTAGTATATACACATATACCTGAGTTGTGTATATATATATATGAGTACACGCCCACAGAGTGATATGTTTGTATGAATGTGCGGGCCTATAACCATGCATATATCTGAGTGTGTGCATAAGCAGAGATACAGAGAGGTGTATGTATATACGCGTGGGTGTGTGTGTATGTAGCTAAGCATACTCTGCTTGGTTTTACACCTCTTTTCCGACTGGAAACTACGCATCAAGTGTTCACGCGGGTGAACCTACAGTAACTCCACGTTACATTCCCAATATAAATATATATATATATATATATATATTTATATATATATATATATATATGTATATATATATATATATATATATATATATATATATATATATATATATATAGTTAATAAAAACAAAACAAAAAAACACGTGAATGCAGTTATATTCAATTGACGCACAAGGACACACATATATATATATATATATATATATATATATGTATATATATATATATATATATATATGTATATATATATATATATATATATATAATATATATATATATATATATATATATATATATATATATATATATATATATGTATATATATATATATATATATATATATATAATATATATATATATATATATATATATATATATATATATATATATATATATATATATATATATATAGTATTAGTGTAGAAAATAGAATAATCGTAGAAGTATTAAATATTATCCGACATACACGCTAGATATTACCCAAGGATGTGTGAAGTATGCGATACTTCATTATTGATACTGTACTTTTTCTTATCAACATGACATATCCCAAGCTAACAATTTATATGTTAATTGAAATCAGAATATATATTCGTAAAATAATTCATTGTATATACATTTTTTTTGTGGTTTGATTTATAAAATATCCGATATTAATGAAATATTTTTCGTCAATAAAAATTAATAGAAAATATAAATTCATTTCCTTCTCAAAGTCGAAATGTATTTTTTGTTGTGTTGACGAAAGTTTGCTTATAGATCAAACCGATATTAAACAGTTATGACGACAAAGAAACTAAAGCGAATTTTCCCCTTCTAACCATATAGATTAAATGTAATATTCGTGCGCTAGGAGTAAGTGCATGTATATATATATATATATATATATATATATATATATATATATATATATATATTTAAATATATATATATTTATATTTATGTGTGTGTGTGTGTGTTTGTCTGTATGTGTGTGGAGTGGTGAGTCTGTGGGTGCGTATGTGTATATATGTGTATGTATGTGTGAGGGCTTCGCTGTGTGTGTGTGTGTGCTGATACATATATACCTGTTTTCTTAGAGAACTGGTCGAGGTGGCGGATAGCGATACGGTCACCAGATATGATGATTGGTTGCGGTATGAGCATGCAGTTGCCAGACGAATTGTCAACCACAGACCAACATCAGTAAACTACGCGGGAAGATGGAGCAATGAATGACATCTGTAGCTCCCAAAAAACTCGCACCCAGGGACGTAACTATGAGGATGAGGAATTTGTCTCTTGAAGCTTAGGATGAATGATAGTTCTCTGTGGGTGGTGCAGTTTTTTGTGTCAAGCAAGGAGTCCGAATACAGATACGTCTTTGATGAAGTCAATGCAGCGATAGATGTATGTAAGACTGAGTCATATAACCTGATGGGAGACTTCAATGTACATATTGGCACCTACCACCTGACATGGAGAGGAGGGTTTGGAAGGAATGGCGAAACCAATCTGAATACGAATGGAGAGACGTTATTAGACTTCTGTTTTAGCATTGGACTCACTATTAGTGAACACCTTACATCACAGAGAAATCCATAAGTATAGATGTTATAAGGGAAATCAGGAACAAACATAACTAGTTGATTTTGTTATTGTCTCTGATCTCTTCGATTCTGTGCTGGATGTTCGTGTTAAGAGAGGGGCTGAGCTGTCTATTGATCACCATCTAGTTTTCTGCAACTTGTGACTACCTAAAGCCAAAGAAACCCATTAAACTGACAGGTCCAGGGCGACCTACATGATAAAGTGGGAAAGGTTGGTGGATATGGAAGTCACGACAAGTTATACAATTACTGTTGCATCCAAATTCAGAGACATCCCTGAGCAAACTGATGAAGTTTAGATGGAGTGAGATTTTTCAGCTCTGCATGTTTTATATCAGAGTGACATTCTCCTTGAGAGATGTTTAATGAAGAATAGGAGTATCTCCCTGCACACAAACAATATTGCATGGGCGTTAACTCTCCAGAGTTCCTCCATCCTTAGAAGCGTCCTATGTTTCATCTCGCAGGGTCTCTAAAATCACCGTCCAACCAACCAAACTTGGTGGGTTGCCGATTTAGTCACCACATACCCGAATATGCAGGTGTTATACTGGGTTGCATGTTACCACTCAGTAGCGCTGAAAAGCAAACTGTGTATATATACACACTGTGTATATATACAAACTGTGTATATATACACACACACGATTACACACACACACGTGTATATATATATATATATACACGATTACACACGCACACGTTATATATATATATATATATATATATATATATATATATATATATATATATATATATATATATATACCAGTATATATGCGGAGTGGATGAACGTGACTACGCCGATGTGTATATAAATATAAACATTTTATTATACCACATGTAAACATCCCAAATATACGAACTTCCTTGTAAATTCAAAAAGATGATACAAGCTTTTCATCGATTTTCAGACCTAGTATTGTCTTCATAAGAAGCTGTCTATATCATCTCAACAACCATAATGAAACAGATTTTTATGGATTTATATAACCCTTTCCTCATAGTACTATTCTGAAATATATATCTCTATAAAATGACATCAGGTACGTTAATTATATACTGCATTGTACGACTATTTCTGAAGTTACTATGAGCGAATTGGTAAATGAACCCATCGTGCAGCAACTGGCTCTTTGCTTCCGACCATACCACTTTGGTCACCAACTCGGGTTCTGTGGCCCGCAATGCGGACGAGAGGTAGATAGTCAAATACCGAGGCCTAACCAATCGCTTTCTCTTTGCACCTATATCTGTCGAAACATCTAACATTCTTGGCCCCCTCACTGCTAATTCTCTCCGTACACTCGGAAAGACGGATTGAAGAGGAAGCCACCTGAGGTAGTCTTGCTGTTGCAGCCGGTGTCTCTGGCTATTCACCCCGAAACGCCTTTGCTGTTTTATCCGCGGGATGCGGCTAAGGTACCGCTCAGTATGGAGTATGGTGAAACTCCTCCAATCACTCCCCATCTTTCGTTGATTGGTCTTTCTTTCCTTTTCTTTACCTTTAATATAGTGTTTTGTTTTTCTTAAATACTAATCAATATGTAATTGACAACCAATATAAATATACAAGCCATGTTTCCTTGTCCTTGCTTTAGAAGATATACACACATTCCGATGAAAATCGATTGAATGTGTTTATCAGATTTTCAGTTTACAGGGAAAATTTTATTTCTAACATGTTTTAATGTCTATATATTTAGAATGTTTATATGTATGTACATTTTGTGATAGATTGCTTATCACTCTTCGTAATATATGTATATGCAAATAATAATGTAAGTGTGTATACGAGATGTTTTTAAAGATCTATATTGTAGTCTCTTTTAACGTCTTTTAACGTCTTTTAACGTCTAAAAAAAGGTCTAACGTCTGTCATGATTGTGGAGGCTCATCAGGCCTGTGCTCCATCCTGGTTTCCGTGGAGTAAAAGACCTGTACAGAACCCCAGTCCATCACAGGTTTAAACTCACAACTTTTACTGGTACTCATCTTCAACTAAGTATACTGGAGCAATGTGAAAAAAGTATTTTGCTGAAGAACAAAACACACCAACCCAGTCCAAGAATCATACCCATGTTATTATGATCCTTATCAGGAGGGCATTCGCCTCCACGTATTAGAAAATATATACATGGATTGAAATATGATAAAACAAAAAAATCAGCAGAAATTACTTTAAACGAGTTATCTTATACTCTTGAACGTGTTATATTAACAAAGCCGCTGATTGTTAATGAATAATACATTCAACCTGAAATGACGCATAATTAATTGATGGTGGAACGCCTGGAAAAATGATATTTTTCAATATGTATAACGTTTCGTCATGAATGTCATTAAATGTGTTGGAAAATGATAATAATTTTCAGACAACTGTTTGTGTCATTGGGATTTTCAGATGTAAATTCAGATCGCGGAGAACAATAATTGTTTCTACTTTTTGGCACAAGGCCAGCAATTACCCAGTGCATTACTGGTACTTTATTTTATCGACCCCGTAAGGATGAAAGGCAAAGTCAACCTCAGCGGGATTTGAACTCAGATCGCGGAGAACAATAATGATGAATAGAGGTACTATGTGGTCGATGAAAACAGCTCTTCGATTATATTAGATGTCGGATATTTCATATCAAACGTTGGTTTCCACACACACACACACACACATACACACACACACACACACACACACACACACGCACACACACATACACACACACACACACACACATACACACACAAATGTGCGGATATATATATTTATATATAATATGCAGACAGGTACAATTTATGAGTTTGAGGTGAGATTGAAACATATATATATATATATATATATATATATAAAGAGAGAGAGAGAGAGTGAGAGACAGAGAGGGAGTGATAACAGAATAGCCGATGTTTGGAGTTATCTCCCTTTATATTATACAAAATATTACTGTTAATAAAAGGATTATTATGCTGATATTTTGAAAATGTGATGTTTAGTTTATGACATGATAATTATGTCCAGTGATTGTCAGTTACTTGTCAGTATCGATTAGTAGAAGACAGTTGTTAAGCATAATTAAAACAATTTCCATCGATTCCATGCCATATGTGATCGATTAATTTACATTGCATATTTTCCCGAAATGTTTGACCTTGTATGAATTTCAGAAATCCTTATTTTATTATTTGCTACTCATAGTGTTAAGGTATCCATTCAGTTGTTCCTTAACTCAACGTCATTCCTAAATGTGGAAACACTTTATCGGATCCTATCAACCCTTTTCCGAAGTTGTTTATTTTCCAATTTCAAGGAAATTTGCTTTATATTGCAAGCAGATATATCAAATGCGAATTGATTCCAATATTCTTTAATCCTAAAACGTTTTAGCTTCACTGGGTAAAAATATATATGATTTGAGAAAGATTGGCAAGTATTTCTCTCAGGTAGAAAAACCACATTTAAATTCAGTTTAATGACAGAACGAAAATGCTGGATATTGTCATATCAGTATATATGTGTACGATTACGACGTGTAAGTCTACATTTTTATGGACGTATGAGGCATTGCCTCAGGTAAGTAAGAAAGATTGATTTTAAACATAATTATTATTTCTGCAAAATAATGATTATATTTCCTTTTAAACTTGAATTGAAATTCTATGTTTGAATATTTCTAGTGTCTTCAACCAGCAATAAAAATGCTACCAACAAATTATATATGTTTTCTTTTATGGAAAACGTTTGCGTATAATATCGACAACGTATCTATAGAATATGTAGAAGTAAGGAATTAGTTACTTAAGTTTTAGTAAATTCATATATGAGCCAAAAGTTTTGACAAGCTGACAAATTCAGTCCCATATGTAAACAAAATATCTGATAGTATGGAAATTCATCTGAACGGAAATAAGTATTGTTTACTATAACCAGCAAGAGATTTGAGAACATCAGTAAATATTACGACAAATGAACACTTCCTACGTACATGCCTTACTACCTATCAACATTTTCGGTAATCGTCTTCTCTCCTGTCAACGTTTATAACATTGGCCGCATGAGTATATGAAAAATAATTCATGCTTTAGTTGAAAACTTGAAATCACCGCGGTATATTTACAAATATTAGCTACATAACAAACATTTACTGCATTAAACTTGATAAATGGATATTTATTGTATATGAAATATTTTTCCTATTCGTATTCGCTTTAATATATGGGGAAAATTTTATCTATAGCCATATGTGTGTAAATATATATATATATATTATATGGTTGAATGTACATGGTGTTATTTATCCCGACATAAGGTGAATTTCCAATTGCAATTGATAGGATTGCTGCCGAGTGCTGCATGGCTGGAAAGAAAATCATTGCTGCGAAAACTGAGACACTCGTCCTCTCTAGTAAGCCTGCGCAATGCACTCTACATGTGAAGGGAGATGCATTGACGTAAGTTGAAAAGTTCTAGTATCTTGGGCTGTATCCACATGTGATGGAAGGCAGGAGCATGAATTAATTACAAGACATGCATGGTCAGTGTTGCATTGCGCTAGCTTCAGATGTCGGAAGAAGGGAGCTAGGTGTAAAAGTCAAACACGCTATCTTCAAATCGGTGTGCGTGATAACCCTTGGAGTCACGCCAGGTAGAGCCGCTACTTTTCGGAATTGTGAGATCACAGTTACGGTAATATTGGCATGTGCTTAGGATGTCGGAAGAAAAATCGGTGGACAGATTTTTCGGTCAAAACTAACAAACTTGGTACCCAGGAGTAAACGCCGTGGAAGGCGGTTGCATAAGATCAATGAGCTTGGCTGGTCTTGCTTGAGAATCAAGCCGGATTAGTTGAAGATGGTTGCTTCAGGCAGGACTCGTCGGAAGGAGCGTTTGAGGACTATGTCCCCACCACTCTCTCAGGAACAAGCAGGTGATGAAATAAAGAGAATATATATATATGTATGTATATATGTATATATCTATATATATCTATATATGTATATATATGAATATATATATATATATATACGTATATATATATATATATATATATATATATATATATATATATATATATATATATATATATATATATATATATATATATATATGTGTGTGTGTGTGTGCGTGTGTGTGTGTGTTTGATGGTAGCTATGATGCTTCCCCAAGCGGTATGCCGGTTTAGCCCTCTATGTTCTTACAGAGCAGAGTGTGATATAATATAAAACGAAAAATCAGTGATGCATCTGAACTCAATTTATTGTGTGTTACAATTGTTTCGCCGGCAGACAGCTCGAGACACGATCATCGTATGGATCTGTCTGATTCTGGAACTGCAGGTTCGTCGGACACTTGCAATAATTCCGGATCAGATTTTATCACTGGAGTGTTAGCGTCAAAAATTTACTTCCTCCATCTAGGAAGATGATTTTTGACGCTAACACTCCAGTGATAAAATCTGATCCGGAATGATTGCAAGTGTCCGACGAACCTGCAGTTCCAGAATCAGACAGATCCATACAATGATCGTGTCTCGAGCTGTCTGCCGGCGAAACAACTGTAACACACAATAAATTGAGACCAGATGCATCACTGATTTTTCGTTGTATATTATATATATATATATATATATATATATATATATATATATAACGTATATATAAGTATGTATACGTACATACATATATGTATACAGACGTACAGTAGTATGTATATATATATATATACATACATGCACACATATATATGTACGTATGGATTTACCTAACATTTATTATAATGCTCGGTTTGTTTGTAAACAAACATCCCGAATTAAGCCGTACAGTGTTTAGCAACCATCGTTGTCCTTTTGTTCAACACTGAGAAAGGAACGATGGACTAGTTTAAAGCTTATTAGCTATCGTCAGCACTGTATACCTTCCTGCCAGATGATTGAACGTCTGAAAGTATATACCTTCCTTATGCATATGAACGGCTGAGTAGCCTAATTTGCATATCGATTGAGTTAATAGGCCGGGCGCACCGAAAAGAATAAATGGAAAAAATGAAACTAGTACATCGTTCCTTTGTCAGTGTTGAACAAAAGGGCAACGATGGTTGCTAAACACCGTACGGCTTAATTCGGGATGTTTGCTTAAAAACAAACCGAGCATTATAATAAATGTTAGGTAAATCCATACGTACATATATATATATATATATATATATGTGTGCATGTATGTATATATATACATACTACTGTACATCTGTATACATATATGTATGTACGTATACATATTTATATTTAAGTAACAGCTGTACTAAGAGTGAGAAATGAAATTTCGTTTCATTTTTTCCATTTATCGTTTTCGGTGCACACGGCCGACTAACTCACTCGATATGCAAATTAGGCTACTCAGCCGTTAATATGCATAAGGAAAGTATATACTTTCAGACGTTCAATCATCTGGCAGGAAGGCATACGGTGCTGACGATAGCTAATAAGCTTGAAACTAGTACATAGTTCCTTTGTCAGTGTTGAACAAAAGGGCTCGATGGTTGCTAAACACTGTACGGCTTAATTCAGAATGTTTGTTTACAAACAAACTGAGCATTATAATAAATGTTCGGTAAATCCATACGTATATATATATATATGTGTGCATGTATGTATATATATACATACTACTGTACGTCTGTATACATATATGTATGTACGTATACATACTTATATTTAAGTAACAGCCGCACTAGGAGTGAGAAATGAAATTTCGTTTCATGTTTTCCATTTATATATATATATATATATATATATATATATATATATATATAAATTAGCATTAGCTTCACATTTTATATGGAAAGGGGGAAAGAAAGCTTGACGTGTTGGGCTTTAGTCCTTCTTCGGGACTTCTAAATAGAGATAGACTCACAAAGAATAGACACAAAAAACAATGCTAGTCAGTAGTAAAAAAACGAAAATAATTGTTTATACTTTTGGCACAAGGCCAGCAATTTACCCAGTGTATTACTGGTACTTTATTTTATCGACCCCGTAAGGATGAAAGGCAAAGTTAACTTCGGCGGGATTTGAACGCAATCCGTAAAGGGACGTAACTGTGCTGCAAAGCATGGCGTCCGACCCTCTACCGATGCTGCCAATCCACGAAAATAATAAGAGTAGACAAGACAAACCGTTTGGTAGTCTTGGTAACGATTTTGAAACGCAGTGTTTTACTATGTCCATGAGATGGGTGGATTTGTATGTGTGAGTGTATGATTAAAGTTCATTAAGTGTCTGTATGTTTAAGTATATATTGTGTACGTTGAAACTATCTAACTGTGATTTGTAGATTAGATGTAAGAGTGTGTGTATCCTTTAAAGTGTTTGTGACACAGGATAAAGGCAGTATTTTCAGTGTTTGTTTGAGAGTACATAGCAGAGAAGATTATAGGACGATGGGTGGGGCATTACGTCTAGTAGCATGAAAGGATTGTAAAGAAAATGTACGTTGCTGTTCTCTTGACTAGCGTAAGTCTGCGGGTCCAGCAAAATGGGCGAACTCGGAGACACTGACGTCGTATGTGGAATGACCGGCGGAGCGAAAATTTCGGCAGTTCGGAGTCGGGTTGCCGACATGGATGTCCAGAAGGGGTTCAAAATCTCTCGGCCAGGCAACGGCCAGTTTCACCAAGTTAATCAGCTCAGAATACAATCGAGCCCAAAGACTTATATACGAACGCACAAGTACTTACAGAAACATATTACAAATAAAGGTCTCCATTCTTGCTATCACCAAGTATAAATATTAGAATTTGTTCGGAAACTTTTTAACTCTTCTGGTGAAATAAAAAAGTGAGTAAAACATCTTTTTTAAATATATATATACTTATATATATATATATATATATATATATATATATATATATATATATATATATATATATATATATATATAGTGGAGGGGAGCGTGTGTGTGTTTATATGCGTACATACGAACGTATATCCATGTCCACGCCCACATACAAGACTCTTATACATAAACACATTCCATTGCTTAGCTCACTCATTTCTTATAGCAATAATAATCACATCTTTCTTTTATTCGAATAAGTGGCATCTTGTTATATTACAACCACTGTTTTTTACCGACTTGGAAAACAATGGAAACATTGAAAGTATTACTTAAACAACGATGTACAAAGACAACTGATGCAACAAATAGGCAATTACTTTCTCCTTTGTAATTGTAAACGAGCATTCAATATTACATAAGTAAAGCACAAGCTGTTTGACCAAGAAATTTTCATTGGATATGGTTACTGAATATATGAGAAATATCGATTGGTTTTCGTTCCTCAAGGAAACAATGTTTGCTCTTACGAGAAATTGGTTACATTAGCTTATATGCGAAAGGCTTAATAAAAACACACGATTTTATTCCCTCCGTTCACTGTTGTTTTATATCTTAATTGCATTTGCAATGCATTATATATTTTATGCTTTTTCATTTTAGATTTCCTTGATTCATACCTAAATCATTAAGTGGCATTTTCCTCGATTTTATTTCTCCTTTCCTCAAGACAACACAGGATACACGTACGCCTATATATATAAAACATACAAGCCTGCATTCAGACACACTTACACAAACACATACTTACACACATGGACATACACACACAAATATATAAATATATATATATAGATAGATATACACATGTATATATAAATGTGTGTGTATGTATATATATATATATATATATATATATATATATATATATATATATATATATATGTATATGTATATATATATATATATATATATATATATATATATATACACACACATACACATACATGCATACATATATATATATATATATATATATATATATATATATATATATATATATATATATGTATATATATATATACAATTTCGGACTGCTTTCATCTATTTACTGCTTTAAATGATGTTTTTCTTGTCATTATTCTTCAATGGATTTGATGTTGATTATCGTATCAAAGCAGTTTCCATCAAAACAATGCTGCTTGTCATTATAATGAGCAAATAATAAAATTCGTAGGAAAACCATTGTATATCCATCTTAATATTTAAACTAGGGTATGAGCCAACCATGTAATTCATTAATAAAAATGAAAATAAATATATGAACATAGTCGTCTCATACATTTATTTGAAAAAAATATATTGCACTATCGTACACCCTGCATTTTCACACTAACTACTAATATCAGACGGGATGAATATAAAGGGACACCCAGTATTTTTATTGAAGATAACCATCCATATGGAAAACTGTTTGTTTTTCTCAACAATCATCTTACTTCCAAAAATATTTGCTTCCTCTCCACTGATAAAGTACAAGAATATAAACCACACATAATCTCATAGATGCATACACATATATAATGTTTCTACTTTTGGCACAAGGCCAGCAATTAACCACTACTTTACTGGTACTTTATATAATGAAACTCATGCTTGTGCACAGATAATAACCTTTTACTGAAACATATTTGGTGGTAAGAAGAATCAATACAACTATCCTCCATAGTCTAATTATTCAATTATGTCTTATTCTTCATACAGCTCAAATACAATTCAATGTTAGGTCTTGAAACCTTTCCTAAGTGAATCCTTACAGATGCACACACAACTGCATACGACCACATACAAAAGCCACGCACACAAGCACACACGGGCAGCACACATATTCATACATATACACACACACACACACACACACACACACACACACACACACACACACACACACACACACATATATATATATATATATATATATATATATATATATATATATATATATATATATATATATATATGTATATATATATATATATATATATATATTTAGTAAAATGCCCCTATATATTAGACATGTGTATATAGTTATACATGTGTGTGCAGATTGGCGTACACACCCTGTCTATAAATATAACTCTATCATATGTTTCGGCATGTTTATATGCATATAGATATATATACGTACATGCATACATACATACATACTTATATTGTGGCTGCCAACTCGTTTTCGAGTACGGCCACTACTTTATATCCATGTAGGAGAACCCCTACCGATGCGCTGAACGAGTGTGACTTTTTAGTCCAGCCAGCGACTTGAAAACTCTGGTACAAACACTACACTTGTGACATTTATTGAAACATAGTGCTGGGCCCATGGTACCATGTGACGACAAGTGCAGAGAGATCTCCAGATATAAAGCAATGCCTGTGCCGTGAAGCTTTTGTAGTGAGCAAAAGCACTGCACAAAGCCAGTCCCACTCTCTTAACCAAGATGATATTTACCAAAAAGAAGACAAGTCAACATCATTGGATACCATCAGAGTTGCAGGTGTTATATCAGAGTTTTCCTTCTCATAGAATTCTGTCTTGACAAAGGCTAAGGGGTCATCTCTCCCGGTGATTCTGGATGGCCATTGACTCTTAAGAGCTCCTTTGCCCTTTGACAGGTTTTGTTTTTAGTCCTGCAGGATGTCCAAAGTCACCCTCCTCACCAAGAAACCTTGGTGGGGTTGTCAGTTTAGTCGCCAACGACCCGACCATGAGACAGGTTGTACTGGGATACATGTTACCAGTAGCACCAACTGGTGACCTGACATAAACATACTTATATACATACATACATACATACATGCATACATACATACATACATACTGACATAAACATACTTATATAAATACAAACATACATACGTATATGCATACATACATACATACATACATACATACGTACATACATACATACATTTCCCATTCCCCACTCATTCATATGCACTTCAACGAACGTCGTCTATGCATACACATCAGGCAAACATGCCGTGTGTGGTGCACCTAATAGCAGAAACCTGAGGGATATATGACTAGGAACAAACTACTGTCGCATAATACTCGAGTTACCCAATTACTCTGCTCAACATAGCTCTGTGTCAGAGATTATTTTAAACCATGCATCCCCATGGATGCATGGTGTCCTTCCTGTTCCGTATAACCATGTCCAGTACGAGCTGAGGATCCGCTAAGGTGAAACTATTGTTCTCGGTATGGTGAACTAACTGTTGTTTAACCACTTCTACCTAACTCGTCCCATGGACTGAGTGCTCTACGGGCCACTACGGATATTACCTTCCAGTGTACTACCTCTCTATATATATAAATAGATATAAAAGAAAAACGAACACAGACATATACATATATGTGTTCAAATCGTAAAGGACCAGATTCGCTAAGGTGAAAAGAATACTAACTATAGACAATAGGGTTTGCCAGACTCAATTTAAGAATAAATCAAGAAAGTAAATACAAACCGGAATTTTGGTAACTACCAATCACCGGGACAGCCTTGATAATGCTGTTTCGCAAAATTTATTGTGAGGATGAATACCAATTCTTGCTCATCAGCGGGTTAAGAATTATTAGTATCCTGGTCACTTCTAAGTATATTAAAAAATTGAATAGTGTGCATATATATGATAACGTACATGATATCTGAACTTACCGTGCCTCACAAACTCACACTCCTAAAAATAGCAGCTAGGTTTACTCGACATTTGAATTAGCTCAACAAATAACGGAGTCGAATTTATCAAAGGTATATATTGAGTTAGAAACTCAAAATAGTCTTTTACACTAAAATAGCTCTAGGAAAGAGATTTTTCCGAGCCGTATATTATAACTGAAGATAAAAGAAAAACGAACACAGACATATACATATATGTGTTCAAATCGTAAGGGACCAGATTCGCTAAGGTGAAAAGAATGCTAACTATTGACAATAGGGATTGCCAGACTCAATTTAAGAATAAATCAAGAAAGTAAATACAAACTGGAATTGTGGTAACTACGAATCGCCCAGACAGCTTTGATAATGCTGTTTCGCAAAATTGACTGTGAAGAGGAATACCAAATCTTTCTCGTCTTTATATTCTTCCTTTATATTCAGTTATAATATACAGCTCGGATAAATCTCTTTCCTAGAGCTCTTTTATTGTAAGAGACTATTTTGAGTTTCTAACTCAATATATACCTTTGATATATATATATATATATATAGAAGGAGCTTCTACAGGACTAGTACTGTTTCATTCAGATGAAATCTTCAGGAAGCTGGGTGTCATATTAAGTTCTGAAGATTTCATCTGAATGAAACAGTACTAGTCCTGTAGAAGCTCCTTCTATAAAATAAAACAATTTTACTCTGCCATGTATTGAGTACCTTACTTACTGTGGTTATCCCCGACTCAACCCGGGACCTACGTATATATATATATATATATAAAACTGAGGATGTCTGTCTGTGAGTGTGTGAGTTTGAATCCCTAAAACTCGAGGACCACCCAACCGACTTTTTTCAAACTTTACACATGTAGTGTTCCGAGTAAATAAAATCTAAAATGTTCAATGCCCTAGGGATCGCATCAGGCGATTTAGCGATCTCGCTCTATAATTCTTAGTATTTCTCTTTTTAGATAGATACATACATATAACTGTAAGCGTAATAGATCACTGTGAGTAATAACTCGATATATGAGTGATACGGGTTTTGACACTCCTTGGTGGGCGATGGGCACGTTCCTCATCTATATGTGTATTGAACCCAATTGTGAAAGCTATTATTTAGAGCTATCTATTCTTAACTATGTGTGCGTTTGAGATTCCCACGTTTTCAAATTTCAATCACCCGGTGCCTCAATTGTACACGATATATCATAGATTACCTCTGTCTCTACCTATATATATATATATATATATATATATATATATATATATATATATATATATATATATATATATATGTGTGTGTGTGTAGAAGTTATATTTAATTTGTTGGGATACAATAAGCACATATTTTTATAACTGATATAAACCACTCAACAAATTATTGGAGTAAAAATACAATATATTAACAAATGGAAACTATATTTATAAAACCATATTTATTTCATTATATATATTTCAAGGACACCAAAGCAAATTATGGTGCGCTTTCATCGGATAAAATATAATATAGATCAGTTTTATAAACAAATATTGACACACCCTTAAAAAATGCGACCATTTCAACGGCTTAATTTAATGTACGGGATTTAAACCTCTCCGACACTAATTTGAATAATAGACCAATAATAAAATCAGTAACCCCACTATTTGCTTCTCACTCAATTCTTTTCATGTTTCAGTATTCAAGTGGATTTTTCTTTCAGTTCATTATTATTGCAATTTCCCTTTATTATGTCGAATTATTTATAGAAATTACATTCTCTAGATAACGTTTAAATTTTTGCACAGTAGAGTTAAGGGAAATAATTATTTCAACGAAATTTTCTCTAAGTGCGCATTTAAAGAGAGCATAACATATCCTGCATATTATAAAGCGCCCCTGTAACATTATTGATTTCTTCATACGAGGCTCTATTCTATCCAAATGTCCCCAGAATAAACATCGTGATACGTTACGATGAAATTGGCGCTTACACTAATTGATAATCTTTGGTTTATGAATGTTAAATGAATTTATCAAGCGGAGAGACCAGCATGTATCTACACCCCCATATATATAAACACCCCATATTTGTCAAGCGGGCTCAGACAATTACTTACGTCTATGGTGAGGTGTGGAAATCAAACACATGCATAATTCTTTTTCTGTTGTTTGTAGTTTTCAACTAGAATAATTTAATTGCAGTTCCTCAGGCTTAGAACGGTATTTTAACATTTCATGTACAATAATATAAATGACTTGTGTAATGACCGAAACAATACGATCGCGAATACAAGCAGCCGAAATGGTATTCCTTGGAAGGGGTCTTTGGAGTAATGTTACTCGATAAAGTGCGTAACTCGGTGATTAGAGAGTCACTCCAGATAGCGCCGCTAATACTCCGAATTAAGAGATCGCAGCTTCGATTCTATGTGCATGTCATTAGATTGTCTCAGGAAAGAATCGGTGTACAGATTTTACGGGCGAAACCAACAGGTACGAGACCCAGGGTAGAGCTGGAGCTAGATGGTTGGATAACATTTATGAGCTTGGCTGGTCACACTTGAGGATCCACCGGATCAGTTGGCGACGGTTGCTTCTGACAGGATCCGCTGGAGGGAGTGTTTGTAGACCCTTCCCCCACGACTCTCCCAGGTAAAAGTGGGCGGCTGTATAGAAGTGCTTTAGTCAGTGTTTCTAAGTCACCCAAATTATATGACAGGTCTATCAAAACTCAGAACGAACGAGAAAAAAAATTAATATTTGGAATGCAACAAATCATGAAAATATCCCTATCACAGGTTTTAGTTGCTGAATCATACGGAAAGATGCTATGCATAAAATGTTTATAGAAAACATATAATTGTTCTATATGAAACCTATAGGACGTTTTGGTAACACTACAAAAAAAAAATTACTAAGGTCTGCATCCTGGAATTCATAATTTTTTTCGAAGTAATACCCATTTATTTTGCTCTAGATAAGATGGTGGACTTTCTGATTGAAGATAAGCCAATATTTTGGCTTGCCATTCCATCTCTTACAGCTCATATTTATATGCATTATAATTAATAGGAGTATGTATTTTAGGTGTTTCTTGTCAAGTATTCTGAATGGGCAAACCAAAGAAGAAGAAGAATATCTTGTTTATTTTAATGACTACCAGGATTCTCAGTTATTTTTTATTATATTCTCATATTGACATAGCTGCAGTTAATTTATCTGAAAACTCGTGTGTCGTACTCACAAATTTGAATGCCTCGTGATTTATATATTTGGTTGTTTTCAGCAAACTCCGAAAGATATTTTGCTTGCGCAACATATATAATCCCATAGCTATCAAATAGTGTACTGAGTAATATGGAATTAATTAATTGCCATCAGAATATAATGTAAGTTTTGCTATGTTTATTTGTTTTCTAAAACAGTTTATCTGGAAAAATATTACACTTCACTTCGCCTTCATCAATTAAACCAGAAGAGATATATAAATCTTATGATTACCTGGAATTAAAATGACTATGGGAAACGTTTCAAATGGTATACACATAAAGTATGTCGGTGTAGTTTGTTCTTTACACAGCATCGATGTAACATATCAGTTACTTCCTTCAGATTTACATCTAGTGTAGTAATACAATCAATTTAACATTGGGATAGTAATGACAGTTGACGTGGAAGAGTTGTTTTATTGTGATCCCGAGAGCAGATGATTTATTTTAATTTTCTCTCTTGCATATATGAAAAACGATGTAACCAACTTTCTTCCAGTTGACCTATTCCAGGGAATCGAGTTTCACTAAGAGCAGGAATATCAATGATTTTTTATGGAAATATTGCAAAAGCCAAATTGCTTTCAAATGCTCCATCTGCCATGTTCTTTGCGACTGATTTCTGTAAATTATTCTCAGTGTTTCGACTGAGAGCTCCTGCTATCACTTCCCTACGGTTGAAAATAAGCAATGACAACTCCTGGAAACACTTGTTTTATAAGCAAAAGAAATCACCGACAGAACGGACACAACACATAAGACGCAAATGTTCACTGTTCCCATTGAGCAATTTAAATATTATTGCTTATCTCTCCCAAAATATGCCTGTCAATGAAAAATGTGTCTATTTGGAAATTCATTAAAAGTGTATTGAGATATACTATAATGAATTAATAGTACAAATGTATGAAAAAATATTTTAGCACTGCGAACGGATATTTAAATATTCTGAATGTCAAAATGCATTAACATTTTTAAATATGTTATACATATAGAATTTAATGACAACAGAACATTTTGATAACCCACACGTTGAATTGATTGTGGGGATGAACATCTTTGTAAAACCATACCCATTTTAAGTTTTGCCGATAACATTCGTACGAAGTATTATAAAAACAGGTAGAGTGGTACACTCCGTGGTTTTCTCCTAAAGATAGTGCCAAGCAAGGCTATGCTGTGAAGCTTTTCTCGACAAGACCAATCAGTTTTACATATATGTATATATATATATATATGTATGTGTGAGGGGGGGGGGGGGCGTGTAGGGGGGGGGGTGAATGTATGTACATAAGTATATATATACTTATATATATAGTTTATATTAAAATATATACGCTTAATATGTATGCGTAACTTTTGAGGTTTTGGGGAACAGTTATGCATACCACTGTATCGGAGAGTAGCGGTTCTAAATGCAATCTCTCTTTAAAAGCTTTCATAAATGTAAAGTATAAACATAACGTCACATATGTTACGTATATGAACATTAATATGAACTAAATAAATTCTCTTGTACTAGATTGAGCGTATTTTCCTTGACCTTTTGTCTACATATACTCTCCTGCATATATATATAAATATATATATTATGAGCAGGAAAAAAGAAACATCATTAAATTTATTATAACGAGATATTGATTCTAGAGTCAGGCGTGATCGATAGGGGTCATACCTTGAACTGTTCAATCGCGATACACTCGTCCAACCTGAATTAATTTAATGACATTGACACCGCGTTCCGTCACATTCTTACCATATACACCCTGCAGTAGACTGACCTTAGTATAATACCATACGTACAACACCACATATTATACTAAACCGGACCCACCTATACATCAGCTGGTCAAGTAAAAAAAGTGATAGCAACGCCGTTCCAAATCATTGAACTATATATATGTATGTATATATGTATGTATATATATATATATATATATATATATATATATATATATATATATATATATATGTTAAAATAACAGATTAAAGTTTTCAGCAAAGAATTGCTGCTTTCACCCTTAACGAGATCTTCTGAAACTAACAAAGTTTATATATATATATATATATATATATATATATATATATATATATATTATAAGCTTTCACTGTATTTTAGACTAAAGAAATTTCTAGCCTGATAGTGGGGTTTATAACCCTCGGAGAAATGGAAAAGGATGAGTGTTGCTGTACAGCAACACTCATCTTTTTCCATTTCTCCGAGGGTTATAAACCCCACTATCAGGCTAGAAATTTCTTTAGTCTAAAATACGGTGAAAGCTTATAATTTCTAATTTCTAATTTCAAACTCGCGCACTGTTTCAAAAAACATACTTACATGTTTACGTTTATAATTTGCTTGTGTATAAATATATATTAGTAAAAAGGTAAAGAAAATGCTCACAAACTTTTCCAAGTGAAAAATAGTAGTTTAATTAGGAATAAGTATGAATTAGTAATAAATATTAGTTAGTATTCAGTTTTAGTTTTAAGTTTTTACTGGTTGCGCATTTCTTATGTTTTTCAAAAATAATTTTGAGATAGAGTGCTCGTGATTTTTGCTCTAAATTAGAGAAAAGATCACGAGCACTCTACCTCTAAATTATTTTTGAAAAGCATAAGAAATGCGTAACCGGTAAAAACTTAAACTAAAACTGAATACTAAGTAGTACTTAACACTAATTTATAATTATTCCTAATTAAACTATTTTTCACTGGGAAAAAAATGTCAGCATTTTCTTTTCCTTTTTACTAATATATCACAACTTGTATGTCACGCCTCTATTTTTGTTAATATATATATATATATATAAATGTATGTATGCTATCCAGTACAACCGGCAATCTTCCAGCATTGCTTGGAAATTAGGTTTGCTTAAAACCCATCCGGACAAAAATTGAACTATAAAAGTGCGTGGGATCATTGAAATAAGCGATACAATGATAGTTATGTGCACTATAGACAACTGGAAATGGAGGGTAATGATGTGATCACCGAGTTGCTCCAGGTAAAACCGTTACATCTTCAAGATATCTTCAATGATTAACATATATCGGATCGATTGGTCTCGTTTGATTTGAGGATCCTCTCGATCTATTGAGGAGAGTTACATCTGAAAGGAACCGATAGAAGGAATCTAAAGCATGACACTCCCAGGAAGAAGTGACGAAGAAGAGCGCCATACAATATAAGTTCTCAATTACGTTCATACGGTTTGGTATTTGCATTTGTCCTGTTTCTGACGATTTAGCTTATGGCAGTGTAATTCAGTAACAATGTCATGCTCCTTATATAAATGATACATTAAATCATATCTGTCTAACCGTGTAGCTTGATAATACTGTTTTTCGTTGGCAAGTGATTTACTTACATTTAACTCTCAAACATAGACAATATTGCAGACAAGTTGTCTCCTTATATCAGATTACAATCTTATTGAATACAAAAGAGGAGAGACTCTTTAATTTACGAGCAATGCACTCTATCGAGTTAGGTTACTCGATGTACGCTACTGAGGTACCTCATTGCGTCCGCTTGTATTCGCGATCATATTCCATCGGTCATTACCCAAGATCCATGGCCATAGAGAATGTTTAGCGCGAATACCAAACTAAAGATAACAACTTTTGTTCATATACTTCTTCTGATTACCGAATTCTGAAGCGAACGCATTAATGCACCAGTTCCTGCAATTCTTGCCTCATGCCTTCCATCACTCATGAATACCGAGATAGTTGAACTTCTCCACTTGTTTCAGTGGAATTTCATTTAAATGTAAAGTTCACTGTGCAGGGTTCCTTGAGAGGACGAGTATCTCAGTTTTCGCAGTACTTTTTTCATTCCAGCCATGCAGCATTCGGCAGCAAACCAGTCGTGATGTCATTTCCAACCCCGCAGCACATGTTAATCCTGTTCATAAAAACAATGAACAGGAAATGTGAGAATATATAACCTTTGCGACGTCTGACATTGAATGGTTTCGATTTAGCATCATTTATCGGAACTCAAATAATGGGGCACTCGTATAGAGACATCAGGGCAGTAAAAAGCTGACCATCGATCCCATACTCTGGCAGAACGTTCCACGGCAGTTCCCGGGAAACACGGTCATGGTTTTCGAGGTCTACAAAATAAGAATATACTTCTCGAAGACTTGCCACAATGTAAATATTTGGTCTCCCCATTTCATACCGCAAAATATTGGCATGGACCTACGACATGTTCTCTGAGGCGTACGACGAAACGCATAAAGATAGAAAGTATACCGAGACACCAAAGGGAGCAAACAGCAAAATACTTTTGGGTTAAAATTTGTTTGCTTCATCCTCACAATTTTATTTCTACTTGCTTAATAGCCCACGTTGTGTTCGTTCACTATGCCCATTTCCATCAATCTATTGCACGCCTATCTAACCATTAGGCCCTTTCCACTGTAAAGGTTTTCCACAGCCACAGTAAAGGTGTTTTCGTCGATAGAAATTGTTTTAGTTTTGCTAATGATACAGTATCTATATTTAACTGGTATGCCTTTAGGTTGATAACATTCAAAATATTTTGGGATTTCCAAAGAACAGTTCATTTAATCGATATGTTAATTGTCATCATTCTGTATAAAGCTTGTGGTCCAGTGGTATTCATGTGATTAATGATGATCCATTGATGTTGAATTTTCGACAATAACATTTCTCCATCAAGTTATTGAGTACTTCCATTAAAGATATTTTTTAAATGTATGTTTCTGCCGAAATGTTTAAGTGTGCGTATGTATGTTCGCATATATGTCAGTGCGTATGTACGTGTGTATGTATTATGTTTAAATATATATATAGATACGTCCCTAAATGACTGTTATAAGCTGAGTTCAGGTGACAGTTATCTACGTAGTTCAGTAGGTGTGTGAGAGGCCATACATTAGAGTGTCAGGTGTTTCTAACTAACACTTGTGTATATATCACTGGCTTGAGGAGTTCATCTTTATACGTTGCGTGGTGAACTTAGCTGGAATTAATTAGAATTAGTCTGGAAATAGCATGATGAATAATAGTGAATTATATGAAGATATTGAAGATATATACGCCATGTTTAGTTAACGTTATCATATACAAATCTCGCTATGGCAGTTTTAAGTTATGTTCATGTCCTGCCTATCTCATAAGCCATGTGAGAACGTAACACTCTAGATCTTTAGGATTTCCTATCCCTCGTCTGTGAGGTTTACTCACTAGGTACAGAGATAAAAATAACCTATAACATACATATAATTTGTTTATAAAACATACGATGAAGATTTCACATGCGTTTTCACACTGCTAACGAGATAGATGTGGTAGGAATACTGCTTTAAACTGTCGTAGCAAAACATATATATATATTTTTCTAATTATACATAAACTCATTGTATATGCCTTCAGAAGCCTGTCGAATATGTATGTATGCATGTACGTATGTATGTACGTATGTAAGTATGTATATATCTTTGCGTTGTGTGCTGATATAAAATCTGCGACTCCAGGGCATACAATGATGTTGATCTGTTCTTCTTTTTGGGCACATATCACCGTTGTTCAGAGAGTGGGACTGATTTAGTTTAATGTCTTTCTTCACTTAAAAAAGCTTCAATCGCAGATAACCATTGATCTAAACATCTTTCACATGTGTTACATGAACATGGATGGCTATAGTTGAAAAAAGCTCATTTTTCGTGCAACCCAGTTGTGAGAGTAGGATCAAATGATGACAGATCTTGACATCGTGATGTAACTGTTATGTATGTATGTAACTGTTATGTATGTATGTATGTATGTATGTATGTATGTATGTATGTATGTATGTATGTATGTATGTATGCAACTATGTATACATGTGTGCGTGCGTGTATGTATGTGTGTGTATGTATGAATGTATGTCAGTATGTATGTATTTTCGTTTACGTAGTAAAAACATTTTTTTAGTTTGAATAACATAATAGAATGTTCTCATGTTTACTTGGAAATGTTGCAAGTTTCGAAATAACAGAGTTTAATGTGTAGATTTACAAAGTCTTGATGTCTACTAATATAACTATCGTTCATATTATCTAAACAGTTTTAAACTCAAATTTGGTAATAAACGTCATGTTATCGAGTGCAAAATGAGAGACAAAATACGAATCACAAGCCATTATAATTAATTTTCAATATATAAAGTCCATATGACTAAGTCTACGATGACGTAAACTATACTAGCAAATATATACTAGCAATTAAACCTCTATTCCTCTTTCATATATAATATATTGTATAACCATTATTATAAACTCCATCGGAATATGTATTATTTTAAATATAGATTAAAAATTAAATACTAGAAGATATGCTATATATCTATATATCTATATATTTATCTATCACTTTCTCTCGCTATCTCTCTCTCTCTCTCTCTCTCTCTATATATATATATATATGTAGAAGTTATATTTAATTTGTTGGGATACAACAAGCAAATATTTTTATAACTGATATATTTTATCTGATGAAAGCGCACCATAATTTGCTTTGGTGTCCTTGAAATATGTATAATGAAATAAATATGGTTTTATAAATATAGTTTCCATTTGTTAATATATTATATATATATATATATATATATGTGTGTGTGTGTGTGTGTGTGTGTGTGTGTGTGTGTGTGTGTGTGTGTGTGTGTGTGTGTGCGTGTGTGTCTACATATATATATATATATATATATATATATATGTGTGTATATATATATATATATATATATATGTGTGTGTGTGTGTATAAAGAGAGAGATATAGAGATAGATAGAGAGAAAGAGAGAGAAACAGAGAGGATACACACTGCATATATTTCTCTAAATGGATTTGTATGTGCATGTGTTTGTATTTGGGACTTTTTGTTTGTGAATGTAAAGGACTGATAAACAATATTAATTAAATAGTACAACTATTAATTATTTCTTATTGATAACATTTTGATGATAACTTTTCTTTTCTTCTAAAACATAATTTCTAAGCAACACGAACCGATGTCAGAGACTTTATTTAGTCGCTTAACACGATGAAATTAACTACAAAAACTCACTCTAATTACACATTGCCATCTTTAAAACTAAAGCACACATTCGAATATATAATCCTAAATATGAAATTGAAGAATTAAATGCTTTCATATAACCATTTTTTCCGTGACACATCAACAATATCTGTTATTTTCAGTTTATAGTTCGAAAGGAATCTAAAATGTTAGCAATTCTGCGTTGGTATATCGTGCAATAAGGACTACTAGATTTATACTCATCGATGTCTGACATAGTTGATGTTACGTATTTTGTTGTTCTTGGATATTTTTTCTTTGACAATGTAGAAATTTAGAGAAATCTTAACATTTATGTTAAACGTTTCTCATTTTCGAACCGAATCAATTTAAAGCACATCCACTTTCAAAATGAATATGTGCAATACTTATCGAAGTGATATGCTGCAATGGTATGGATCAAATTGTGTTTGTCCATTTCCGTAGTTAAAAGGATGGTTACTTGATCGCTTCAGAGAGCAGTGGAATGCGTAACAAAACCATGCAAATTATAGTCCTGTCAGGACACACTCTTTCATTTATTCTTCAAGAATCGATTGTTTAAACCCAAGCAATATATTTCGGTTGGTCAAATGCATCAAGAATATAGCTCAAGCATATATCCTCTAACTATAAGCAAAGCTATAACAGTCATTGGAGAAATAGATACATGAGGGATATTTAGAGGTCTCTCTCAAAGTCAGGTTTTATGAAAGATTGACTGTAGATATATCATATATACTTCCTTCACAAGAAGCAGAATTTATTTACACGGTTTCAATATGCTACTTAACATAAATGATTTATCGATGGAAATACACTTTCAAACAGGAAGAGTATTTAGGTAAAACAAAAGGAGAAATATTTTATGAGTTACTGTGTATTTTCACATTTTAAATAATGTTATTATTTCATTATTTGTTACAAAAACCAAACAGACAATTTTTCATGTGTTTACGTGTATATCAAGACAGGTAATTTATGAAAGAATTGACATCCGTTTGCTTAAGGCATTAGCAATGCATTATTTGTTATATATTTCCAGCTCTAATACACCGGGAAAAATGTTTAAAATATTAATGGAATGCTAGTAAAATAAATGAAACATCTTAGATGTATACACAACTTCTCGTATATATACGGGATCAAAAGGCATCATTTATCAATGCAAGTGCCACAAACAACACCTGTTTGTAGAAGATTTATTCGCTTAATTGTGTATAACATGATAACATTTTTAATATATTCATGTTTATATATGTATATATATATATATATATATATATATATATATATATATACATACAAATATGCCCACATATGTATGTGTGCATGTGTATATGTGTGTTTGTTTGTGTGCGTGTGTGTGAGGGCAGTTGGCCTCGGTGTTGAAAACATGATCTTGGTTCGTTCCCTTGTCTTTAGATTGTATTGGCATCATGAATTTATTGCACAAGATACTGTCCGATGATGTCGCATTACTTGGTACTTGATTGAAACATTTATCACAGCTTCATGAATAAAAACATTATGGATATTTACATCAGTCCTTTTCAATTATATTTATGTTACACACACACACACACACACACAGATACACATTACACACACACTCACACACACACACAACACACATAGGTAGGGTTAAACCATATACTTTCTTCGATCTATGTCTCCTGCTCCGGGTAAACGAATCAGCCACCCCTACCAGTTACCGGTATGAGGACGTCGAACCTCATCAGGCTGGAGGCATCTTATTAAGTAGTTTCTGTTTGTTAATAATCTAGCTAAGATCACACCGATCGCCTTTTTAGTATCGCATTGGTACTGCTTAGTAAACCATATCCTGCACTAGTACTGCGTAATATCTATTCCACAGATAAGTATTCCACAGATTCATTTCTCTCAGCAAGAGAATATGTACTATGTATTAGATGTGCCAGTCTATTAACTATTTACTAGATTTACCAGGCTATCAAGCCACCGAGTAGTGGATATTTTATTAGCTCCAGAAGTGTACTAGCTCTGAATATTTACGCCCAACAATGAAATACACTGTCTTTTCCAGAGTAATATGAGTTGCGTACTTTGATTGCATGTTTTTGCCTTCTGAAATCCCTTCTCTGTAACTGGTAAGATTGCTAATATCTTTCACAATTTAATCGGCTGTTTTAGTCACCAAAATGGATTTAAGTTCTCTATGTTAAGATAAGGTGTTAGCATTAAACCTGGGTGAGTTGGTGATAAAATATTCGAAAGAAAAACAAAACTAACCATAAGATGAGACTGTTAATGAAAATGATTGAAAATATCAGGGAAACGTAGAAAGCGTATGACTAGCATCTAGAGCCTGAATGATTGCAACATTATATATGCAGCTTGACTGTGAATATCCAAAGACATACACGCTTAATGTACAAAATGATATATAAAACATTTCGAAGGTGCACATAGGATTATAATCTAGAGTAATATTCAAACATGTTTACATAGTCATTGATTTGTTTAATTAACGGTTGTTAGCGTACTAAAGGGGCCAAATTGCTACGAAACCTTCCAAAAGAATAAGAGAATCCTAACTGTCGTTAGTTGTTAATGTTAGAGATTGGATATATGAGTAAGACATAGCGTGCATACAAAGAAGTTTAGTTCTAGAATAATTGGAGGTTATTTTTAGCGTTAAATAGGAAACATAGTGGTTTTATGCAGCCTCACTCTCAATATAAGTCAGGGAATATGCTTAAGGTGAAAATAAGAAACCTAACCATGTTGGAAAAGAATCAATATGATTATAATGGATTATAGCATTAACATATTGTTTACAATATTATATATCAATTAACGCAGTCCCAATAAGCTATTTGCAATATTTTGTTGATATCCATTTAAATAATAAAAAAATTCTGAAGAACATTTTAATATACTAATAACATATATTATTGCATATTTCTATCGTCTTTATAACAAAGGCAGTTGAATAGAAGATATGCACCAGCATCGATAAGTGTGAGATTGAGGTTGTTGATTTCAGCCTGCCTTTTCACAGGGACCAGAGCTATTCCAATGTGGAACAAGAGATGACCAACATTACCTTTTATCATATCCTGATATTGGCCTAAATTCTGGACATAATTTAATTCATTTCCCCGAATTCTGATAAAAGATTTTGTTAAACCTATTGCATTTTCCAAATATACACACACCTATTGTGTGATTTGTCCGATAAACACAAAAGAAAATATATTGGTGTGAAATATTCCAGTAAAATAAACATACATAAAGGTTTACATGTTAATGTAAGTATTTTATGAACGGTTATTTAATATTTTCTTTCTTTCTTTCCTCCCGCTTTCTAACCCACTCTCCCCAATACATTTAGTCATAAAACGGAGTTATATTCATTCAACTCATCTGAACTTCAAATATTGCGATATAAGCTAACACTTCCGGATAAGTTAAACTGGCAGAAAGAAATAATCCAATCAGCATCGTACTCTGCTACATGAAAGACGCCATTGATTTTCCATTCTTTCTATATTTTCTAATCTGCAATTTTCAAAAGAAATTGAGCAATATACAAAACATGATAAAATATACTTACGAGAAATTCTCTCATCTAATGGGATGACCTTAAGGTTAGAACATGGAGAGTTTAAAAAAATACATATATAAAAGTACTATCAAAATATAAATGAAACGTAAAGTAAAATCGATATAGCAGTAAACACAATCTCGGATGCTTATATGTAACGCCAAATAATTCCCACTCAAATTCTACATATATAATAGTATTTGCACGATAGCGAAGGACGGTATGTCTAGTGAAACGTTGCAGTCATTTATAATTACTTTCCATACAAACTAATTATATAATTAAATTTTACATTCTACGTAATAAGTTATGTTCGCCATTAAATATAATATAAGAGAGTTTGACAAAAATCATTTAACTTTAGAATTTACCATATATTTTGAAAATTGTAATAATTTTATATTTGCCTTCTTGAAATAAATTAATGTTTACCATATTAGCTTGATTAATTTTATATTTACGACAGAATAAGAAATTATCAATGACTATCAATGACTATCAGTGATTAAAAGAAAAACATCTCCAATTGTGATTTATTTCAATGTATCTTCTCCAAATAAAAATCAGTCTTTTCATAACGTTCCACGTGTACTGTAAAGATCATTAAAGAGAATAAATACTTTACATATTTATAAAACAGAATAATCAGTTAAACTGTAGAGTAAAACATCAATTCTCATATATTCCCTTCCTTTTATATTAGTTAAAGTTTATTGTGTTCATTTATATTTTTTAATATTTTCCATTTTTTTTATTTCTATCACAAATACCGTTAATTATACTCGAAATATGCTTTGATAGTTCAATGAAATAAAAAAAAAAGCTTTAAACGATATTAAGAATGATAGAATGAAATTGTTAAACAAATACCAAAATCTAGAAGCTGGAATAAGATTTCGCCTAATAAATATGCGTCTACAATGGGGATATGATTGCTAGAAACTAACGTAATTGAAAGCATACATTTCTTCGTATGGAGAACATATTGGTAAATAGTCATGTGAGTTATTTTTATATGATTTAAGCTGATTGCAGAATTGAACTCAATATCACAGTTAGAAGCGGCTGCATAACATTTCAGCTGTGGCAAATAGCATTACTATAAGAGATATTTAGCCTGAACCAGCAATAGATAAGAGATGATTGTGTATTGAAGGTGAGAGGATAACAACTATTTAAATTTAAATGAATAATCGAATCGATTTACTATATTCTGACTCTTTAAGAATCTCTGTTACAATAATACATATATTTTGATGATTAATACGTATAAACTGGCATGTGCGTTGGTTAAAATGCGTCAGTTCACAATCGTTGTAGATGCATCCGTATAGCATTGATATTTGAAATAGTTGTAACTGTTGATCGTATCAATAAATTGGATGAAAGACAAATATTAATATCATAAATATGGAATAACATTTTTTACAGAAAAAATATCAAAGAGATGTTTGAAATAAAATCAAATTAATTTATGTTACTTGATATAATTTTGTGTATTAATTTGATAATTTGTTTCGTTTTATTTTCATTATATTTTGCTTTCATTATAAATATGATTTTCATATTTAATATCAAACAAAGTAATATTCCATCCATAGCAATTTAATAGAGCACTCGGAGAATTTTTTTATTTCGAAACACATCAACCAATTTTCGTTAGTTCAGAAAATGATGCTAAAATGAATTCTATCATTGTAATTGTGTTGTAATTAGATATACAGGGAAAATAGAAATCAATAAGAAGCTTAATTTACTCAAAATATGTTAATGTGTCTTTAAACATTTCATAATAGATACCTACTCAGAAAAACGCCTTATATTTTTTTCAATACTTGAATGGTTGTAACATAAATATATAAATATACAAATATCTACGCGCATGCAAATACACACGCACGTACATACACACACACACACATACATAAAAAATATATATGTATATATATGTATACATATATATATACACACACACACACACGCACGCACACACACACACACACACACACACACACACATACACACACACACACACACACACACACACACACACACACACATATATATATATATACATATATATAAAGAGAGAGAGACAGAGTGGGGAGAAAGAGTGAAAGAGAAACTGAAACTAGAAACTGGCATATTATCAAACACAGACTAGAGAAAAGGAAAGATATAGTCATCAATAGAAAATACCCTTTAAATCTAATCAATGATATCATTCAAAAAGTAAAAAAAAAAGTTATTATTCAAATCGTTCGAGAACCCCTCGTCCTCCACCAGAAAACATCATAAACCTTCAAACCCCACAATACAGAAATCTATACACCCATACAAGTAAACCTACCTACATTACAAAAAAAAAGAAAATACTCTTCTAAAAATATCCTATTATTAAGAATATACCAGTAATGCACAGGGTATTTCCTGGCCTTGTGCCAAAAAGTAGAAACAATTATTAAGAATAAAATACAGCTGAAATCATTAAAAAAATACTTACAAGGGCAGAGCTGCAAATCACAATTAGTGCACCTCATGTGAAGAGATATAACCGACCCCATTGCGTAATGTGCAACTACCTATTTGGAGGTCATGAATTTCACTTCAAATACAGACCCATTTTCACAATTAACAATAGCTTCTCGTGCGACTCGGAAAAACTAATCTATGTCATAACCTGCTGAGGTTGCCACGAATATTATTTATGACAAACGGGGCTGACAGTCCATACGCAGCAAATTATTATTTTTTTTATTTTATTTTCAACCAAAAACTTTCCGGACTTTCGCAGTTAGCTCCCTTAAACCCCCCGCACGCAGTCTACTATTGCCTGTGTCAAGTGACCGAGTTTCTGCGCATGCGCGTTCGTACGGTTGTCCTTCCTGTTCCTATAACCATATACATCCCGAGCTGAAGATCCGCGAAGATGAAACAAGTGTTCTCGGTATGGTGAACTAACTGTTGTGTAACCACTTCTATATATATATATATATATATATATATATATTTGCCCTACGGTTCTTATATATTTCATAAATATTTATCCTTATCGAGCCTTCTTTGGATTTTGTCTTCAAATTTATTATTATTACTATATATATATATATATATTTCTATGTGTAAATATGTATATAACTATATATGTTTGTATGTATTTAAATTTATCAGCTTCAATCGGTATCTATATATATTTATATCTACACACACACATATATATATATATGTGAGTGTGTGTAACTGTTGATACGGCAGGAGCTCGGCCGTGGAGATCCCGAACTGTTCATATTACTCACTTTACTATCATGTAACATTTTCAAACAATTAAAGATTCGATGGTCTTTGATGCATGGTGATTTTCACCGCACGCCATCCTGAGCTTTCCTCAACGAAACTGCAACAGGAACGTTGTAATTAAACATATATATATTTATTTATCCTGTTTCCTTTTCCCAAATATATTATAATAATATATATATATATATATAAATGAAGTAATTCCGTCGGAAAGGCCCAGGAAAATAAGAGTGCTCTATGTAGGTTACAGAGCTTATTAGTTATGTAATAAACAACATCAGATAATTATTTCATTTACCAGTGGTTTCCTGAAAGCAAATAAAATTTGCTTTCAGTCATCAAAATGAAAAAATCCTGCTGTATTTATTGACAGTTGTTTTAAAAAGCACTTTTTTTAAATCCACTGTCAATACATACACCAGGATTTTTTCATTCTGATGACTGAAAGCAAATTTTGTTTCCTTTCAAGAAACCACTGGTAAATGAAATAATTATCTTATGTTGTTTATTACATAACTATATATATATATATATATATATATATATATATACGTTATTCCGGGTTGAATCGGAGGTAACCACAGTAAGTAAGGTACTCAATACATAGCAGAGTATAACAGTTTTAATATAGATGAGATTCTACAGGACTAGAACTGTTTCATTCATTAGAAATCATCAGGAATCAGTGATTCCTGATTATTTCTAATGAATGAAACAGTTCTAGTCCTGTAGAATCTCATCTATATTAAAATATATATATATATATATATATGTACGGCAACACTCACAAAGTTTATATATATATATTATAAGCTTTCACCGTATTTTAGACTAAAGAAATTTCTGGCCTGACAGTGGGTTTATAACCCTCGGAGAAATGGAAAAGGATGAGTGTTGCTGTACAGCAACACTCATCCTTTTCCATTTCTCCGAGGGTTATAAACCCCACTGTCAGGCCAGAAATTTCTTTAGTCTAAAATACGGTGAAAATTTATAATTTCTAATTTCTAATTTCAAATTCGCGCACCGTTTCAAAAACATACTCACATGTTTACGTTTATAATTTGGTGTATATATATATATATATATATAATAAATCTAATCTGAGTTTTTCGAATATTAATAATAACATTCGAAGCGCTTGCAATGATGTAAACAAGCCCCAATTTTATAGCCATGTCAGTAGAATATACCCTTTATTCTTGCACTTGTGTTGGCATGGGAAAACTCAGATTACATTTATTGTATTCAGCCACTATATATATATATATATATATATATATATATATATATATATATATAGAGAGAGAGAGAGAGAGAGAGAGAGAGAGAGATGTTTCTGTCAATTTTATATATATATATATATATATATATATATATATATATATATATATATATATATATATATATATATATATATATATATATTATATATATATATATGTATATACATATATATATATATATATATATACATATATATATATATATATATATATATATACATATATATATATACATATATATATATATATATATATAATACAATAACAGAGATAGTTCAAAGCTAAATATATATATATATATATATATATATATATATATATATATATATATATATATATACATACATATATATATAAATATATATATATACATATATGAGTGTGTGTTAGATAGTTAGGGAGATAGGTAGATTAATAGACGAATTAATAATTGGATATTTTACGGAGGTGTGCCATATATAATTTATTTAATATTACTTCTAATAAGACATTGAAAATTGATTTAATTAATATTTATTAATATTGTTTTTTATCATAGTTATTCATTTATTTTACTATACACTATTTTTCTATATGGCGTCATGTCACGCAATTCTGTCTATAATAATTTAATTATAATTTAGCGTAAATATATGCACTCTCTTTTCCTGCTGACGTGTCACATCTTGAATCTACATTAAATGATCACATCCCTTACATTATGGTTATCATTAAATGCATATATATAGTAAGAAAATGTATATATATATATTTATATATATAAGGTTGGTATTATGATAAAGGATGACGAATTAAAAAATACAAAATATTCTTTTTTTCCCACTACATTTGATCATAATAGTTCAAGGTAATAGCCCTCTTTTTGAATGAAAACGAAAAACAATGTATATCTTCTTTCGATGGATCATTCCTGTGTCTGTGTGTCGATTGCACATGCGTGAAGCACCCATGAAACCATTCTGTTCCATATAGCTCCGTAATACTGTTCATTAGAGGTTACTCTATGTATGCATTCAATGTGTCCTTAATCCTTAAATTCGCCACATTCCTATGCATCGTCTGACTCGGTACCTCGATATCTCGATTGCGGCATTAATCCCGATGTTTTTGAGAGGGGAAGCTCTCGTAATCATGTGTAACTTCCACGCATATTGTATTCCTGATATAAGAGGAAGCACATTACCTGTATATGATCCTGTAACCCTCATACGTTGTTATGAACACTTTCTCATTATTCATGGGACAGTAGGAAGTGTGCACATATTGTTTTATACAGGTTGGGGTTTCGAGGGCAGTTTTCTTAGAGAGGGTCTCGAGTGTGCCAGTTGTGTGTTCAGACCATGCCCATGGATAGTTTGGTCAATGAGAGCGATTTTCCTGTCCTTGAAATGCGGCAGCTTTAGATCGCATAAGCTATCCTTAGGAGCACATGTCCTCCTTTTTCTCTTACATGGTGCTTTGGCATCTCGATGTTTGGTGAGAAACACTGGGTAACCGTTTTGATGAGAACACCTTCGAATTCTTGCGTGATGTTGTATTTGTCGATATCCAAACTTCATCTGTTGCGTATACGGGTGATCCCATTTTGTACATAGGCCTTATTGTTAACTTATACCCTAGTAACACCTTTCTATATATATATTTATTCCACATTCCACTGGCTTTCTAAAATTCTTATAATTTATTACATATTTCACAAAGAGGAAGAGAGAGAGAGAGAGAGAGAGAGAGAGAGAGAAAGAAAGAAAGAGAGAGAGAGAGAGAGACAGAGAGAGAGACAGAGAGAGAGAGAGAGAGAGAGAGAGAGAGAGAGAGAGAGAGAGAGAGAGAGAGAGAGAGAGAGAGAAAGAAAAACAGACAGACAGAAGGAGAAGTATAGAGTCAATAATCTGTAAATAGGAAGGAGATACCATCAATCCTTCGTGTGGTCTTTGTTGTTTCTTGAAATGTACCTTATAATCATTTAGAGATTAAATACCTGATCTTAAATCTAAATCATTATTTGAGCCAATTTTCTGCCATCATTATGGATGTTGATAATGTAGCCAATTCATAGGGTTTTTTCTCTTTAGATAATACAGTGAATATGTCAATATTAGTACCACAGTTCTCGATACAAGCGTCTTTAAGTGATTCAGCAAGCAAAGGCTATCACAAGTCGTTTACCATGCTGACATCAATATTGGTGCTACAGGTGACTGAAGATGTACGGCAAGCAATTATCATTGCATTTATCTTCCCCATGCAGCATCTAGGAACAACGACGACAGAATATGAATATAACATCTCTCTTTAGCGATAGAAGCTCCCTGTTTCTAGATACACGATTTATATTGCTATGGAGATAATATCCCGCATTCGTTTTTCATTCCCAACATCAGTATCAATAGCTTAAGGCCTTAATTCAAAAACTGTAGGCCTTTCAATTAACCGATTCACTGTCATATATCTGCTTCATATCGTTAATTGAAGCTGAAATATGTCATTTCCACTCTCCAAATATCACGTAATAGTGAAGAAGACATATTTATTTTCATACAGGCTTCGAATTTTTGACCATAGAAATGTCTTACCTAGGGAAGCAACGTTTAACGTGTTTTCCTTTTTTTTTGGCTTGCTCTTAGAGACGCACGAACATTTCACTGTGCTCCCATGTACGATATAAGGAAAATCAGTTTAACTTAAATTTTGAATAAAGCCCCTGTATGAGCCATACAGCCTTTCATCAGACAAATAAATGTGATGGCAGATGTTACTTCGTGTGAGATCTCTACAGTTCAAAGGGGATAAATAATGTTATGGTTACTCAACGGGAGTAAAACCTTTGTATATATGTGTATAATTTTGTATGTATTCATGCATATATCGTGATGAAAACACTTGCAGATATCAGCAACATATATAAAAAGACAATACGGTACACAGTCCCAGTTCCCGTAGCAGTGATCACTAATGTAGGTAAAAAGATGTTTTAGACCTAACGAGTAAGCATTTACACCCTCAATATAGGTATAGAAAATAAATAGTAGGTAGTCCAGGAATATCAGCTATTTCAGTGGGATCTCCATGAAGCACATGATAAGACATAAAACAAAGCTGAAGAAAATACAGGATGCTCCTGCTACTACTGATATGTACTACCACGGCAACATTGTATGGCGCAACTTCTGAGTAAATAGTGAACAATATGTAGGTATACCACAAGATAGATTTAAACAGTGGTACTAATGATACACAACGTCATTTTTACACACACAAAAGAACAGAGTTACGGCACTGGCAATGCGTAACAGGGAACAAAAGTCTAAAAGGATACCCTACAGATTGAAATCCTAGACATATCTAGACCGAACATAGAAGGAATAAGAGGAGTTCATTTTGCCTGAAACTTTCAATGATATATATGTGAATGCGCACAAAAGGTTATTGTCCTTGATAATCATAAGTTACCAAGCTGATTTACCCACGTTGATCTCAAGGGATTAGTCAAAGTATCTCCTCATATGATGAAATACTGACCCAAGTTAACCTTAATAAAATATGTCTCCTGTAAAGACATTATCAACTTTAAGATAATGAAAACCTGTGTCAAGCAGACAAATATTATT
Source organism: Eledone cirrhosa (assembly GCA_964016885.1). Taxonomy (NCBI): domain Eukaryota; kingdom Metazoa; phylum Mollusca; class Cephalopoda; order Octopoda; family Eledonidae; genus Eledone; species Eledone cirrhosa. Next base: position 376,016,395 of record OZ024740.1, read on the forward strand.
TCAGCTGTGTTGATAACATAGAGCGGCCACTTTCTCCATTCATTATATCTACGGAAACCCCTGACATTACACACACACACACGCACATACACACACATATATAGGTATGTATATACATATATATATATATATATATATATTTATGTGTGTGTTTGTGTAGGTATAAATATATATATATATATATATATATATATATATGAGAAAACCCACAGACCCTCCATCTCAACTCACCTTTTGAAAAGCAGATGAACTGCGAAACCGGTAAAGGAACCAAATAAATATATATATTTTTTTTAAAAATAAGACTCCAGTTGCATTTTCGATTTCATCTCTTTTTCTTTATACTTTCACTCGTGTAGGACACGTCGGTTATTTTTTAATTTGTAAAAGAAACCTTACTTTCTAATATCTCTCTCTCTCTCTCTCTCTATATATATATATATATATATATATATATATAACAAAGTGTTGTAGTTTGCTTGAAGCATTGTGGATTAAGAAATACAAGTATAACTAGGAAATAAGTTTAGTTATTTAGAGACCTAACAATGCGTGTGAGATTATAAGTGCCAAGATAATAAGAATTAGAGAAAATAAAACAAAAATCTGGGAAAAGATTGAAAACGGTAGAATTTTACCTTAGCTATTTTAATGATCCAATTTTTTTCACATTTACCATCGATTATCAAGGTGGTCCGTGGGCGTGGATCAGGGAGCAATCTGAGAACAATTGTTGATGTCTGGTCGAGTTCATTTATATAGGCATAAATATCCAAAGGTAAGGACATTCAGTCGATGGACGAGTTAAGTATAATTAGTAAAGTAGTGACATGAGGTTTTGGGGTTATTCATCCCAACTCATTCAGCCTGATATATTTGGCTTCCTCCATGCATATTTAGAAAATATAGGTTAGGTAATCCCTAATATATCTATGAATAGACAAATCACATGAATAAAGTAAATGCAAAGGGAGGTAATATAAAAAAAACCAATGGAGGTAACCTGTATGGAACAAGGAACCCAAGAGTTAAGTTGAAAATTCGAAGAACATGAATTCAGTTAATCCGGTCTAGACCATTATGTAGGAATGTCTGAGGGCCGGTTCAAAAGCCGTATGGGAGTACATTTTTTATTATTCATTTAAAGTAATCTAAAATATAATATAGTGACGACTGATGTGACAAGAAGAAACTCAAGGATTCAAGCATGTTTACATATTATATTGTAATGAAGGACCTTTTAAATAAATGTCGTTATTGTTTGTGGGCTCCATACTAGTGAGAGAAGGAGAGAAGGATGTGTGCGTATGTGTTCCTTATCACTTAATATCGGTGGCTTTACTTTAAGAACATTTACTATGAGAAGCGCTTCAGTATTGTTCATACATTGGAAATAACATGTTCCATACCGGTTGAATTACGTCACAGTTATGGTCACTGAGCAACCCAGGTTTGCCGAACAACTGTGTGTTTACAAACATCTTTGACTAAAGCAATAACCACATTCGAAGGCATTAATCTTAGGAACGTCTCAGTGCATATGCTTCTATTTATTTGAACGCTCTGAAATACTCGAATACATTGTTCTGAACATTGTCATACATGCATAGAACATTAAAGGCAATGTGAAGTAGCTGCCAGTTCTATAGATTATTATTCCATCACCAGGAACCTTAATTGCAACAATGTATTATTTTTCCTCGCTTCTGAGATTGAAAATGCTTTTCGATAAAAGTATTTTCTAGTATACCAGATTTGCTATATACAAAAGCTACATACAAACCAAGGCATCCTTCATGATTTGGTTCATTTAAGACAATAGACAGTGGCGCGCTTTGTTCTCATGGTTGTATATTTACAATAGGGGATTTCAATCAATGGGAAATGTGACATTGTTTTGCGACAGTGAAATGTGATCCTAACCAATGATGATATTGTTAATGATATTGTTGGTATTGGTTGTTATAATTTCCATTGTTATTTTTGTGTTTTATATCAACGGTACCAGCATATCGTATGGGTAAAAGTGGCATTGATGATAAACGTGGTACATGCGCTAGTAAAATGTTAAATGAAAAATAAACAGTTTTATGCATTTTAGTTGCGATTACGTTAATTGTAGCAATATTAGTGATAGTATTCGATTATCTACAGTTCGGAAAAGAGGGAGAAATATTAACTTGCCTAATGACCTTTCATCTGTTCATGTTTTGTACACAGTTTTCTTTTGTTGAGTAAAACGGAAATTTCTATTTGGTTAAACTACCCCACATATAGTTATCAACAACCTTCCATATAGAAAGTTGATCTTTTATCAGAAAACGTTTAGGAAAAAAGAACTCTAAATGAGCTAAAAATACATCAATAATTTCACTTTATCACTAGTGGTACGCCTCTAACAATAATGCAGAAACGATTATCGTTTTTTTTTTTCTTCATTTTACGTTATTGAAAATTTGTAAACAAAGGTGATTTGTATGAAACACTATTTTTGATCAATGAATAATCACTACTGAAATACCTAAAAAGAAATGAAATTTAATGATGTATTCCCTGACAATTAAATAACAGTATATTAGTTTATTGATTTAATTTATTGGTATTTACCCAAAATTTCCATTTTTATTTTTGCTCTAAATAGATCTGAAGTAAAACTTTTATAAGTTTACATTTTGTATTGAACATTTTATAATATTTTATTGATATTGTGTGCTATGCAGAATATATATTATGATTACAACTAGCTTCAATAGCGATAATAGTCTGACTAAAAAGAATGTTTTCGCGATAAATCCGTTTACAAATACGTGACTAGCAAGGTGCACACAAACGTCATGTTGTGAATAGAAATTGAAAATGAGAATAGAATTTCGTTTTTAATGTAGAGAGCATCGGACAACAGTTGTTTCTCGATATACATTTTTTTTCTACAATCCCAACCTATCCAATATGACTAATTCTTTTCATGCAACAATCATTCATATATAAATTTGATGTTTGTGTTAATATCTTCATTTTTTCTTTTGTGTGAATTGGTACATTATTCATTTAAATTATCAGAGGTGGTCGAAATGATAGACACCTGCATGCAACAAATTAACTTTTGATTTATTAATGCCCTCGTGTTCGTGTGTTGTCTCTTTCGATAATTATGTTTGCATATTTTACCACCGTATATAAAATAACTGATTAAAAATAAAATTTAACAATAGGTTATCAAAAAGTTTTGGAAAGAGTTACATATATATATATATATAGAAAATAGGGGACTGAATACGCAGGTGTCTTTTTTCTCTCCCCATTTTCGCACGTTTTGCCTATTTATCTTTCTATTTATCTTCTATTTCTAACTCTATTTTCTGATGAAGGACTACAGACTAAAACATTTAAACACTTTTCATGCTATTTCAAGCGTTAAAAAATATGTTTCTTCAATGTACTGTGGCGCTTGGTTTCTTATTTCACTATACCTTTTGCACACGCACGTACGCACGCACACACACACACACACACACACATACACACGCAGACACACACACATATATATATATACAAAAACCAAGATCTTTTATTCTCGTTGCATTCAATTCAACGTATTTCTTCCTATTTATGAAGGCAATATTTATCCGTAATTTTATCGAAATATTTACATCTGCTTCCACAGAATCCTATACCACAGTGTGAGAGTATCACACTTCAGGGTGATAGCAGGAATTGTTTATTCAAACCATTAAGCTGTGCTATTCATATATATATATATTTGAAAAAAAAGGAAAAGAACTTCTCTCGTAGTTCTAAATAATTTGATTTATTTTTATATTATAATATTATGAGTTGGTAGATCTAGCATGTTGTTTGTTAACTTCGGTCGAAGAATTTTAAAGATTCCTGGTTAACTTTCTTGAAGAACTCTCTTCTGGCATTCATCGGTGGCGATTGTCAAACCTTACCTCAGTTTGACCAGCGCCACCGATGAATGCGAGAAGGTTCTCCAAGAAAGTTAACCAGGAATCTTTAAAATTCTTCCACCAAAGTTAACAAAGAATTTACTAGATCTACCAACTCATAATAATATAATATTATAAAATTAAATACATTTTTTTAGAACTACAAATGAAGTCATTCTTTTCCTTTTTTTTCAAATATACCTAACTGTACCAAGGATCTCACGCATTTTCAAATATATATAACCCCCCCGCCCCTCTTCATTTTCTGATATATATATATATCAGAAAATGAAGGGGGGGGGGGTATAAAAAAGAAAAAGAAAAAAGAAACGACAAGCCACAAACCCTCAATCTCAATTTTTCTTTTGAAAAGCATAAGAACTCTGAAACCGTTAAAGGAAATAAATAAATATTACATACATAATTATACATACATATACATAATATATACATACATATATATATATATATATATATATATATATTATATATATATATATATATATATATATATATATGTGTGTGTGTGTGTGTGTGTGTGTGTGTGTGTGTGTGTGTGTGTGTGTGTGTGTGTGTGTGTGTGTGTGTGTGTGTGTGTGTGTGCGTGTATGTGGTGTGTGTGTGTGTGTGCACGTGGTGTGTATGTGTGTGTGTGTATGAATATATATATATATTCTTGTTTGATGACCTGTGATAAACACAGGTGAAACTCCAGAATAACAAGTCTCATTCTCCAGCCTTAATAAAATCAAAGTGAATATATATAATAGGGAATTATAAATATAGGTCTTCGTAATGCATTTTTAATGTATAAACAATATTCACATACATTCATTAATATAAGAAGAAACACTACTTTACATTCCTGACCTTCATATGTTAGTGTGCGTACTGTAATTAGTATTCAAAATAGATGTTAATTTTACACGTCTCTAGAGGGCTAATGCGTTGTAATTCTGGCATAATAACGCCAGAATTACCATCAGGTAATTTGATATACAGCATTGACATGGATTTTATTTTCAGGGGCAATGCAGAATCTGAGGTGTCTTCGTCGCGCAGATAAGTAGAATTAGTGGTACAAATGCAACAAATCCTACAAGTATAAATTCGGTGAGAAATAAAGGACTTTCCATAATTTTAATGCTCAATCAATTGATATGACAAAATAAGAATAGCAATAACAGTGTCCTTAATGTGTTCATGGGTGTTAACAAGCAAATATTAAATGCAAATACTATCGGAAATCCTGTATACATATGTTGAGGTTACTAACTGCCAACTTGATATCAAAATTAACTGTTATTGGATGTCTGTAAACTTGATATCACAGAAAACGTGTGTGTGCGTATGTGTAAGTGTCAAAAATAAGACAGAAGTGGAAGGTTTAGGTTTGTAAAAGAAAGATAAAATATGATAGAGAGGAGTGGAAAGCTTTATTGCTTTCTAAAATGGACTTAGAAGGTTTAAACATGCATGGATTGTATGGAGCCGTCAATGGAAAACGAATAGATCACGGATACACACGAGAAAATCCTATCAATATTCAAAGTAATCCTGGTACCTAGAATACATTGTGCTACGCGCATTGTAAATATTAAGAAGTGAAAAAAAAAACATGGTAAAGAAAGTGAGTCTAAGGAAGGGGGGGGTGAAGAGGGAAAGAGGAGGTCTTGCTGGAATTGTGAATGAGAAAAGCTGATTTTCAGGAAGGATATGACATTTAGTATGGTTGGTTTCGCTGAAGAGAAATCAGGATGGGCATCAAATGTCAGTTCAGTCCGTGGCCGATCCAGGGTCATTCAATTACACTTCTTCATCGACGTCGTCACCCTAAGGCACTAATGATTCCCACAAGACACCCGAATGCGTATTTTCGAAACACTACCTGTTTGACCTTCAACACTACTGTTTATAAGGGCAATGTCATACCAAATCAAGTATCGACCTCGTGTTCCTTCTCCCCATTACCACCTGCCACGGGCTATATAATAGTTTTCTTCTTTGTAATTGCAACTCTAAAATGTCCTTTGTAATTGCAACACCAAACGCAGTATCAGATTTGTAGATGAAACCTGACAGTAGATTATGGAAGCAGCTTCGGGGCGTGCGAGTCAATAGAAATGGAACACACAATTTAGTTACTCATCACACCCACCCAGAAATACTTTTATCACATTCTTTCCCTTTTGTTTATCCACTTTTGCCGGACTATATGAATTTTCCTGAACAGATGGATCATTTTCTCATTAGAGAATAGCAAGTTAGCGTTCTTTTGATGCGCTCATAAATTCACCGCTCCCTACCATTGCACAGTCCGTATATCATACCCCACTGTATACACTGTTGCTGTCGTTATACCAACACACACACATTTTCTTTCATTCTTCTTTTTCATCCTTCCTCTTTTCACTCACAATCTCACGCTCACTACTCGTAGAGTACCAGTCTGTGACTACAGTTCATTCCATTGTATATGACTGATGGGCTCCCACCACTCATTACAATTATATCTGTTAGAAACTCGACACTTACCACTTGCTTACATTCAGATTTGCAAATTACGCATTCGCGGTATTCTTTCAAAGAATATTTATATTTTCTCTATTCTTAGACAAATGTTTCTCCGATCAAACCATTGAAAAGACCTCCGTTTGAGCACTCGATGCTCGCGCAGAGCAGAGTATATTATTATAGATAATGAGGAATCAGTGAGCCATCAAAACACAATTTATTAACATATTACATATGTTTTTCCGACGATCAGCACAAGGCAGGATCTGTTACAGATCGAACCTGTCTCTGCATTCATAAGTTTCTCGGATATGTTTTGCGCTTTCAAAGCATTTCATCCTATTGTAGCAATTCGATCCGTTCCATCGTCAACAATTGACATCATCCTGTTGATACAGCCTTTCCATTGGTTTAGAATTTCAGGCGTAGCTGTCCTCCTTTGACCATTGAAGTACGTTGGTCAATGAGTGGTCCACAGCTCCTGAACTCCCGAACTGGAGCCTTGCCACTGGATGCAGTTTAATGTCATACCCAGGATACCATCTACTAAATGCAGCGCTATTCTACATCATATTGTATATTAGGATAGTGTTGAACGTTCATTTCGGTTGGTGTGTATAATACTTAACATTTTTCGTCCTATTTAACCTTTACTGCCCTCCATTTAGGGAAAGTGTAAGCCCCATTGGGATGTACTAGCAAATACAAGGTTTCGTTAAATCTTCGATTTTAATTAGCATCAACTAATTTTCATTATTTTAAAATTATGACTGATTAGATAATCGTTATATTATTTGTTAAAGGTAATATACGCATAACAGCTCGGTTTTACGATATAATGAATGTTCAATTAGCTTAGTATATACTAACGCTGACTATGTTTTGAAATGTTTTGCTAATTTCTAAATTAATTAAATATGAATAATTAATATGAAGTTTCATGTGGCATTCGGTCATACGTAATAAATCAATTCAATGATTTGAAATTTAATAAATAACTAATATCGGATTTAAACAAATTAGTGCTCTGAATTTGATTAAAAAATTCGATAAATAATGTATGATATTTTTATTAGATAATGTGAACTTATTTTCCTGAAGAAATATCTCAGCCTATGATATACAAACAGAGTAAAATAGAAATTCACATTCATTTAAAGTTTGGTTTCTCATGTGGAATTTATTTTTTATGCAAACAAAAAAGTCTTTTTTCAAATAAATATGAGATTTTCCGAAATTCTGGTTGGCAACATAAAATTTGACTTGGGGAATTTTTTGTTTTGTTACGGCTATTTGTAAATACAATAGTTAATTTGTCAGCGAAAACATGCTCAATAGTTCTTCAAATTAGCGTATATTTTGTTGTAATTACTATTTGGGACCTAACGTTTAGGCAATATTTACCGAGTGCCTGCATAAAACAATAGAATTTACTAGTTTTCGAGGCGATGGATAGGGCGCCAATTTAGTTGATATATATATATATATATATATAAGAGGGTGTTAAAGGTTGCTTGAAGCATTGTGAAATATGTAAAATATGTAGTTTAGAAAGCCACAACAATGCATATGGGAAATCTCGAGGTAGGAAGTGAGTGAGAAATAGGAGAAAAGTGAAAAATGAGAGAAACGAAAACAAGACAAAGGTAGAAGGGTTACCGTAGTGGAGATTTAATCCCAATATTTCGGGCTCACGCCCATCAACGGGGGGAAAGTTCCAAAAGGGGGGGAACAGGCCAAGCCGGAGAAAGTTGTATTGTCGTTAAAACACAGGAATGCCGTTATGGGGAAAATTCAAACGATGGAAAGAATGCGCGTGCGCATGATAGGCTGTGGCAAAGGCTACTGACCAATTGGGTTAAATCAATAGGGTGCGCTAGCGCGTGAAAGCCGTACAATATGTGTGTGTAAATATATATGTGTGTGTATATGTGTATGTGTGCATGTATGTGAGTGTGTGTGTGTGAAAGATAGTGGGCTGTAGAAGCTGGAATTCAAAGGGTGTGAAAGGTGGTAGGTTGTATAAACATGTGTGCGTGTATAAATATAGATGTGTGTGTGTGTGTGTGTATGGGTATACATATAAGTGGGTGTGTGTGAAAGATAGTAGGCCGTAGGGGCTGTTACTGGTCACTATGGTTAGATTAGCCATGTCAGTTCATTTCTCTCAGCCCGGTTGTTAAGTGGGGGTTTGAGGTTCTTAATAACAAGTGCTTCCTTTATCCTTAAGGATCCGATGCTGCGTTCCGTCGCTAGGACTGTGACCAAGGGTCTGCCCTGTGGGTTTCCGCATTTAAGGATGTGTTTACGGAAGGAAGATGCGTTGGTGTTGACATGTTCCTTGATACGAATATGTAGGGGTCGGATGGTGCTACCTATGTAAAACTTGTTACATTTATCGCATTGAATCTTATATACGACATAGGTGCGTAGGCAATCTGCCCCCCATATCGGGCAGTTGCTGAGGGAACACGTCCCATCTGACTCGTCGGGTTTGGTGGAGAGGCATCTTCGGAGCGAAGGTCCTGTGTGGGCCAAATGTATGTCAAGTCCCTCCCTCCGTATGGCCCTGCGGATGGCGTTCGTGGTATAATACTCAGGTGAGGGATTTTAAAGAAGCACTTGTTTTTATCTAAGTTTCTAGTGGGTGTCTGTCTATTGGGTCTGGGGTCTCTAATTCCGTTAATCAGTCGCTTGGAATATCCATTAGACTTGAGTAGATTACGGAATTGCGTGGTATGGGTGAGACCACCCATCGGGTCGCTGCATCTATTAGTGATCCGTGTAAGTTCATTTAGGACATAGCCTCTCCTAGCGTTGTTGGGGAGGGCTGAGTTGTAATGCACAAATAAGTCCTTGCACGCTGCCTTGCGGTAGAAGGTGGTGTTTATGTCTCCTTCTTCCGAGATGTTGATACGGAAGTCGAGGAGGGCGAGTGACCCGTCTTCTTCAGGGTGTTCGATGGTGAAATCGACGTGATTGTCAGTGTCGTTAAAGATTTGGTGAATTTCATTCGCCATCTCCCGGGAAGAAGTGAGTATCAGTATGTAATCAACGTATCTGGAGTAGAAGGCGACGGCGTTGGGTTGGCAGGTGTTGAGTGCCTTGCGTTCCAGGTGGTCCATGTACGAGATCGCAAGTATGCCGGACAGACTAGAGCCCATAGGCAGTCCAGAGATCTGTTTGTACGTGTGGCCGAGGAAATTGAAGAATACATTATCCACAACGAAGGAGAGGAGTTGGTGGATGTCCGTGTGTGTGAGTCCGAAGTAGTGTAAGTTAGATGATCGGACTCGTTCTGTTAACAGGTCGACGGCTGGGAATGCTGGTACGGAGGTATAAAGGGCGACCACATCAAGACTGAAGGCATATCCGTTGTCCTTTCTGATGTTGGGCGCCAAATGGTGTAGTCGCTCCAAGACCTCGTTTGAGCTGCAGACGTGGGCTGGTAGTGTGTGTAGAATGGGTTTCAGTAGTGTGGAGAGCAGCCACGATATTTTGTAAAGTGGGCCCTCCACGCTAGAGACAATGGGCCTGATTTTCAAATCGGGTCCTTCTTTATGGGTTTTCACCAGGTGGTAGAAGGTGGGTAGTTTGCTGTTTCTAGTCGTTATTTTTTTTTTTACCTTCTTTGGCAGTTATCGTTGGACACAGATGTTAGTCCATATGGTGTTAATGCCTTCCTCGATTAGAGTCGAGGAGGTCCCTGTGACTTTCGAGTAGAGGCTGTCATCATTAAGATGTTGGAGAGCTAAGTTGTTGTAGGTCTTTCTCGAGATGACACAGAATTCTTTCCCCTTGTCAGAGGGAAGGTAAACAAGGTTCTTGGATCTTAGGTTGGTGAGAGTGTTAAATTGTGCATTGGTGAGGTTGCGTTTATTGTGTGTGTGTGTGTGTGTGTGTTGGGAAAGGATGTTAGAGATAGAATGTTTCAACCTGAGTAGTTTAGTGTCAAGTTCGTGGTTGGTGGGTGGGGGGTGGAGTGGGTTGTCGAGGTGGTACGTGGGGAGTGTGGGGTGGGTTGTGGGGTTGTAATCGATCTCGGTGTTGTTTTGGATGGCGGTTAGCCATTTTAGTTGATACGCTGTCCGACAGAAGTTGGTTTCAATGTCGAGTTTCAGTCTATCATCGAGACGCTGTGTAATGATGAACTTGAGTCCGAGGCGCAGGAGTTCGAGTTCGTCGTTGGTGAGAGTACCGGTTAGGTCGGTAACGAGGTGTGACGCATTGTTGGTAGGTAGATCGCTGTTGGAGGTGTAGCGGAAGGTGTTGTATCGCTGTTGCGGGGGTGTAGCGGAGGGTGTTGTATCGCATGCTGCCAATAAAAATACACGCACCTGTTGGTTTTCACTTTAGTTTATTATAAATTTCCGGTTGGCTGGGTGGTTCGTTCGATAACCGGATGGTTGTTTATATATTGTCAAAGATTTTTCGTCATACATTCTGTGACCTCCTCAGTGACTAGCTTTTTATTTTGTGTTTTGACAATACATAAACAACGATTCGGTTATCGAAACAACCCAATCAAGAGGAATTGTATAATAAACTGAAGTGAACACAAACAGGTGCGTGTGTTTTTATTGGCAGCATGACCCTCCAAAAGTATAACAATATATGTTTCAACACACCTTTTCAGATAGAAAATCTTGCAATCAAATTCAAAAATGAAATATATATATATGTGTGTGTGTGTGTGTGTATGTATATATTAAGTTGGAGTAGTAAGCATAGCACAGTGTGTAGAATAATAATGATATTATATACACATATAAACCGTATTAAATAGTGAGTTCTCTTTAAGAGTTGTAAAATTAATGGACGGAACTCCGTGTATGCACCAGTTGCCCTAATTGGGCCGAATTTGATGTCTCTGTCCAGAGTATCATAAATAAGTTTGTTGTTCTGTGTGGTCAGATTTACAATCATTTGTAGGTAGATAGACAAATACATATTTCAAGAACTAGCCCAGAAATTACACTAGATTCCTTTAACGCACTGAACCCTGTAATCATCGGTACCACTGCTAATACTAACACTAACGCAACAAGACTTGTTACAGAACCATACACCGAAGCATATAGCTCCCTCACAGTTACACACGGCGTCCTCGATGGTGTCAGTAATACAAGCAACCATGATAAAAGCGGTAATATTATTAGCTACACCAGTATTAATATAGCACAACCAATACAAAACCTTCGAACCCCATTAGATCTAGACAACCAACTGGAAATAAAAACACTAATGATAGAACCCACGCCAACCGAGCTCCCTCGGACCACCCTAATTACTCAATGCAACTCCAAGATTAAAACAAACTACACTATTAAAGGAAATAGTCTAATTAGGAGTGTGGTATATAAACGAAAGCTAATTACGGAAATCAAAACGCAAAAATACATTGAAGCATCAACCAATTATTTTAAAACGAAAGATATTATTCCAACACACACTCTTTCAAGCATAATAAATTAACCAATACAACCCCATTAGCCCAGGTATTTAACACATATAACGTCACAAATACTAAATATAATTTGGAATGGAATATCCGGAAGAAAATAAAACGAAATTGTAAAACTGAGAACGTGCGTGTGCTTGCTTTTCCCCCAGGAGATTTTCAGAATAATAATCGCTAAACAACCTCTTCTAAATGAATAAAAAACAGGAACTTATATTATCCAGCAACCACAAAATCCTAACACATTTCTCGGTTGATTAGAATTGAAACTTACGTAATTTAGATTTCCGTTGATTTCATGGAATGGATAGTAAAGACCTGTGCTAAGGTTTAAGGTTACATCTAAGAAGTTAACGATTTTGTAGTTATTCTCTATTTCTAATTTAAGGTTGTAGTTTTTGAAAAATTGTATTATGGATTACCTTTTCCTATTAATTTCACTATTGCTCTGGTTTTCAATTAAAAGTACCATATCGTCACAATATAAACCTCCGGTCATCTCTGGCATTTTCCTAAACTGTAGATTATCTAAGAAGAATCCACCTCGCAACAAACTACTAGCTGAATTTGAAAATCAAGTAATCTCTATTATACAAAATATTAAATTCAAAAGAAACCAATTTATCGGCCAGAAGTAAAGTCTACCTTGTGATCCTTCAGGAACGCCTCCTGCTAGTGATTGTAGCTTCTTATCTACCTTAAGGGCGGCGGCAATTCTTTGGCTTCTGTATTAATGTCGTAGTAGGCCTTTGGGTTAGCTTTCTTATATTTGGAAGTAATAGCGTTATGGGCCAAGTGGCGGAAAGTGGTGTTGTCGACTTCGTAAATATTATTATTTTTATCGGAAAGAACGAAAGTATTATTAGAAGACATAAATCTCTTAATAATCCGTCGTGTGAACTAAGTATTGATGAATGAATAAATATTCTAAAGAGATTACGCAATAGTGATTGCCTAAACACGAGAAATGAATTATTGACACGTTGTCTACACGTCTGGAAACACCTCTTACATAACTACAAATCTCCGGATTGAATTACAACATTCTAATTTATTATCACCTAGAAACTTTCGGACATTCGCAGTTATCTCCCTTACACCTCTCGCACCCAATTTAGTATTGACTGTGTGAAGTGATCGTTTCTGCGCATGCGCGTTCGTACGGTTGTCCTTCCTGTGCCGTATAACCATGTCCATTACGAGTTGAGGATCCGCAAAGGTGAAACAATTGTTCTCGGTATGGTGAACTAACTGTTGTGTAACCAATTCTACCTAACTCGTCCCATATACTGAGTGCTCTACCACTACGGATATTAACTTCCAGTGTTCTACTACTATATATATATATATATATATATATATATATATATATATATATATATATATATATATACATATAAATAAATATATTATACAGGGGTTGGACAACATAATGGAAACACCTAGCATCATAGCAACATAATTTTGAAATATCTATAAAACCGTCAAAAGCTTGTTTATTAATATGTTTTGTTACAATTGCTGTTTATCATCAGAAGAAACTAATTAAAATTCATTAAAATGACAGATCTATCGGACTTTCAAAGATGTCAAATTGTTAGTGCTCGTGTGGCGGGCGCGAGCGTAACGAAAACAGCCGAAATGTTTGGTGTATGAAGAAGTACTGTCTCGAAAGTAATGACATCCTTTGAGAAAGAGGGAAAGAGCTCCTCGTCGAAACAAAACTCCGGAAGAAAATCAAAACTTTCAGATAGGTACCGTCGGACTCTTACGCGAATTGTTAGAAAGGATCACAACATTACAGCTCCCAAAATTACTGCAGAGTTTAATGACCACCTCGAGAACCCATTTTCTACAAAAACCGTTCACCGGGAGCTGCACAAAGCCGGATTCCACGGGAGGGTTGCAATCAGAAAACCACTATTTTCAAAAACAAACGTTGCAAAGCGTTTAGAGTGGAGTAAAAACCTACAGAGTTGGTCCCTAGAGCATTGAAAGAATGGTATTTTCTCGGACGAGTCATCATTTACCTTATTTACGTCCACCGGCCAACTATACGTATGTAGACAGCCAAAAGAAGCATTTGACCCAGACTGCTTTCTTCCAACTGTTAAACATGGAGGAGGATCTGTGATCATCTGGGGGGCTATATCTTGGAAATCCGCCTTCCCAATGGTTTCCGTTCAGGGCAGAATTAACAGTCAAGACTATTTAAGCATTTTATCCGATCAAATTCATCCTATGATTGCGGAACTGTTTCGGGGGGAAACGTAATCTTTCAGGATGATAATGTACCAATTCACACAGCTAAAGTTGTTACTGAATGGCACGAGGTACATTCTAGTGAAGTTGAACATCTTATCTGGCCACCGCAGTCCCCAGATCTCAATATTATTGAACATTTATGGTGCATTTTAGAAAAACAAGTAAGGAGTCGATAACCTCCACCATCATCACTATAAGAACTGGAGACTGTTTTAGCTGAAGAATGGACAAACATTCCTTTGGAAACAATTCAAAATGTGTACGAGTCCATACCTCGTAGAATTCAAAATAAATTTGTTTGACATTTTAAGGTGTTTCCATTATTTTGTCCAAGCCTTGTATATTGGTTTTCACCTGTTGTTAGAGCTCAATGTCTCCTTGAACACAGAGATTCAGTGAGATTAGGCGGCACGTCCTCTAGTTTGTGCGGTTGCTGCTACGCGCGTGGGGTTTACTCTACGAACCTGATCAAATTACCGGGTCATTACATATACATAAATGTGTATGAATTTAACAGTGCAAATAAAGCGAACGAAGAGATAGGATGGTAATTATTTCATTGCGTTTGATTTTTTCAGAGAGCTGGTTAATCTTGGTATATCAATGCATCGACAAGCGCTTGCAGCGAATCGACATGGAGGAATTTCACTACACTTCCTCTTTAAAAAACATCCCGATCCCTTCTGACAACACCTATTAACAACACCTATTCCTCACGACCGCCTGAAACGGATTTTTAGCGTGTGGGTAGGTGTATATATATATATATATTTATATATATATATATATATATATATATATATATATATATATATATATATATATATATACATATATATATATATATATATGTGTGTGTGTGTATATGTATATATATATGTGTATATATATATATGTATATATATATAGAGAGAGAGAGAGAGATTACAGTAATCAAAGTTCAGTTTAAGTCATTTATTTGCTTACAATTGTTTCCTCCAAACCGGGGTTTGAATTCTTCGGAGCAACTATTTACTGATCTATAATATACTTGACCTCCTTTTCAACCCAAGAGACACATAAAATATATGCGCATATTGATCAACAGTGGGGTGACATTCATCAAATGATATAGCATGGCAATTTACATATAAAGGTTACAGGATAAAAATAAAATAAAAACAAGAGTGAAAATAAAGATAAACATGAAGCGTTGGCAGTCTATGAAGATAAAGCAAGAGGAAAGCTTAGAGTAGTCAGTGTATGAAACAATCTCCCGTGTAGCATGCACGCGTGTCTTATTTATACATGATTAGAGTGCGTCAGAATGATATTTGCAGGGTCAGGCAGTTGAAGCAGGCAATCGATCTTATTATGTAGGCTGAATTATTAAGTCATTTATTCTCATACATCTGTATGATATACAGTCTCGGATGCGGGGAAACACCAAAATATCAAAAACTTTCAACATACTATAAACCTTATTGTATCGTAGGCAAGGCCGTACCACTGTCCCTGCTCACACCACCACTCACATAATCCATGAGACGCAATATATATAGAGAACACGCGTCTATCGTATAATTCTCGGTGGTTCAGCATATAGTCAAGCTATAAACCGTATCCAGTCGGTTCTTAATTAATATATCATGCTGTCCAGATTCCGGAAGTGCCTGAGTGACTAAGGGGAATTAATGCGTAAGGGGAGGTAACTAGCTAGTTATCTTAGTTACATTACTATCCTAAACTACATTAATGGTGATTCAAATACGTGCCTATCATGTGAAGTTATAACTAATATCTAGAGTATGTTACCCATTTATAGGTTAGAGAGGTGTCCATTACGAAGTACAAGGGTGTATGTATTAGGATGATTACCATCCATTAATTAAGGGGTGTCATATCTGAACGTTCTATAAGAGGAGTCAGACTCTCAAGTTACTGCTCCATGCAAATGTAATATAACAGTAGGACCTGGTATGGTCCCACTATTATATATGCCACCCGGTAGGCTCCGGGTCAATGCATGCCTGCATCTCCAGTAAATCTTCGGTATGGTCCGGAGATCCAATCTCTCATATAAATGCACTAGTCTGGCCATCAAGCAATAGACAACCCCCATCTCAAATATAAATCAATTATGTATCACATCTACAAGCTAGAGTGGAGTCTATTAATAGGTACTAAAGGAGTTCACATCAAGATGATTACGTGCATAATTCATTGAACTGATCGCTTACAGTATATATTCACATAACAATACGATTATCTATCTAATCATCAATCTATCTCTTGGTGGTAATCCATGCACAGGACTAAGCTATCGCAACCAGTACCGTGTCCCCAATTTATACTAATCTTATATTTGTGCAATGCAGAATAAGTAGTCCACGGTCGAGATATCAGTATTAGAGGTACAAGGGGGTATTCCCAGGGTAGGTGGTACTAAAATGCTGTCAGTATTATCTTTAGAGTATAGAGATGGGTGTGGATGTGAGGTGTAAGGTGTGCTACTGATGTTAATTGCTAGGGGTGGTGCCGGTTCCAGTCTGACATTATTATATATAGGGTTTAAAGTTTTGGAACGAGTGTCGGAAGCGGTGTTGGCAAATTGCGAACACTTCTGATTTGTTATTAAGGAGATTATGTTTAGAGAAGATGATAGTATGGGTATCTAGTAGACAGAGGTTACAAAATTTATCAGGTGGTTTGTACGATGTTGCACTACCTACCACTTCCCATTTAATTGTATATATTTTATTTTTAGTTTTTAGATAGTGTATGTAGCTAGATAGTGAAGTGGAGTTGGCTAGACTGTGTTTTTTGAAAGAGTGGAGGTGCGAATTGTATCTAGTTTTGAAGCAGTTAGAAGTGGAGCCTATGTAGGTTTCAGAAGAGCTGTTAGGTTGTGACTGTACATGAGTATATGATATCCTTGGTTAAGCATTTTTTATCTAAAGGGCAGGTTGTACTTGATCTACAGTTACAATTACTCTGGATGCTAGTCTGCCGGTTACTATGCTGTGTAGAAGTTTGGATTATGGTTATGCAGGTTGTGGTACGCAGCGTTAATGTTTACACTAGTGCTATTACTATTATTTCCATTGATATTACGGTTATTTGTTATAATGTTACTTTGACTGTTATTTTGAATGTTATTTTGAAGGTTTATCGACCGTTGTGATTTAGTTTGTTGGAAGTAAGAATTAATTTTTCTTTTATTTGTACTAGCTATGTGGTATGCTAAGTTAGGCGTAGTAGAGTATGAGATCTTAATAGTGTTTTTGTTTAAAAGGCCGTGGTACCTGTGGCCGGATGGGAAGTGTTTATCTAGTAGTGAGAAGAAAGCCCTAGGAAGGTTGGTAGAGACGTTTAAATTGAAAGGAGGGTTGAAAAATGTATTATTTCTTCTTCTATTTCTGTTTTTTATGTCTGGTGATTTGTTTCCTTTAATGTTCCTATGGTCATTTCTGTGGTGCGGGTTACTCTTGTTGTTACAATCCCTATTAGTGTGTGTGCAGTTGCTATTCCTATTATTAAATTTTCCCATGGACATGTTGTGTAAAATGATGTTGTAGCTATGTGTTTTTGTAGGTAGGAACTCTATCCCTGTATTATGGCCTGATCTAGCTAATGCCTGATTATAATACTGCGAGTTATTGTTAAATGTGTTTATGTCATAGGATAGATTAGAGATTCTATTAGATACTCCCTTAGAGATAGAGTTCAATATAGATTTAGGGTGGTTAGACTTGGTATCTACGTAGATGAGTTTTTCATTAGGTTTGTGGAAAGGTGCATATATCATTGAGTCTAAGTAGAGTGTGGCGTCTAGGAAGTTGACGTTTTTGGTGTTTTTGTCCATGGTAATACTAAGGTTAAAGTTTTTGAATGTTTTGTGCAATAGTTTTCTAGTCCTTTCTATATTGAATTTTTTATAGTCTATAAGTAGAAGTGCATCGTCGCGATACAAACCACCGCTGAGGTACGGAAGTTCCCTGTGGATTAGGTTAAGTAAGTATAGGCCAACCAAATCAGTGACCGGCGCCGAGTCACTAGACCCCATAGTAATGTCGAAGTTGTTTTGCGTATCTTTGCGGGTCCATAATTGGTCCTCAAAGGTGATTATTGTTTTACGGGCCGCAAGTATGACATCAATCTGGGGTGTAGTCAAGTCACTATTGTCCATGGCCATTATATATATATATATATATATATATATATATATATGGGCAGGTGTGCGTATGTATGTGTGTGTATGTATGTATATATGTGCGTGTGTTTGTATGTATGTGTACGAATGTGTACTTGTGTGTGTGTGTGTATGTATATATATACAAAGATGCGCGTACGTGTGTGTGAGTGTGCGTATGCGCGGGTGTGTGTACGTGTGTGTGTACCTCTCTGTGTGCATGTATGCCTATATTTGTGTGACTATTTATGTGTGTGTGTATATACATGGATATGTGTGTAAACTTCTGGGCGTACATGTGTGAACGTTAGCACACAAACTACTCTGTATGTATCTGTCCGTGTGCAGGTGTATGTGTGTGTGCGCGTGGGAGTGGGAGCTGCCAAATACAGCAGTAATTTTGCTGACGGGACAGTGGGTGAGTAACAGCTCACGCCCTGATGGTCACCGGGCTGCTACCAGTAGTCAGTATAATGATGACGTCACTAACCAGTGACCAACTCAAGAAAGCGCAAAGCGGAGGAAGGTGGTCGATATAGACCCGTAGGGTCAGAAGCCCCAGAAAGAGGATATGCTCCGAAATCAATGCACGTGTCCGAGGAACCTGCGATTCCAGAATCAGGTCGATCCACACACAGATCGCACCTCGAGCTGTGCGCAGGGGAAACAATCGTAAGACACAATAAATTGAGTTCCGATGCATCACTGATTTTTCGTTTTCCATTCTATATATATATATATATATATATATATATATATATATATATATATATATATATATATATATATATTCCATTTTGACGTTATAGTCACTTATATATTACAAAATACTGTTGGCTTCTTGCTCACACTAATTTTTATATTTTCATATATATATATATATATATATATATATATATGTATTGAAGTTTCCGTTGAAAATTGAAAAAGTCATAGGAGTGAAGAGTGCTCTATGTAAGTACCAGACAAGATTTAATGTAAAATAAACAATACAATATAATTACCTCATCAATTATATTGTATTGTTTATTTTACATTATATATATATATATATATATATATATATATATATATATATATATAAGTTTACGATTTTGTGTGACCGCCTAAAACTAGTAAACTACCGGACCAAACTCCTCAAAATTACATGTACATATTCACTATACACTTGGACAGGTAACCGTCGAAAGAGTTTTACTTTGCAAAGCAAGGAATTCATTTAAATTCAATTTATCTTATTTTCTAATGAATATCAAAAGAGATCATCCTTTTTGTTTTGTTTTTTATGTTCTCCAATCAGTAGATAAGAGAGTGAGAGATGTGAGGGAGAAAGAAAGAGAGTAAGAGATGAGAGATAAAGAGAGACAGTGGGAGATGGGAGAGAGAGAGAGAGAGAGAGTGAGATGATGAGAGAGAGAAAGAAAGAGAGAAAGGGGATGA
The DNA here is from genome assembly GCA_964016885.1 of Eledone cirrhosa. NCBI lineage: Eukaryota > Metazoa > Mollusca > Cephalopoda > Octopoda > Eledonidae > Eledone > Eledone cirrhosa. The sequence goes on from OZ024740.1 coordinate 376,036,193, forward strand.
GAGAGAAAGACGATGAAAGAGAGAGAGGGGAAGCTTCCAGCGTTGTTATCTTTTATTTATTTATTATTTTTACACTTTTTAACTCTCCCGCTTCCTTAACGTTATTTATCTTTTCTTTATTTTATGTTCTCTATTCTGTAGAGAAATGGGGGATGTGAAAGAGAAAATGAGAGAGAGAGTAATGGGATGGGCGAGAGAGAGGGAAAGTAGCTAGTGTTCATTAACTTTTATTTATTTATTATTTTTACACACTTCTTAACTCCCCCAATGTTATTTATATTTTATTTATTTTTTGTTCGCTATTCTGTAGAGGATGAGAGAGAGAAAGAAAGAGAGGAGATGAGAAAGAGAAAGGGAGTGAGGCGGATGGGGAGTGAAAGACAATAAGAAAAGAGAAAAGATGGGAGAGAGAAAAAGTAAAGAGGCAAGAGAGAGGGAGGGTGATTGGAGGGATTCTTTACCAAACGTGTGTCCGCGTTTATATATCTATTTACACACACATATGTGTGTGTTATGGGGGATGGGAGTGTTCTTTAGCAGACCATATATGTTACCATCAAAGCTTATTTTCTACATATATCTAAAGAAATCACAGATGCTTTTATAGAAGTTGTATGTATGTATATATTTAACAGACAAAAAAATGGTATTTTTAAAATATATTATTTAAATATATTATTTTCCGCTGTAATTTGAATTAACACAGAAAATATTTTTTTTGTAGTGTTTGGTGTTTTTTCGTGGGGAATGGATAAAAAAATGATAATTTCAGAATACAATCTGAAATCCCAATATTTTCTATATATGTCTAAAATTAATTACACCTAATATACATTCATATAAAGAGATCATTTAAAACCACTTTACTGAGTGAAGAATACATTCTACAGTTGTTTCTATTTCGGAAAGACTGTAGTGTGTAATAATAGTTTCTACTTTTGGCACAAGGCCAGCAATTATTTCAGTGCATTACTGGTACTTTATTTTATCGTTTGGTGTGTAATAATTGTTTCTACTTTAGGCACAAGGCCAGCAATAACCCAGTACATTACTGGTACTTTTTTTATCGACACCGTAAGGATGAAAGGCAAAGTTAACCTCGGCGGGATTTTAACTCAGAATAGCAAGGGCCGTAACTCTATGCGTCAAAGCATGGCGTCCGACCCTCTACCGATACTGCCAATTCAATAATATCACTTCAAATGCCTAGGAAATGTTCCAGATCATTATATGGAAGGTCATCTTCAGAGGCTAAGAGAAAGAAAACACAGCAATCTGAAGAAAGTGAAGAAGTTCGCCATACCCGTCTAGCTGCTAACAAAGCCCAAACAGCTTTAGCACGAACACACCGTTTGGATGAAAGAGAACAAAGGACTGCTGCTACACCTGAACAACAAATTAAGGAACAACAGCAAATCAGACGAAATGCTAATCAAGCACATCGTTCTACTGCCGGAGCAGGAAAACAGCCCCAAGCAAAATGAACTGGCTGATGGGTGCTTTTTCTTATGACCCCCAAAAGGACTACAGCAGTAATCCACAAATCAACATTGGGAAAATGAACAAATACTGCCAGTAGTGTGGTGCCAAGTGGTGGGCAGCAGAAACACCAAGCCCATGCTGCTCAAAAGGCAAAGTGATCCTTAAAACAATACAAGAACCTCCTGAATTTCTGAAGAATCTGCTCCTTCAGCATACACCAGAAGCACGACACTTCAATAAATACATCATAAAATATAATTCTGCCATTCAAATTACCACTTTTCGGGCTGACAGGAATGTGACTGACTTTAGATTCTGTACAACTTATAAAATTCAGGGACAGTGGTACCACTTAATGGGTGGCCTTCTGCCACTTTCACAGGAGCCTCACAAATTTGTGCTGGTTTACTTCATGGGTGGAAATGAAACACAAGAACAACAAAGATGTACCCATGTCCATGGTGAATTGCAGTGCTACATAGTCATACATTTACAAGAAATGCTTCACCAACATCACATGTACGTCAGTGTATTTAAATATGGACTGGATCATATGAACAACACCAGAGATCCTATAATCATCATTACGGCAGACAAACGCCCAGCTTCAGAACATGAACGCAGATGATGAAGTTGCAATCATAATCGTAGATGAACAGCATGAACGACATTTTTTTGCAAAGCAAAGTGGACATTTGCAGCAAATTTGTGAAACTCATAGAGCCTATGATTCACTCCAATATCCGCTCATCTTTTGGAATGGTCAAGATGGATATCATTTTCAGCTATGGCAGATCAGCCCAGGAATGGGACAAGAGACTGGCCGATCAATCAGCTGCAAAGTATTCTATGCTTATCATTTCATGGTACGGGATCACTTCAACCAAGTTCTGCGATTCAAATAAGTAACCAGCATGAACGTACGCAAGATGCAATAGCCTACGTCAGAAAATTTGGTCGGCCAGTACTCTTCATTACATTTACATGCAATTCAAACTGTTCAGAAATATCAAATGAATTATTTCAAAATCAAAATCCAAAGGAACGACATGACCTCATTGCTCTGGTTTTCCATGAAAGGCAAAAAAAACTCATCTGGCACCTGAAAGAAGGAATAATCTTTGAGCTAAGTGCTTGGATGATCACTATTGAGTGGCAGAAGAGAGGTCTTCCTCACTCTCACACACTAATCTGGTGCAAGGAGAAAATAAGACCAGATGATGTTAATAAGATCATTTCAGCAAAGTTGCCTGATAAAGGTGGTGATCCATAGCTCTTTAAAACCATCAAGTCCAAACTCAATCATGGTCCATGTGGAGTCATCAATCGAGCCTTTCCCTGCATGAAAGATCAAAAATGCATCAAACATTATCCTAGAGCTTTTATTCGGGAAACTCGGACTGACAATAATGGATACCCCCTTTATCGTAGGCGTAGACCAGGACATGGAGGCACTACTGCAAGCCTAACAGTTCGAGGAGAGGAGCTGACCATAAACAATCAGTTGGTCGTCCCACACAACAAATTGTTGTGTAAACCTTTACAAGCTCATATAAATGTTGAGTATTGCAGCTCAGTCAAGGCAATCCTATATGTCACAAAATATATCAACAAGGGCAGTGACATGGCTACCTTTATTAATGACAAAAACTCAATGATGGTGGGCTGGGTGAGGTCAAACGGTATCAAACAAGTCAATACATCTCCAGCAATGAAGCTATCTGTCGAACCGTTGGATTATATATCCACCAACGCCAGCCAACAGTGGTCAACCTCACAGTCCATCTGGAAAATAGACAGAGAGTGTACTTCACTGAGATCACTGCTCATCAGTTGGCACAAGCATCACATGACACTACACTAACTGCTTTCTTTAAACTCTGCCAGAACCATGCATTTGCTCGATCCGTCCTATATGCTGAAGTCCCAACATACTACACCTGGACCAATTTCAAGACCTGGAATTGAAGAAAGGAGGGTCATTTAGTGGAAGGTCATGAAGTCATGTCAAGTGATGCTATTGGGCGTGTTGACAATGTCCATCCCAACAACAGAGAATGTTTTTCTTTACAGCCACTTCTGCATACTGTTCGAGGACCAACGTCATTTGAGGATCTTAGGTGCTTCAAAGGAAGGGAGTGCGCAACATACCAAGAACCATGTAAACAGCAATCACTCAAATAGCCAGTCAAATAAGACAAGTATTTGCTATTAAGCTCACAGCATGTGGAAATGATGAAGCTCATCTACTCTGGCAGGGGTACAAAAACAATATGTCGGACGACTATCTACACCTAGCCTGAAGACATCATGGCAATATGTATATGGAATATACCCCCAGGATGTACAATCAAGCTCTCTGAGACCTGTCCCA
>OZ024740.1:376050048-376097548 GCA_964016885.1 Eledone cirrhosa
GTTGAATTATGCATTTGAAAATATAGTAATGTAGGAACATTTCAATGATACAATCAATATTAACTCTACTATTACTACTACTACTACTACTACTACTACTACTACTACTACTGCTACTACTACTGCTACTACTACTACTACTACTACTACTACTACTACTACTACTACTACTACTACTACTACTATTACTACTACTACTACTACTAAGGAACATATGAATGCACGTATATATGATACCGTGCGTGTATTTATATTTATATGATTTAGTTGCAATACAAACAGAAAATACATACTGGGTCTTATACGCTCGACTAAATCTCTTTATATCATTGCCCAGTCTCCATGGAATATAATGACTTAAACCTGTAAAAGAATAGAATAAAAGAATATCTCCTACGTATAGTCAGTCATATTCCTGTCTCTCCAATATAGTATTCTTTACATTGTGGGCATGTACCACAACAGATCAAGTTTATTGATTTGCAATTTATATTTTTATTTATTTAAACATTTCGTTGTTTTCTGAAAATGTGTTCAGTCTTTTCAATATATGTCTAGCCAAGAGGTTAACACATGTTTGAACTAGTATTATTTCTACTTCTGATTTAAATCTTACCTTAGTTAATCATTTATATTGTGTACTTGTCATCTACTGTAAATTTTGGTTATATTTGTCAATTTAGTTCGGTATAAGCATTTTACTAAATATTTATTTTTAGTTTTACTTTGTTCAATATTTGTTTACTCTCACGACAGACAAGGTTTAGACGTGTTGTTTCGGGGATTCTGCTAGAGTCAGCAGCAACACACACAAGCACGTGTTGCTACCCAATTCAGCCCCCCGATAAAATATACCAAATGATTGATATATTTACACAAAACAAAGCCGAAACACATCATGGTTGTTTATTTAGATTTATCGCCACTATATTATTCATTCTTTTAGGAACGTCAGTAGACTCTCTGAGGATGTGGCCCCACGACATGTGTTGGCTGTTGCAGCGGGTGTTGTCAGATCTGCTCTTCTTTAACCCTTCCCCATGTTTCCATTGTTTATACAGTATAAGTAATTATGAAAATTTAATAAATTGTTTATAGTGGTTATAATTGTAATACTAAAAGAAATGGCTTTCAATCTTGCTTTTAACTTTTCCCATTTCATTATCTCTCTTTCATTTCCACTGATTGTCCCCCACCTCCGCCACCTATCCATTTAACTACTATGATAAACTCAACCAAAGAACTACCGAGACCAGTGACCTATTATTTCATACCCTACAAATATTACTACACCCTCTCTACATCTGTCCATGCATCGAGTACTCACATGATTAGAGATCTCCCCAGTCTCATCACCGCAGACTATCTATAACCAAGTTCCCTCGGTAGAGCACTTTTCCATCCCTAATCCAACTACCCAGTGATCGCCTACCTAACATAATGCAAAGGAAGACCATCGATTTCTCTACCTCCAAAATGCCCTTTCCTAGCAGGAAGTCATACGTCCGACTCCTGCTGCAGAAGACTGACATCAAACGACTTAGATGGCGTGCATTCTTCTTCAACCACATAACCAGCTGCGTGACAACCGCCAACAGAGAGAGACTTATGGATTCAAATCCATTTCAACTCCACCAACCAACCCACTGCTTGCTGAATTTGAAGCAGATCTCTTCTCTTTGATCAAGAATATTAAATTCAAAAGGTACTCTAACGAGTTCCAGAGGAAACCCCAACAATTCCCCAGTGAACTGAACCAGTAAAAGAATAGAATAAAACAATATCTCCTACGTATAGTCAGTAATATTCCTGTCTCTCCAATATTGTATTCTTTACATTGTGGGCATGTAGCATAACAGATCAAGTTTATTGATTTGCAATTCTGAAGAACAGGGATGACCTCCTGGTATACTCGGATAAAACTAACCATCTGTACCCCATCGACCATGAACATTAAAACTGGTTCGTCTACAACGGCCTCAATTCTAATTATAGAAAGACCAACCACTCAACTATCAACACAATCAATAAAACGGGCCAGTGGATTACCTCTGACCACCTAATCAAAGACCGCATCGAATCAATTAGCACACAGGAGTCACAGTTCTCCCTGAAGGACCACAGGTGAGACTTCAACAGGAACCCAACTATACGTCTAATCAATCCCGCGAAGTCGGACATGGGATGGGTTAGTAGTTAACTGCTGTTGCAGCTCTAAGTTAAAAAGCTGATCTGATAAACTGGAGATGTGATGAACGCGATAGCAATACCAGGAACATGATGACACTACAAGGGGCTCTACACCTCAAAAGTGACGTGGACATGCTGTATCTATCACGACAGAGAGGAGGAAGAGATCTCATTAGCTGTGAAATGTGGATGAAGTCTGGGGAAAATAATCTGGCCTAAATGAGAGATTATTGGCACGAGTAAGAAATACATAGCAAAGAAAAAGGGATAATTTAAGCAAGGCAGACAGAAACACATAGATGAAAAGAAATAAGCAATGTATAGTCATTTCTGACTTGAAATGTCCGAGACAGTTGACAAAGATACGAACTGGGAATGGGCTCAGGAAAGTGACTAAAAAGATGAAACTGAAGCCCATATTTTCGCAGCCCAGGAAATGATCAATATCAAGTTCAATATTGACAAGTCAGTGAATTTCCCACTTTGCAAGTTGCATCGTGAGAAAGGTGAAAAATTAAACCACATTATTAGTGAATGTAAGATGCTTTCTCAGTAAAAGTGCACAAGAGAAGCAACGACAACATTGCTAGAATGGTTCGTTGGAAGCTATGTAATAAGTATGTACATGAGCAGAAGTGAGAAATTGTATGAGCACCAGTATGAGATCTTTTGGGATATGACCATTCAATGCGGCCATTTCATCGTAGCTAGGAAGCCTGACATTGTTGTCGTAGAAAAAAAGAAACAGGTCAAAACAGCAAACTAAAATGTATACTCTTGGATCAAAGGATAATCTACCGATTATTTAACACTTTTATATAATATATCACTTTAAACAATGGTATTAAGATATTTCGTTTACAACCAAATATACCATGATAATGGCAAACGTATTCTATATATAAATCTATCCAACCACCTTGTTTGTTCACTAAATGTCATATCTGAAGATATTTTCATTCGTTATAATGCGATTCCTGTTCTGGGCAGATAAATATCCAAACCAGAATATACTTATGGACATACTGCACATACAATAAAAATGACTAACAATGGTCTTTTACTATCTATCATTTTACCACATCCACCTTTCTATCGGTAAATAAGCATGATGAGATAGAGATTGATAATAACCATCAAACCAATAATATATAAAAAGTTCCCACGGGAAATAAACAACTATATTTCAAAAGAAACTGTATTAAGCTGGAAATGAAAGGTGAAAAGATTTTGTAAGAATAGAAAAATAAAAGAAGTATGAATATAGAATATAAATCAACGTCTATTTAAAACGCATTGTAGTTCAAAGAGCAACTTAAACTAGATCACCGAAATACTAAAATATGCATATGGAAATGCATTAAGTCTGATTGTAAATGTATCCCAAATAATAAAATAATAATGATAATAATATGAATTGTCTTTGAAGCCACACGTATATTAATGTTGTTTTTATGAATTCCACCTGTAAAGAGTACACAGCATGTTCCAGTAATTTATAGCAATCCAAATGTAAAAGTCACTTATTGATACGATTGATTTTTTTTTTTTTTATATTTAGTGCTGTGTTTATTCCTGGCTCTGAAGTGGAAAAAGAAACAAATGAATATTTTTTTCATTATAACCACAATAAAAGCCTTCGAACTGAATCATACTGTCAGTGGTGGTGGTGGTGGTCGTCGTCGTGGTTTAGTAGTAGTAGTAGTAGTAGTAGTAGTAGTAGTAGTAGTAGTAGTAGTAGTAGTAGTAGTAGTAGTAGTAGTAGTAGTAGTAGTAGTAGTAGCAGCAGCAGTAGTAGTAGTAGTAGTAGTAGTAGTAGTAGTAGTAGTAGTAGTAGTAGTAGTAAACCTAACTTCAGTACAATGTTATATATGTTACGGAAAGTGTATTGTCTAGTCAGTCAATCGACGTACATGACTGGCTATACTGACAACGAAAGAAAACAATGTAATGCTGGTAACAATTCTATAGGAATTCTGAATATTGATGTTTTACACTAAATAATACAGGCATTTCAGCCTATTATTTATGTCACTATACCGCTTAAATAGGCATCCATCACAGGATGGGCAATCAGATTTCTATGGTCTGGTGATTATAACGGAAGATGCAACTGAAAAGACTTAAGATCGACAAATTCCTCTTCGACCAAGCACTCATCAGATCATCAATTTTCTATTTGCTGTGAGGTTTTGGTTCTGTGAGGGGTTTTGGTACTGAAAAGTGAGCAAACTTTTCAAACATAAAGGGAAAATGCTGTGGATATTTCAATTCGTATTAGATGAGGAGTGTTGATGCTGCAGAAACAATGCTGTGGATATTTCAATTCGTATTAGATGAGGTGTGATGATGCTGCGAAAAATGTTCTCTAGATAACTGCAGTCACCAAACACTGCTCAAAACGGTGGTATGCTCGAAGAACCAAAATCACACTATTGGGTCGTTAAATAGTAGGATCTAGCAGTGCTGTGATCAAATTTCGATCGGTTTAAAGCAGACTATGACTGTAGGTTGGCTGGGCGAATATCATTGGGTTTTAGCCCAGTCATTAGTGAGGATGGAAATCTACAAATTATGGTAGCCAGGGCTTGATGGGAAAAAGAAATGAACAGCTATTGTGACCATTTATCTTTGATGACATTATCCATCACTCGCCTCTTCCGTATGTCTTAGTACCGAAAGTTTTCCATCGGTATCAAGAGACGTCGAAAGGTATTCTGCGTAAACCAAGATTGGAAGGAACCGTTTATCCACACGCGTTCTACAGCACAATTATTGTGTCAGATACATTTGCAAAGGAGTTTGTCGGCAATTTTCTGGAGGTGTACCAGGAAGTAACGAGAGCATCAACCATAAGAAGTCGATGAACTTGAAACCTGAGACGTTGGAACGTATGTCTATGGGTGCAATTGCCTTAGAGTGTGATTTAGACCAGAATTCTAAGACAAAAACTTACTCCAGGCTAACTCTAAAATGGGTCGAGAGAAATCTATACTTGAAAGGCGAGGGGGAAGTAGGTAATATATATATTATGTCGGTGGTATAGTAACACTTGACAGTCGTGCTTTGTTTACGGAAACATCTGGCTAGATTCGAGTGTGTGCTCTTCTGTTTCCTGTGGAAGAGTGTGGGTTTGCCGGTCTGAAGTTTCATGTGCGGGCAACGATCCCTACAAAAGGATCTCAGAAGAATGGGACTGGTGAGATGCAAGCGCGAACTGAGCGTAACGCATAAGCAGATTCCTGGACAACAACGACGCTGATAATGTCGTTTCGTCTTTCATGATTGGCACCTTCTCACCACATTTTGCCTTGGCAGAGTCACTTCCAGGCTCATGAGCAAACTGTTGCTGGATAATTGACATTAGAATTGTCGCCAGATGTACACTGCACTATATCTAATGGAGTATATAATAGATTAAAGGTCAAGCTCTGCATTCTATAGGGGCCCAGTGGAAATAGGTGCATTGATGACATGGATGTGATATTTTATTCTCTATCAATTATTATCTGTTTGTTATTGTGTCCTTATATCTAATTGGAACTCATCTAACTTTTACTCAACATCGATCCTTTGTTTGTTTCCTAAGTATTTCGGATTTGGTTGAAAGGACTGAAGGCAACACTTTTCTCTTCGGCCAATCCCTCGTCGACTTTTTGTCTTTCACATGGAAAGAAAAGTGAGAGTGGAGAGAGACGTCCTGCGCCTCAGTATATTTCCTAAACTGTGGGTGAATATGATGAGAAACGGCCTAATCTCAGCATGCACCTGTAGGCTGGTTAATTTGAGGTGGAGTGTGGTGCCCTTTTCGGGTGCCCTGGAAGTGTCGGGTGGTTCAATATTGGTTGGGTACCTGCTTCGACCCTTGGTGGTCATCCCTCCCGCCCTCCATAGGGGAATTATCATTGTTGTATTTTTTGTATATTGTTAGTGTTTTTTATATTGTTTACTGATTTGTGTGTAAACACGCAACCGTACCCATTTATTGTATTTCCCCCTATGTGTCGGCCCTTGTGGCCAATAAGTTAAACAATCATTATTATTGTTATTATTATTATTTCAATGCAGCGAATTACATACGCCATTTTTTCTTCTCTAATCATAATATTTTTGTTTAAGAATATGATACAAACTGTATCCTGTCTCATACAAATATAGATAAAGTTTATTACGCAGCTATAAACGATGGTTCAAAGACATTTAATTTTGGAAAACCAGAAGAATTCTCAGAATTATGAATCTCAAATGTTTTTCAAAAGAACATTTAAATATGGAGCTTATTAGTCTACATAGAAATATTCATTACAACTTCATTCATATTATTATGTTTGTAAAATAACGTAGATTTACAAAAAAAAGACGTTGTGATATAAATATATATCGATAATTGTGATTTTATATTTTTAAAATAACATGTTTTTATAGAGGAATACGTAGTGCTTTGGGAAGGTTTGCATGAATTTAGTTAAAGGCACATAAGTCAAGAAAGAAACGTGTTACTAGTGCTGGAATTGGCATGAATAATCTTGATACTATCCTTGAAATACCTATTCAATAAATCAGCCGTTACCATCAACAATCTACTGGTTGTGGCTTTTGATGTTCCAGCTTGCTCAACAAACACTTTGTGTGGATCAGACCGATATTTTGTTGTTTTTGAAAAAATGAATTGATCTCTCTATTATTTATGTGATATAGAAGACTACCATGGAAAATTCCTCAGACTGTGTGCCTTAACAGTCGTTAGGAATGTCACTAATTAAATTTTTGACTTTTCATCTATACTTTCTTGCACCATGTGAAGACGTTTCTGTTTTCTCGTGGTGTTAGGACCAGTAACAGGCATTGTACATTTGGCTACTTCTGTAGAATCCCAGTCAGCGATTTCAAGCGCTTTTCAAAATCTATAAAAGACATGAATTCAACGAATCAAGCAAACACTGTACCCACATATATTTATAATATATATATATATATATATATATAATATTATTCAAAATATTAATAAATGAGAAATATTATCATAACCAAAGTATATATTTTATTATACATATTTCAAAGGTAGAGTGGTGTTTCAGTACGTTTTCATCACATAAAATATGTATACACACACACAAACACATATATATATATATATACACACACACATACACACGCACAGATACACACACACACACATATATATATGTGTGTGTGTGTATGTATGTGTGTGTGTGTGTGTATGTGTGGGTGAGCGTGTGTGTGTATGTATGTATGTATGTATGTATGGAAGTATACACAAAGAGAGGGTGGATAGAGATAGATAGACAGAATAGATAGACAGGTAAATAGATAAATGTGGATAGGCTTTTTATTTCAATATACAACTCGTGTATGTGTATGCATATGTGTGGTTGTATGCGTACGTGTCTGCGTGTGAGTGTGAGGGTTAGTGTGTAAATGTTTAATTATACATAATAATATTCATCCTGAATACATTTTTACAGACGTTCATCACCGATTCTTTACCACATGATACACTATATATATATACATATATGTGTGTGTATGTGTGTTTGTGTGTGTGTGTGTTTGTGTTTGTGTGTTGTGTGTGTGTATGTGTGTGTGCATTTCCATATTATACATGAGATAATTGTATGAGTATAATTCTCTATGGCGGACTAAGAAGGTTGTCAATGTCATAGTTAAGTAAGATTAAAAATGATGTTTCGTATGATTTGATAAAGAGCAAATTTAATGAAAAGGTGTTTTATCTCCATATACATCAACCCGTTTGAAAATATATATTTTGCAGCCTATCCAGTACATGGATATAAGAAAATGTAGACATGCAGAAATATGTATATGTAAAGAAGTTATACATATATACATAATACTTATGTATAATTATCTATCTACCACTCTAATGCTTCTTATCTATATGTATCCTACTTATATACTTATATATTGACATACATTCACACGCACGCACACGCACACACACACATACACATGCACGCACACATACACACGCACACACACACACAAATATATATATATATATACATATATATGTATATATATTCTATATTGGATTTGATACGACATGAAATTTAATTTGCATTAGGAAGCACCTCGTTGGATCTCACATCAGGGCTTCTTACATAAGTACCTCCTACATTAGATTTGGATTGAAGCTGTGTTGAAAACCGATGATTCAGGCGTTAGTCTTTCACATAGAGACATACTTTTCATGGCGATATTATTACACATTTTAGTTAAAGTTTCAAGCACCGTCACTATAGTTCTCTGAACAATTTGATCGGTCGAACAAATTACTAAATTATACATATGTTTAGACGAGCAACTGTTACTCTGATAGGGAAAAATAGAAATACTAGCTCGATGGTTAATGTCATAGGTGATTGTGTATTTGTTCTGTCGTTAATAAGTTCGGAGTGCATCCATGTGTATTGGAGTTTGATGGTTCGATTCGATGTTTCATACATTGAACAAGACACTTCTAGGACGAATTTCCTTTCCGTAGGCATTTTCACACCAAAACAATGTGAATGACGGTAAGTGTACGAAAACGGCGTAGCAGCGTTTAATTGTGAGTCAATGCTGGTGCCTGTCTCTATAAATTACAGCTAAATACTTTTTTGTAGAATGAGACCAACAACATTTCTATCTCTGAACTTACAGATGAATTTAATATCTCGTCCATAATACGATTAACGAGATATTCATCCCCAGATACGAATATTTTCAATTTGCAGGAAAATATCTTCCTAAAGAGAATGTTAAAGGAGCGTATCTCTTATATCATTTAACAGGATTTAGAAAATGAATAAGCATATATTATGCATGTAAGCCGAAATGAGTGTGTGTGTTGCCTTAAATATTACATTATATATATACATACATTTATAAATGTATGATTGTATCTATATGTATGTGTTTCAAAATGCGTATGGATGTCTGCTTTCCGTTACTGTTAAGCATAGATTAGCACGTGCCAAATGTTTAAATCTTTCCAAAATGTTTCTATAGGATATATGATATATGAAATTTTAATAATAGATATTAACTCTACATAAGTTGGAATTTTAATATTCCCTGCACACATTCTAACACATAAGTTGAGAAAAATGTCCATACGGTTACCAGCAACAGCCACCTACACGCATTCACAGACATACATATTTTATGTCTCATATATATATATATGTCTCATATATATATATACATGTCTCATATATATATATATATATATATATACAAGATAACAATAATGCAGATTTCACTCCAATTTTTATATTGCCAACATAATACCATTATGCGCTTCGCAATTTTTGGCCGTGCGACAGAAGACAAATAACCTTTTGATGCCTGATATGGAAATATCTCATAGGAGCCCCAATTTATGTCAAACACAAACTGGAATTTAACTACAATGGCTCGTCTAATTTGAATAACGTGCATTCGTTTGACAGCTTAAACAACTATATATAAATATTCATGCATAACACTGCGTATATTAGATGTAAAATAAATCCTACGTCGATATGACAAGACATCCTCCTTCTTTAGCTTATTATTCTCTATTGAAGCCATGATGTAAAACAAATGGCTGAAAGATTGCTAACCATAGAGATATAAACGAAGTTTTCGTGGAAACGCAAAGCTTGTTTTCACTTGATTTTCTGGTTTTAGGTCTATAGTAGTATAATTCCAGTTCTTTTTATATATTTCTTTCTGGATATTAACTTTATTCTAGCCTACTAAATATGTTAACCTCCACAGATCCTTATATATTCATACACCCTATCATTTACCAAATCATGTAATCCCTTGGACTGGTGCCATTGTCAGTGTGTACCCATTTGTTACACATACCATTCTTAAACTGGGACTAGTGCATTTGTGAATCCCAAACTTGATATTTGAACTATACAATGTTAGTCTGAAAAAGATTTTGAAGTTGTATCAGGCATAGCTTATAACTAGAGCAGATGCTAGATCCCAGTCTAGCCGTATTTGTAGCTACTCTCTAAATCGAATATCGTGAGAGGGAACTTCTTTGAAATATTCCCATTATTAGGTAGATTGTCTCAAAATGTAGGACAACTATAGATGAGATAATACCCCATTTATTATTCTTTTGTGCATGCGAGTTTACATGAAGCTTACCACCTTGGTAATGACTTTATATCTTGATTCACTCCACAAAGAATAAAAGAATGTTTAGACAAACATTGTGTCAGTTTTGCAGTCTTCTAATATCATCTTGTTTATTAGTATCCTGTCTGTAAGTTCGACTGTGAACATCTTGTAAATCTATTCTTCCGGTAGATAATTACTCCCAATATATATATATATATATATATATATATATATATATATATATATATATATATATATATATATATATATATATATATATATATATATATATATATATATATATATATATATATATGTATATGTATATTATATTTGACAATATACCGTATGTTTAATTAAAAACATTTAGAAGACCATACGCTATCAAGTTTAAAGTAGTGAGTGACATAGTCACTACTTTAAAATGTTTTTTAATTAAACATACGGTATAGTGCCAAATATACTATACATACATTCATGTATACATCGCTATTTCAGAGCACAATTCCTAATATATATATATATATATATATATACATATATATGTATATATATATATATATATATATATATATATATATATATATATATATATATATATATATATATATATATATATATATATATATATATATATATTGTTATATTTGGGAGGCTCATGTTGCCAATAAGAAACACACGCACCATTAACTTTCACTTCAATTTATTATAATAAATTTATTAATTTAGGAATTTATAAATTTCCGGTTGGTTGGTAGGTTCCACAACCAGATGATTGTTTATATATTGTGAAAGTTCTTTCGTCACACATTATGTGACCTCTTCAGTGACTGGGGATTCTTTTCTTTGTGTTTCTGCCTCTCCTTTGTTCTGTCCAA
This sequence comes from Eledone cirrhosa, assembly GCA_964016885.1. Classification (NCBI taxonomy): domain Eukaryota; kingdom Metazoa; phylum Mollusca; class Cephalopoda; order Octopoda; family Eledonidae; genus Eledone; species Eledone cirrhosa. Next base: position 376,061,262 of record OZ024740.1, read on the forward strand.
CGCCATCTTTTCGAAAAACAAGATGGCGTAGGACAGAACAAAGGAGAGGCAGAAACACATAGAAAATAATCCCTAGTCACTGAAGAGGTCACAAAATGTGTGACGAAAGAACTTTGGCAATATATAAACAATCATCTGGTTGTGGAACCAACCAACCAACCGGAAATTTATAAATTTATTATAATAAATTGAAGTGAAAGCAATGGTGCGTGTGTTTCTTATTGGCAACATGACCCTCCCAAAGTATAACAATATCGGTTTCCACACACGTTTTCAGATAAACAATCTTGCTAAACAAATTCAGAAACGATATATATATATATATATATATATATATATATATATATATATATATATATATATATATATAAATGGTTCGTTCTAAATAATATTTTTGTAGAAATAATTTGTATGCTTTATTTTTATTGTTGTTGTTATTTTGATTTTCTATTTGTCACTCCTACATTGGGCTGTAGCCTGCATTGTGTTACATTAAAAGTGTTACATTTTTGTTTTATTCGCTTGTAGTCCATATTTATATTTGCTTTTTACCTTTTTCTATTGTGTTGCATTAATTTAGTTTAGTATCTGTTTATTTATATTTTAACGATCAGCTATTTGCTTGAGAGTTTTGTTTTTATTTTCACGACAGTATCGTACGTTTACTATTTTCAAGCTATTAATTGGTGCACAAATCTCAGGATTGCATTTTTGCCAGGGTTACTACTTTCATTTCATGGCAATAATTGGAAGCGAAATTTTTTTTTATACCCTCTAATTATTTCGCTATATTCCGTTTTTGCTTGTTATCTGTTTGTATTCCTATTTTATTTTACATATATATATAAATGGACAAATTATTTTGTTATGCTCTTCCTTCTGTTGTCCCGAACTCAGATAACAATGAATTCGTTCAAGAGTGAAAATAATATAATGGTAAACAATATAAAGAGTTGAAAATGTGAATTATTAATGACAGTTGATTATGTAATGTCAATGTTGAGTAGATTTAGCAAAAGATCCCTTCAATCGCCATGTGAAAGATAAATGATCTCATAAGATGGAGTTTGACACAAGCAGTTTTTATATGGCTGCAGTTTAAACAGTATAGAACATGTGTTGATAATCAGACAAACAAGATTGATTCGAGTGCCTGCGGTTAGGGATTGAAATGCTATGATAGTTACTAGACATGAATTTGCTAATTGGTGTTCGAGAACTGTTATTCCCTCCGGAAAACCAATAATTTCTGGATGAATATAGTTTAAACCTCCACACCTGTGGCCTACAATTGGAACTGTTTACGGACAAAGGTCAACAATTCTAGTATCAGAACTGCTGTGTCATACACCGAGAGACTGAGCTTCACTGAATTTCATCCTTATCTTCTTAAGGCACAATTTGAAAAGGTTCTTCTGCATGTTGCTCAGTATTTTCAAGGATAGGAATGCGTTTATTTTATATTCGACAATATGCTTGTACAAGATATAAACATTTATATCGCACATATCTCGATATCATATTTAAAACGTTGTTGGTCATAGTCACTCGTGCAGAGTCCCACAAAGGAATATTGCTCGTGTTGAAAATACATCTTTCTCAACTAGGCACTCAAGCGGAAGTACCAAATGATCCTGTGGGAGTATCAAACGCCAAACACAGGCAGATATAATATTCTTAGAAAGTTAGCATTGTATACCATTGCCTTGCATAATCCTGAAGCAAATACTGGAAGATATTACAACAATTTGACGAGATGTTGCCTCGTTGGGAGACTAATGAAAATGTCTATTTTACAAGTTAATTATATGTTGTTGATTGTACAAATGTTTTGACAATTATATGATGTAATATTTTCAATTAAATGAATATTTGGGGATAACTCCTCTTATCCACACTGTTTACATGCCCTCTGATGGTCTCTCAAAATCTTACAACTAAATTGTTTTGTGTTAGTCCAAAATTGAATTCCTTAATATCACTTTGAATTGGCAAGTTCTTACTTTGAATTGATGTATCCTCGCTTAGAATTACTAATACTGTAGTTCTGATTTCAAATACTGCTGACTTATATTTTCATTTTTATTTCATTGACTGTCATATCAGAAAAGCTACTACCAGAAATAATTGTGTATATAGAGAGTTTATTGACATTGCATTTAAGCAGAAACTATGCATTGCCATGCCTTAGAGCTTTTCCCAAACAACACAGTAATGTTTTTGAGTAGTAAAGGTAATTATTTATTACGCTCACTTTGATGTTTTTTCAACACTACATATGACGCTTCATCTACCGCTTGCATTTCTCGGGATGATATTAAATAGCGAGGATCATGATATACAAACCACTCGCGGTAAAATTGAATAATATCATAAAAAACGATGCGAATGTATAGGACAAATAGTGGAATAGAATAGAGAGAGTCAAAAGGTTGGTAGCTAAGCCATACTCGTAGTATGGAAGCAACATGTTCTTCGATTTTACCGCCAGTAGTAAACTAGCATATGAAATCAGAAGGGTTTTAGCTGAATTAAAATTAGAAATTAAGAGAGTAGATACGCTAGGAATTTCCAAAAAACCCTGATCATCAAATCTTCCTCTCTTACGAAATTCTCATGTACAGATAAATATAGTGCAGTATGGAAAGTGCACCTACATTGCATGGCTATGTTACCAGAGAGTTTCAACGTCTGAGTAGTTAAGCAAGGAAAGTAGTCTATTTTGGAACTACACCTGTTAGATTAGCTCTCACTTAGAAGGATATGCTTTGGCAATCCAGGAACAAGAAGTAACAACGAAATATCTGATGCTCAACAGAGAAAGAGATGCAGGTAAAATACCAATATGTGACAACAGATGCAATGCTGCAGAATAAACATCGAGAATATTACCTACTTTATAAGCAGCTGCTAAAAAATGCCATCACAATATTATCTAGCCTTGTTTTGTAGTGACCAAAACCAATATAAAATGCAATCTCTAGAAAGGATATTCCTGATAATAACAATAGAAGACGTTACAGCGATGTAAAGGACATACACATGCATAATATAAAAGACTCTGTATGAAAAGTTCCAGGTAAAATCCCAATAAAATGCAATATATCATACCACATATAGTGATATCCGAAAGTGAAAAGATGGTCTGCAAGATAGTGGAAATTGGCTACACAGCAGATGTTAATATATTGCTAAATATTAGTGAAAAGAAGACTAGGTATACTGATCTAATGAGGAACCTTCATATACTCCACCATGACTACACGTTTAGATCTGTACCTGTAATCACTGGGTATCTTAGATATGTTAATTACTGTCTGATTTCACATCTTAGAAACCAGACTTCACAGAACGGGAAAGGGAAAGTTTAGCTAGTAGTTGCAATTACAGTATATCAATAATTCTGTAAAATACATAAAACATTTCAGATATTCGGTAATAAAATACTTTCTAACGTGATGACCGTTATGGTCAGTCCGTTACTCGGACCTCCGTAAATACTGCTTATATGAAGGCAACACAACACATTTGGAAATGTTGAGTTACAGAATGAGGTATGATTACATACGAATATTTCTACATAGGTATTTTCTAACATTAAACATATTGTAACATATCTATATAAACGTGACATATATTTTTATATATTTATATAAGCACAGCATGATAAACGTTACAGATATAAATGTTACATTTATTGTAACATATTTATATACACAATTATGGTGTTGTAGCATTACATACATAAAGAAATAAGCCAAGTAACCTTTCAAGAAAAAAGAATCCCTAAGTATCAAAGTTTAAATACAATTGTAGGATTGAAATCAATCTGAAAGGAAAGATTATCCAAGCCGTGGACGACTTTAAAGTTAGTTCTGACAATATTTTGTCTGAATATTTAAAGAAGACCATTGCCTCTTTTAAAGAATGAATACAAACATCAGGGAATAGACAAAATCATTATGGCGAAACATATTAGATTCCTCCGACCACATCGTGTATACAATGGACCTAAATTCTTAACCAAGATTATTATGAAGAATATATATATATATATATATATATATGTATTTATATATATATATATATATATATATATATATATATATATATATATATATATATATATATATATATATATATATATATATATATATATATATAATCTGCCCACCGAACGTTCGGTTTTATGCAAAGGCCAAAATCCTTAGGGAAGACCATACACCCAGAAGTAGATTTTCTTCAAAAGCATTTAAATGAACAAGTAAAATGTGTCATTACATGTATATTGATACATTAAATGGAACTACCAAAGTAGGTTGACAATACAAATCCACCCACTGAATGCATCCATCCTACTCCCACTGATAGCCAAATAACTTTGTGAATTTAACAAACAAGTTGTAGAGTAAAAGCAATTCCGGAATCAGCCCTACAGAAAATATTAATCAAATCTCCAGGCCCTGACTTCTTAACAGTTTACTGATTGCAGAATTTCACCTTTTATTGGTGAGATCTCATACGGTTGTATGGAGAATGTATCGCGGTCACACAATAACTTCCCCAATGGTTGTCAACTGCTATTACTCTCCCTATGCACCAAAATAGCTAAACCTTAGTATCACACGTTAAATATTACAATTGCTTGTTGTGTTTTACTGGATTTGTTTTGGAATGTTTGTTGTGTCGTTGCATAATGAAATGTATGAATTATTCAAGGACTTAGAATTAGCAAGAATCCCTTAATCAAGAGTATATGAACAATACTTGGTACAGCACTTTGCTCCTTAGCGGGATAAGGAGAAAATTTAATATGATAGCATTCACTATAAAAAAAAAACATCTTTCGGTGCTTAGCTTTCTCCTTTCAGTAATCCCACTATCATACCAGCTCACATTTGATACTGGCCAGAGGAATGGATCCAGAATTATTTCCCATATATTCTTTGTCGATCAACCACATAAAAATTGGACCTTATTACAAACATTGGAATGAAAACTAGTGAGTCCAAATTTGCATTTTTGAAAATAAAACGTGGAAAACTTATGCCTTCCTTTGGAAATTTAACGATTGTTGGATAGGCGATACAACTGTTACAGTCAGGGTGAGGTGACAATTATACGTATAGTGGACATGTTGAGAATGTTAGACATGATAGACCCATCAATAATGAGAAGGCCAGGAATGAAAACCACAGAAGTGTAAAAGGAATATGGTCATCAGTAATCTCAGTGTAAAACAAGCTAACACATTGACCATATTTTTGCTGTGCCCATCCTGACATCAACATTTGGCCTGCTGGACTAGTCATACTTGATGAACTGGTCATTGCAAGAATTAGCGAATTGGCTATAAGAACAGGCACTCTGCTCAGTGTTTCTTGAAACTATAACATCAATGGTGATGTGGATAGACTATATTCCTGATGCAAAGATGCAGACCGGGGCCTAAAATCTTATTAATATCATATAAGTCCCATTTAATAACACTGAAGCAACACCTTGAACAGAAGGGAATATCTGTGGCTATCTTACTCATATTTATCAGCATGGAAATATTATTAGGATAGAATCATTTATCTAGAAGAGATGTATGAAATAAAACCTGATAAAATCTCTTTCCCAGGAACAGGGGAAGACTTTTCATATACCATTTAGTGGATGATGGAGTTCCGACAAGTTCATAACATCCCACATTGGAGTAAATATCCATGTCAATCCAGGAACAAGAAATCCCCACAAAGTACCTAGTTCACTAAAGAGGAAGGTCGTCAGTTGTCAATAAATGGAAGCTGTTAAAAACAAAGATCAAAGATGTTAGTCCTGTTATTGCCAACTGTGAAAGAATGTCTTCTCATTACTACTTCCTTCCACATGAGGCATGATGTGATAGCAAAAATAATCTGGATGCATTTCGGAAGACGAAATAAAATCTAAAATGGAGTCATATGTTGAGACAGATGACACAATGGAATACTGTTGGAACATAAATATAAGCTGCCACCTAATTACAGTACAACCAGTTTAGATGTCAGCTACCCCCTTGATGTCAATCTAGTAAGGAAAACGCACCAGGATGATGTCTCAGGATTATTAATGAGGAGATTGTATGTCCAGTATCCAAGATTCACCTTCATCTTCACACTCGTCATTATTGGAGCTGAACGTTAAATACAAACCAGCCTGGACCAAAGTATAACTGAGCTTTTATTTGTGGAGCCAGAACGTCGTTGCTCAATTCATAAGCTGCAAATAGCGGTGATATCTGGAGCCTTCAAAGCATTCTTATTATTCAAATGTGAGGCGGTGTATTGGCAGAATCAGTAGAGCGATGGACAACATGCTTTTCAACACAGAGTTATGGCCCTTTACGGTCTTAGTTATATCCCGACTAGGTCAACTTTGCCCTTCATCCTTACGGGGTAGATAAAATAAAGTACCAGTATTGGACTGCGGTAATTGCTGGCCTTGTGCCAAAAGTAGAAACAATTATTCAAAGATGAACACTTACACAAGTACCAAATAGCATTTCTTTTCGTTAAAGACTTGCCACCTGGAAGGCGGCCGGTCAAAAATAAACTCAAAATTAAGAGAAACATACTTGGGTTTAGTGAACTCTTTCTCGCATGGAATATGATTTTGTGAAGTTAGACATTTAAATATGGCAGATTTGACGTAAAATCTTTGCCAGGTCACGTTAGAATAATGACTTTTGTGGTTGTCTAGTATGCAACGCATACTTAATTCGATTCTGTAAGTGTTATTATCCATTTCTTTTCGTCATATTTCGAGTTTCTACATGTATTATTTAAGTTTATCATTAAAAAAATATTCTCTATATCAGTAGATCCTCGTATTCAGTAACCTCGCTCTAACTCTCTCTCTCTTCCTATTTTTATCTATATATATTTTTATCTATCTATCGATCTGTGTACTTCATTCTCTGTACACGCGAACACACGCACACACGTGATGATGCATATGTCTATCTTTCTGTATATATGAATATTTTTAAAGATTGTTTTTTAATCTATGTTTAGTGCTTTTATTTCAATTCTTACGATTTGATATTCACATTAAATTGATTACTTACGCATAAGAATTCATTTAATTAACCTTATTCCTGGAAAAATATTCACTTTAAGAAAGCATATTTAGCTTAATTAAAAATATTATCTTTTTAAGAAGTTACATTTTCTATATTGCCCTAATTACTAGAAATGAATACTATCTTAGCCTACTCTTATTTTTCTCTTTTTATAATAATTACCGAAAGACTATTACACTGTAATTAAGACCGAAAATATTCCGCTCATTAACGCACCCTAAATATTTTAGTTTACAGTTAATTAATCGAATTAAAGAAATAGTGTTTAAAATGTTTTTCATTATACAAGCTTTTTCCCCAAATAGCTTACATACAAGTTAAGAAGACCGAATCTAAATGTTTATGTGCATATACTTCATATTTGCAGTACTATATTATCGATTAAACTTTCTATGAAGTTGAAGAAAAAGAAGCAATTATTAAGATCAAAAGTGAACGATATTGCACGTTACAAGCATCGCTGACTTACATGGTATACGGAAACAAAAATATAGCGCTTATAAACATTATGATTATGTATTTGTTAGAGGTTGCTGCATATTGCGGCATAATACAATGACATATTCCATTCTTCATTGTTAGATCGTATTGGAGATACATTATATTAAAGATACAAAACACATATTAATTTATTATTGAAAAAGAATATTACTATTAGTTTCGTGTTTTTGTGAATGCATTTATATTGCATTCAAGTGTATATTGAATTTAATGCTAAAAGTATTTTTCGAAAATGAAATGCATATATGATGTGAGAATATGATGTAAAAATGAAAGGCATTTATATGTGTATATGTTTATCACCTTTTTTTAATTATCTCCTCATGTTTAATAACGTATGGTAATTGCTGACATACAATTTCATTTAATGTCTTCCTTGTGTTTTAAAATATTGTTAACAAATTACATTTATAGTAGTACTTGTTCGTCATTCCAAAATGTATATTATATCACATGCCTGTATACAACAGACACATATACACACATAGGTACATATATGTGTATATATATATATATATATATATATATATATATATATATATATATATATATATATATCAGAAAATGATTTTTTTTAAATAAAATAACGAGATGTCCTTCATGAGTGAAAGTATAAGGAAAAGAAACCGAAAATGCAACTGGCGTCATTTCTAAAATATTTATTTGTTTCCTTTACCGGTTTCACAGTTCTTATGCTTGCCAAAAGTAGAATTGAGATGAAGGGTTTGTGGTTTGTCATGCATCATTTTTATTTTTGTTTGTGTTTATTTTTTATTCTTTTTTATTTTTGCTTGCCAGTTACTGAACTGTGATTTTGACTGTATCTTTTAATTTTGTGCTTATGTATGTGAGAGAATGCGTGTGTATGTACATATGTATATGTGTATGTACGTATGTGTGTGTGTGTGTATTCATATACATGTGTGTGAGTGCGTGTTTGTATGTATATATATATATATATATGTATTATATATATACATATATATGTGTGGGCGTGCGTGTATATACATATATAGATAGATAGATAGATAAATGTCTTTATTAGCCACAAGGGCACAAAAGAATGGGACAAATACAAATGGGGAGTTTATATACAGGTTTATGAAAATAAAACTATTAATACAATAACAAATAACAATTGAAATCCCCAATAGGGGGAGGTGTTACACAGGGGTGGTACACACCCCGAAAATATGTACAACCCTCATCTCCAGGAACACCAAGAGTGAGTACTCCCTTCCCTTCTTCCTCTTTTTCCTCAACCTACAGGCAGGCTTATATAGAGAGAACGCCCAACCACTCGGGCCATCTTTTCCACAATCACCCACCTTTTATAAAATTTGCTGAGGTACAGCACCTCTCTCTCCATGCTGATTCTTCTTCCGAAATGATATTTGAAAAAACGAATCAGTTGCTCGCCGGAGAGAAAGGTGTCTGACCTCAGCCCTTTTAACCTCGTCCACCATATAACCTCTTTCACTATAGCGATAACACATAGGAAAACCGCCTCTCCCTCGTTTTTGAAGGAGGGTGGCGGTTTGATCATGACAATGGACTCAGTGGTCAACTGGATTGGTCCCACCCGCGACAATAGTCGTTCTACATAGCCCCACAGGTCGGTAACGACCGGGCAGTCTACAAATGCGCGTGCGACGGTTTCCTCGTCACGCACGCATCTCGGACAGATCTTTTTCGAAGAGTCCCTACCCGGGGCCGGTGTCTGTAGAACTTGTCTCGAACTGGTAGAGCTCCTCGGTAGCACTGCCAGGCCAGGGACTTTTGGAAATTGTCCATTGGTCCCGGGTGGAAGGTCCTACCGAACTGACTGGCCAGTTCGTCCTCCTCTACCCTAGAGTTTCTCCGAGCGTGTCGTCGCATTTGCTGCGAACCAACCCTCTATAGAATGTCGAAGTGGAGTCTCCACTGATCGCCGGGTCCGTTTACTAGAGGACTGTGAGCGCCTAAGCACATTCGATATGCCAGTCGCCCATTTTCCTCGGTCTTTTCTTGACCCAGGTCTGCAGCTCGGTCAGCGTCACGAGTCGTGGGAAGGCTCGCCTAACGAATGGGGCCCACACTGGTTGTCTGGTGAGGAATACGTGGAGGTGCCGCAGCCTGAGCGCGTGTTTGCGCATCGTCAGCAACGGCTTCCCCAGCCCTCCGTTTGGAGGGTGTTGGCAGCAGATGGATCTTCTCACCAAAGGAGCCCGTTTCTTCCACAGGAATTGGAAGAGCGCGCGCTCCATTTTGGTGAGCGTTTTGGCTGGAAAAGGCACAACGGTCAAGAAGTAGTAGATGACGGATGCTATAAAAGTGTTCGCCACCTCCGCTCGACCTTTCAAAAATAGTTTGCACTCGGCCCACTTTTGGGTGAGCGCAAACACCTTGGCCGTCGCCTCGTTCCAGGTCTTCTCCACCTGGAGGTCAGGACCAAACCAGACCCTGAGCAGCTTTACCAGTCCTTCCGTCCAGCGTCCGACGAGGTCATCGGAAGGCATCGCTTTGCCTCTCCACGTTCCGAGTTGCAAACCGACGGATTTGTCCCGGTTCAGCTTCGCTCCTGTGAACCTTTCATATTCCTCCAGTAAGGTGCCGATCTCCCCGATTTGCGAGGTGCTCGACACCATTACTGCCACGTCATCGGCGTAGGCAGACGCCGCTTTTCGCAGTTCCGGTTCCAAAGGGATGCCCTGCAATAGCTCTAACTTCCGCAGTAGTGGCTCGAGAGTCCGTACGTACAGAAGGGAGGAGAGAGGGCATCCCTGTCGGATGGATCGCGTGATATGGAACGGCTCCGAGAGGTAGCCGTTGACCTTGACCCTTGAGTAGATGTTGCTGTTGTGCATTGCAGCAATTCAGCCCCTGAACACGGGTCCGAAGCCTGCCGCCTCGAGCACCACATCCAGGTAACGATGGTCAACACTATCGAAAGGCTTAGACTGATCCAAGTTGATCAGGGCCCCACCGAAGCCGGGTTTACACCCTACCCTCTCTATGATGTATCGCATGAGGTAGAGGTTGTCGTGTAGGGACCTGGTCGGGATTGCGCATGTCTGCGCTTCTCCCACCAGGTTTTCGACGACAAGCGCTAGCCTCTTTGCCAACACCTTGGCCAAAATCTGTAACTCTGTGTTGAGCAGGGTTATGGGCCGGAAGTTGCCTATCTCTTCCCCCTTGTTCCCGTCCTTCCTGACTAACGTGATTACGCCCTTAATCACAGAACAGAGAATTCTGCCGTCCTGCTGCCAGTTGCAGTAGATCGCTTCCAGGAGACCGGAGAACAAGTCCGGCATTACTACGTAAAATTAGTAGGGTAGATCGTCGAGACCTGTTGATTTGCGTTTGCCGCATTGGCTCAGCGCGTCCCCTATCTCATCGGCCGAAATCGGTCTTTCGCAGAACTTCGACTCGCTGTCCGAGAGTCGCGGTAGGCTGTCGAGGTATGAACCGAAATCCATAGCACCTCCCGGCGCGCCGCCCTGCCCGAACAATTAAGCAAAGTGACGCTGAAAGGCCGCGCACATTCGCTTCGGCTCACGTATCACGCGTCCGTCTTGGTCCTACAAAGACCGAATCGTGGACTTGTTGCCACTTTTCGTCCCTGTCAGTCGGGCCCAGCTAACAGCTTTGGCTCCCTCGTTTCCCAAAGCACGTATTTTGCTTCTGACAACGCAGCCTTCATGCTTTGCCTCGAAGAACTGGTCCTAGGCCGTTGTCGTCGCTAGCACGCTGGCTAAGTTGCCACTCCTAAGGGCCTCTTCTACTTTATCTACCAGTTCCTTTTCGGTCCTATTTCTATCTAACACTAATTCTTTACTAAAACCTATCGAGTCTAATCTAACTGCCCTCTTGAGAGAGTACCACCATCTGTTGTTGACAATGGCCCCCGTCAAGTGCTGCTTAACTAAAGTGCTAATCCGTCTACTGTAGGCTTTGCATATCGGTAACGACAATTTCAGCTTCCAGTAGCCGAGTCCCTGTCTATAGGTTTTGTCAAGGTTGACTAATCAGGTCACTAAATTGTAATCTGAATAGGCAACCATGAACATTTGTGGACAGCTTAACATGTCCCTATCCTTCTTTCTAACTAGAACCCTATCTAGGTATGATCTAGATGTTCCGCTACGATTAGTCCACGTCCACAGTGGCACAGTCGGAAAATCTAGTCGATATCAAACGGCCAGGTCAAATCGGCCGATTAACTGTTTGAGGCTGTTTCACCCCTCTATTGGGACATGCTCCCACATAGTCCCAACGTGCATCTAGGATTCCATTCCAGTCCCCCACTAACAGCAGGGAGCGGGACGTTCCCAGAAAAGTCTCTAGAAGAAGTCTCGTCGCGGTGTCCCGGATGGGGCATATGCGGCCACCATCCTGAAGGCTCCACCTTCACTACCGTCAACGTCTAGGACCGCCAGTGGACCCTCCGGGTCCAGATGTACCGTCTGTGTTACTAAATCCGGGTGTTTCCGCAGCAAAAAGGCATCCCCAACCCCACCTCCCTATTTCCAGGGCATCCCCAGACCGCGTACATTCACACATCCAACTCTTATATTGGCCATGTTGGTGCTGAAAAGATATATAGATAGATAGATAGATAGATATGTGTATATATGCGTACATGTGTTCGTATGTATGTATATATATGTGTATATGTGTATGTATATGTGTGTGTCTATATATACGTATGTTTACGTGTATGTGTGTAAGTTTAAGTATATGCGTAAGTAGATGCTTATATATGTATGTGTATATTTATTTATATATACATATATATTTATATATACATATATATTTATTATTTTTCCCCATTACATTACGTCCGTTATATCAGCCTCGCTTTCAATTGTTCTAGGTTTTGTTTTGAAATCCATATTTCACTTCCTCTTCAAATAAAATTTCGTGCTAATGAACGATATCAGACGTCTGTGTCGAGCATGTCTGTCTTTGTGAACCTTTGGTAAATGGAATAATTATCTTATCTGGTTTATTGCATAACTATATATATATATATATATATATAGAGAGAGAGAGAGAGAGAGAGAGAGAGAGAGAGAGCGAGAGAGAGAGAGAGAGAGAGAGAGAAAGAGAGAGAGAGAGAGTGTGTGGTGAGAGAGGTAGAAAGATGCATAGATAAGTATATATATATATATATATATATATATATATATATATATATATATATATGTAATTGGTGTTGGATGCTTAAATCGTCCGTATGCGGTAGTCCGTATGAGCACTCGATGCCCTCGTAGGAAAATCTGCTTCGTAGAATCGTGATGTATCCGAGGACCGCGCGATTTCAGAGTCAAGTTTGATCACCATATCGATCGTACCTCGAGCTGGTCGCCCGAGAAACAATTGTAATATGTGCAATAAATTCCTTTCGTCGCAACACTGGTTCTCTTTTTTCTGTGATATATATATATATATATATATATATATATATATATATATATACATCAAAATGAAAATCCCAAGGCAAGGTAGAATTCCAATCATTTAATCTCGACACATGTTTCAATAAGAGATAGATAGATTGTGAAGCCATGATCGATTATCACTTGAACTCATCAGGTGAAAATGAATTGTCTTCAAATACTTGATATGAGGGAGAAAAAAATAACGATATTCTCTCACAGAATTCATTCCCTCATATGAAAACACATCAGTCAGAGACACGGCGACTGCTATTAACTTCAGTTGAGGTCATAAAAGTTGTCGGACCTCTATCGCTGCAAAAGACGCTGGACATCAATCAAATCCGTCGGGATTGTCTGTGTACCCACTCACATTAACTATATCCCTACAGATTTGATTGATGTCCAGCTTCTTTTGCAGCGATAGAGGTGCGACAACTTGTATGACCCCAATTGACGTTAATAGCAGTCGCCGTGTCTCTGACTGGTGTGTTTTCATATGAGGAATAAATTCTGTGAGAGAACATCGTTATTTTTTTCTCCCTCATATCAAGAATTTGAAGACAATTCATTTTCACCTGATTAGGTCGGTGATAATCGATCATGGCTTGATAATCTATCTATCTCTTATTGACACATGCGTTGTGATTAAATGATTCGAATTTTACCTTGCCTTTGGATTTTCATTTTGATACTTATACTCCGTTTGACATCATCTAGCTGTTCCCTTGAATGGAATTGTAGATATACAAAAGCGTGGAGAACTTAATATTGCTAACATAAATTTATTGGACCATTTTACACAACCAATAATGTACCTTACTATATATATATATATATGAGCAACGTGAAATAAAGTGTCTTGCTGAAGGACATAACGCATCGCCTGGTCCAGGAATCGAACTCACAACCTTACATTTAAATATAACTTTCCATATATATATATATATATATATATATATATATATATATATATATATATATATGGAAAGTTATATTTAAATTGTTGGGTTAACAACGAGTAAATATTTATAACTGATATAAAAGCACTCAACAAGTATTTGGAGTATATTTATGATATTAAATAAATGGAAACTATATTTATAAAACCATATTTATTCCGTTATATATATTTTAGGGATATCATATTAACAATATGTTATGCCTTCTTCAGACAAAATACAATATAAACAGTCTTATAAATAAATAGATACGACATACCTTTCAATCACCTTGCATTTGGGAGGTTGATTTGGCAGTAAAAAATATTGTGGACAGTTGTAAAAAGAAAGAGATAAAGAGAGAAAGAAAGAGAAACGAAGAAAAAGAAGAAATGTATGTGACTAAATAGAGAGATATAGAAAGATAGATAAAGAGAAGAACTTCAAGTAAAGAAACAGAGAGAAATATATATAGAGAGAGGAAAAAAGAAAGAGATAGATAGAGATAGATAGAGAAACTAGGAGGTTGAGAATCGGTTGATACATTTATTTATTTATTTATTTAGCTCTAGTATTAATGTAAAGAGAGATGTATGTAGTTAAGAGAGAAAATAGCCGTTATATAGAGAGAAAAAGAGAAAATGAGAAAGAGAAAATGAAACATAACCAGACATAAACGATGCAGAATTTAAAACCGCTATGTTTTATCCCGTAGAAAATATTAGTTCGTATAAAACAGGCATTATAATGTAAATACCAGTATTCATGAATGAGACATGTATCTATAATGTGTGAAAAGTAATGATCTTATGTCTAGTTTTTAAAAATTCATATGTTTATATAATTATAAACAAACTCCCAATTCACACGAAAACATTCTCATTGTGCTATAAAAATTCAAGTATACATATATGTGTGTATATATACACACATATATATAGAGTCTATATTAATTTTAACAATACTATACTTGTCTTTATTCTACATGATTGTCGATAGAGAACAGATTTCAATATATTAATAAAAATAAAAATAAAAATATCAGAGACAAGAAAATAAATAAATAAACAGAAAACTAAAACATTTAATATTAAAAATAAAAATAAAAAATATTACAAAATATTAAAAAATATTAAAAAATTAAAAAATAAAAAATATTAAAAAATATTAAAAAATAATACAAATAAAACACAGAGATCAGCCTTTCAAAGTTAATTGACAATATATTGCCAAGATCATCATAAGCATCAGAGTCGAAACAGATAAAACAAAAATTGTTTACCAAATCCTGTCTAGCAGAAATCATTCCAAAAGTTTAGGATACCCATTTGGTCTACATATGTTCTTATATTTAATATAGAAGTTTATCTAGTTTAAAATTTAATTCGATATATTTGGAGCATCAGCTTTTAGGGTAGTTTAATTATTCATGAAAAATGTTTTAATAAAAATGTTTTAATAAAAAGAATGTTTTAATAAAAAAAAAAAAAGAAGAAATCGAAAGATTTATCGGCTAGTTTCATAAATAATTACAAATCAAATCAAACATAACTACATTTCAAATTTAAATTTATATTTAAACGTTGAGTTCAATCTATGTCTGCAGCAACTGAATAAATTTGTCCGTAGATTAAGGGAATTTTTAGATTTTAGTATAAAGAATATCTCCTCCGCACAGAGGTCACATGTCTCAGAGGATGAATTAAAAGGAATCCCCCTTGAAACTATATTCCAAGTCGTCGAATATCTAACGTTATCATGCCTAAGTTGCCAGAGTACGCCTGATAGTGCTGTTGAAGATTTTTTGGATGGATCTGTGAAAGAATTCTTGTGGTTGTTATAGCGAAGTTTAAATTCCGTCGATGTAGAACCAACGTAATTAAAAGAATTAACGTCCGTTTTAACATTACAGTTGTATATTATATTTTTAACTAAGCAGTTGTTATTTAACGGACATTTAGATCTATCTCTACAGTTACATTTGTTAACTTGGATATTATTTATGCTATTATTGCTAGGTTTTAAGTTCCTGTTATTTATTCTATTAATATTTTGCGCTAAATTTTTGGTGGATGAGTAGGTTAGTTTTATAGTATGTCTATTGAAAATTGAGTGATACCTATGTGTTCTAGGGAAGCGATTATCGAGAGCTTTAAAAAATAGTTTAGCAATGTGGGTTTTAATGTTTAGTGAGAAAGGGGGGGGGGGCAAACCATATTATATTCCTAGTTCTATTTCTTTTATGGCTTTTGGAATTATTGTAATGCTTTCTATTATAGTTGTTAAGGTTGTGGCCATAATTAAAATAGTTGTTATTTTGTTTAATTTGTTTATCATTATCTATGTACATAATTTTATCACTATATCCTGCTCTAGCTAACGCTTCATTGTAATAATGGGCTTTTTCGTCGAAAATCTTTTTATTAGATGAGATTCTAGAGATACGTGATTGAACAGAGTTTACCATAGTATTTTTAACAGATTTGGGGTGGTTAGAGTTAAAGCTGACATAGTTTAAGTTTTCATTCAACTTGTGAAATGGATAGTGAAGACATGTGTTGAGATTTAATGTTATATCTAGGAACTATTCTATGGTTATTCTCAATTTCTATTTTTAGATTAAAGTGATTAAAAAATTGTGTAATTTGTTTTCTTTTTCTATTTAGTTCAGAGTTATTATTATCAATAAGTAAAAGCATGTCATCTCTATATAAACCTCCGGTAGTACCAGGTATTTTCCTATGCAGCGAATTGATTAAAAATAAGCCCACAAGGTCAGTTACCTGAGCTGAGTCGGATGATCCCATAGTAATGTCTCTCTGTTTCTTTACTTGAAGTTCTTCTCTTTATCTATCTTTCTATATCTCTCTATTTAGTCACATGCATTTCTTCTTTTTCTTCGTTTCTCTTTCTTTCTCTCTTTATCTCTTTCTTTTTACAACTGTCCACAATATTTTTTACTGCCAAATCAACCTCCAAAAATGCAAGGTGATTGAAAGGTATGTCGTATCTATTTATTTATAAGACTGTTTATATTGTATTTTGTCTGAAGAAGGCATAACATATTGTTAATACGATATCCCTGAAATATATATAACGAAATAAATATGGTTTTATAAATATATATATATATTTTATAAATATATATATTTTATAAATATATATATATATATATATATATAAGTGAAGGCGTGCGGCTGAATGGTTAGAGAATTGGATTCGCAATCGTAAGGTTGTGAGTTCGATTCCTGGACCAGGCGATGCGTTATGTCCTTGAGCAAGACACTTTATTTCACGTTGCTCCTTCTACCTGGAGTTGCGACCGATAGATAGTATTAGCAATTGGAAAGACCAACGGAAACATTGTTCCCTCGGTCCGATTTGACGAAAGTCGATCGTTCCTTTTATATAAATATATATATATATATACATACATATATGCATATAAATGTATGTATGTGGGTGTTATATAAGCTTATACAACATTTTTATATTCTATATTATACATCCTCCTTATAAGGACTGTCACGAGCTATTGTAAAATAGAAATTCAAAGACTAGCAGTGTGATTAATACAGAATTATCAATGAATGTGTATATAACAACTATGTATCTGTTTCTTCTGTTAATGGACGTTTTCAGCCATCAAAAGAACATTAGTTAGTGTGAACATATAGAACTGCTTGTCTTATTTAGTATTTATAAAACAATATGTGACGTAACATGAATGTACTAGGAGTTATTTTTTATGACCTGAAAGAGAGTAATTGTTTTATATGCAACAAAGTAATATAACATATAAACATTATGTTCGAGGATGTTTTGTTTGAAAAATGGGTTGTAGGTTAAGTTCTTATTATGGTATTATCTTTTCATACGTTAGCTAATAATATGTTCTACCTAGGAATAATGTAGGGTTAAATATTGTTGAAAGAAATTTTATAAGCGGTATAGAATTTTAAAGGGCACATTAAAGATATATGATTAAAATATGGAAGTTTTTAAAATTAATTAAACAATGATATTAACGTAACATATACAAAATATAATAGAAATAATGTATATGAAATTAAAACTAAGAAAAAAAGAAAATGGATGCTAATTTGGAATAAGGCAGCATAATGTTTCTTTGTTGGTTTGAATCAACTCTTGCCCACTCTCATATATACTTTTATATTAAATCACAGACACATTTACTTGTGTGTGTATATATAAGATATAACCAGCAGGAAGATTACTACCAAATCCACATTCAAAAATTGCAAACGAACGGAATAAAACACCATACATATTTAATGTACCAGCCAAAGCTCTAGTCGGAAATAATTGTTTCTACTTTTGGCACAAGGCCAGCAATTACACAATACATTACTGGTACTTTATTTTATCGACCCCGTAAGGCTGAAAGGTAAAGTTGACCTCGGCGGGGTTTGAACTCAGAATGGAAAGAGCCGTAGCTCTATGCGTCAAAGCATAGTGTCCGACTCTCTACCGATACTGCCAATCCACCGGTCTAGTCGGAAATAATGACTTTAAATAATTCTGAAACTATTTCCATCAACTGCATAGGTACTACTGTATGTTCACAAAAATACTATCAACTCATATTTTGTTAATTCCTGGCTTTACTAACATTCGAGTGTCCTTAAGTATGTTTTGAATTAATAAAACGCTTCAACCACCCTATATTAAGTGCATAAAGTATAGAATGCTTTACATGGAATCTAACTGGCTCGCTGAAAATATCGTTGTTTAATACCATTAAATAATACGATAAATATGTATGTTTTGCACAGGGAATTCTAACAAACAATACTATAGACAACGCAAGTAATATATACTTCGAAACTAAAATAGATGTTCAGAATGTTCAATAGTCTAATTCGTTCTAAAGATGAAAAACAGTAAAGTATCTCATATTTTATTTAATAGAACATAATTTCGATGTCTAATTCAAGTGACGCTTATACAACACCATGTGATGTCAGAACAGTTAAATCTTACTAAAATATCTTGACTAAAAGACAGAAAACAGAATCTTGGAAATAATATAATATATCAGATACAATATTTACAAAAACTTTAGAAGCTTTATAATTAAAAATATATCCCGATGAATTTTAAATTTCAGATTTTCACCGTTCTGAATCCACTGCCTATCATATAAAACACCCGCGGTACTACATTCACCTGCATAAAATGGTTTCTAAAGGAAAATATATATTTTTGAGTATATCGTAATTAGAACTAAGGTTGGACTTTACATCATGATCTATTCAAGTACAAAATAGTATATATATAAAGAATTGTACACGCAAGAGAGCATGAACGTGAGAATGAATGTAAAAGAAAGCATGAACAAACGTACGAGTTTAATCATATGGTCAATATCGACCATATGATTAAACTCGTACGATTGTTCATGCTTTCAACATATTCATATTGTCACTCATCAAACATTAGATCGTATTCACTTTTTATGACTTTATTATTTATTATTTTATCAAATATTTTGCAACAATCTCTTTTGACTACCTATTTGAAGATTGGGATTATCAAAATTGGAATTTCAGAGGAAACTAGTTGTTAATCCTCCCCGATAAAGTCTATGCTATGTGTCTGGCAAAGAGATGCAGTGAGATTGCTGAGTCCATGCTAACTGATGAACAGTGCGATTTAAGCCCTGGTCACAGCACAGCTGACCAAATATTCACACTGCACCAGGTCTTTGGGAAATGCCAAGTGGTATATACTTGTTTTGTAAACCTCGAAAAGGCGTATGACCGCTTTCCTTGGGATCTACTGTGGAAGGTTCTGCAAGAGTATGGGATCGAAGGTCAGCTTCTTGCAACACATGTCTCTATACGAATGTCCGAGTATTTGTGTTCGGATAAATGGTGTTAAATCGAAACCATTCAATGTGGAAGTTGGACTCCAGCAAGAATGCGTACTGTCACCTCTACTGTTCATTATTTTCAGGAACTGGATTGACATACACAGTCGGGTTGGAAATCGTATCACGACTGGCAGGTGTAAAATAAGTGAGCTCAAATTTTCAGACGATATGGTATTAGTTAAGTCGCCAAAAGGTGATCTCCGTCTTCCATTTGATAGGTTTGATGTTGAGCTGGAATATTGCATGGCTGGAATATAAATCACTACTGTAAATACTGAGACACTGTTTCTCTGTAGGAAGACTGTGCAGTACATTCTACAATTGAATTGAGCGGGTGGAGAAGTTCAATTATCTATTTGCCTTTTTCAAGAGTAATAAAAGGTATGCGGCAGAATTAAGGGTAAGACTTGCAAGAGCTGGTGCAGTAATGTGCCAGGTTCAGCATTCGGTAATCAGAAGATAGGTAAGTGTAAAACCCTAACTCGCTATCTTCAATACGGATCAGATGGTGACGGTTGCTTCTGGCATGACACGCTGGAACAAGTGTTTCAGGTCTGTTCTCACGACCCGCTCAGCAAGAGGAAGAAGAAGAAGAAGAAGAAGAAGAAGAAGAAGAAGAAGAAGAAGAAGAAGAAGAAGAAGAAGAAGAAGAAGAAGAAGAAGAAGAAGAAGAAGAAGAAGAAGAAGAAGAAGAAGAAGAAGAAGAAGAACAACAACAACAACAACAACAACAACAACAACAATAGCGGCAGCAACAACGACAACAACAACAACAACAAGAATATTTTGTCTCAAGTTATCTTATTAGAACATTGTTTTAATGTGCTATCAAATTATTATATATTATATGAGGGATGTGCCATTCCGGTATTTGTTCTGACTATATTCTGGTTTGACAGGTGTAAATAACCAATTGATACAAAAAATTCCTTTTGCCACAGCCTAACAATTCAGCCACTCAACGAAACATTTGGTGTACTCAGAAATAAATGATCCCTAAAAAAATGTGTGGGTGTTTGTATATATGCGAATATTTTACGTAAGTGTGGATGTGACCCTTTTCTTTTCTCTGCGTATATTTCTTAAGATAGTTTTTCAAAGAATCCCTGTTCTTTAAAATCGCAACGCCAACGACCTTAAACCGTCCTCAAAATCACCACCTTCCCCAACCACCAGAAAACATATAAATATCACTGGATGATGCTATGTTGGGCGGGCCCGTAAAGACTGTCTGTCATGACCTACAATCGGTGGTTCCTGCATTGGCGGGAATCGGCCTCCAGGTCAATTCGTCCAAGTCAGGGGTGATGAATGTCAGCCACGAAGCTGAGTTTTGCGGCCTCCGCCTCGGGCGTGCGGTTCATTCTCTATCAGGTACAGGTGACCCCCAAATAGGATGTCCTCATCCTTGAGTCACCGATCCACGCACCGACTATTTGCTCCACCATCAGGTCCAGGCAACTCAAAATCCTCACGAGCCGATGGGGCTTGGTTGACGGCCACCCTGCACTCTTCCTGTCGTGGAACTACTTCGCCATGCCGAGGCTCCTCTATGCCCTTCGCAACGCTCCGTGCTACAGCCACGCATCACGCCAGATCGACCAGCACCGCTTTACCTGTTTTCGCGCGGCCTCCAAACCTAACAGTGGTGCCTGGCTCTATGGCTTTCCCCCTACTCCACTGTCACGCAGCTGGATAACGATAGCTTGCGCATCGGTGTTTCCTTGTGGGTTTGCCTCCGGATCTGTGAGCCACATAAATGTCGCTGTGGATCCACCGTGGACTCTTTCGTCCTTCACCCGGTTTCCTCTCGCCATAGTGCCGGCCACCTTCCACGCCATGCTGCTCTGATACGAGGTCATAAAGCATGGCTTGGACTCTGCAGGCTTCCCTTTCCAGCTCGAGCCGGAGAGGCTGGACCGAGGGTACGGCAAATGGCCAGACGGCATGACCATCTACCCCGTCCACGGTCGCAAACCCTTCGTCTGGGCTGCCACTTGCAGTGACACTTTCACCATCCGCAACCTGGTGCAGTCTGCGACTAACCCCGGTTCTTCTACACGACGAGCTGAGGAGACCAAACTCTCCAAGTACCGGTTCTCCAACAGGTTCGTGGTCGTGCATTTGGCAGTGGAGAATTCTGGTGCCCTTAACCCTAGGGCTACCTCCCTACTCACCACCATAGGCACTGAGCTGTCCAGCCGCAGGTGGGTGACTCACGAGTTGGAATGGCTCTTCCAGCGCATCACCCTTGCCGTCTGCCGAGGCTCTGGGGAGGCCAGCACGTGGGACCCTATTTGCTTACCATACGGAGAGATGGAGACGATGACATTGGGAGTTAGGCTCTTCCACATTCGGACCATATCCTTGTGATTGAGTTCTTTAAGCAGTTAATGAGTCTGTTTATGCATAGACTCAATAGTGTACATTGTGTATATATCATTTAATACAGTTGTGTGTTCTTTCAATGTAGCTGCAATAGCAAATACTTTTAGAGCGAACAACCAGTAACATCAATACAGTAGATGTTTTTGGTACTATGACACCTTCGTAGACATCTGGTAATATATTTTCATTCCCCATTGATACCCTTCTTTGTTGCCCCCCAAATCTAAGCAGTATCGTACATGCATCCATCCTGATTGAATGAATTACAGTATTTTATGACCAATATTAAAATGGGAGATGGCTTTCCTGAAAACCTCTTAGGAATGAAAATTTCTAGTCATGTAGAAGCCATTTCTATATTAATATAATATAATATATATATATATATATATAAGTAGAAGTGGTACTTAGTTTATTGGAAGTCCGACAAAAATAAATGTTTATAACTAATTTAGAGCACTCAACAGTTTACTGGAGTAAATATTCAAACAAACTTTGTATTTTATCTTTATAATTGTAATTGATTGCTAAACAATGGAATGCTTTAGGATTTCTTCTTCTCTAAAGATGAACCTTTACCTAAGAATAAGGACTATGTTAAACAACTCATTCGGAAATCTGACTCGTTTATACGAAGACTTAGATGGCGTGCCTTCCATTTCGATAGAAAATCAGATGAAAAAACAAATAAATCCAGTTACATATGATATGATCTTCAAATTCAAGAAAAATCCACCTAACAACAAAATATTAATGTAATTTGAAAATGAAATAATATCAATTATACAAAACATCAAATTCAAGAAAAACCAATTTGCAAGCCTTAAAGGCCTTAAGGATAATATAGACAATCTTGAAAAAACTGAGAAAATCCTCGTAAAATCTGACAAAACTAACAATCTATACGGAATGCAAAAGGACGAATACAATAACCTTATATTGAAAGAACTAAGGAAAAACTACAAAATAACAACTAATGAAGATCTTGAAATTGTAGATAGAGAAGCTTCTGAAATAATTCATAAATTAGGCATCGAAAATAGGACCGAACCCTTTATACTTAGAAGACGAAAAATTAACCTGAAAGACCACAAAAGAGACTTTGAAATAGAACTACCAGTCAGACTTATAGCACCATCTAAATCAGACTTAGGCATAGTTAGTAAACATATATTAGATAGAATCATACCGCAACTTAAAGAAATAACTTACCTAAAACTATGCAACGATAATAACGAAGTTATAGATTGGTTCAATAACATAAAATTTAAACATAACAAAAAATTCATTCAATTGGATATTGCAAACAACTACTCCTCCATTACTCCTAATTTACTTAATAAAGCTCTAATGTATGCATCTAAACATACAGATTTATCTAGCGAAGAAATATATAACATTTTAACCGCACGGAAAACTTTAATTGAATTCCACAATCATCTCTGGACTAGAGCCGATACAAAAAAATTTGTTTGATATCAGCATGGGATCATCAGACTCGGTGAAAATAACGGATCTTGTGGGGCTATTTATTAATAATACACTGCATAGAAAAACACCAGAGATGACCGGTGGTTTATATCATAGTAATTGTGAAATTAATAGAAAAAGAAAATCCATAATACAATTCTTCAATAACTTTAAGTTAGAAATAGAGAATAACTATAAAATTGTTAACTTTTTAGACGTAACATTAAACCTTAACACAGGGCTTTACTATCCATTCCATAAAATTAATGAGAATCTACACTAAGTTTTAACTCTAATCATCAAGAACACTATTGTTAATTCTATCCAACAACGTATTTCACGCATCTCCGCTAATAAAAAAGTTTGATTATAAGGAATCTTTAAATAGAGCAGGCTATATAAATAAAATTAAATACCTCGACAACAGTAATAAGGCAAATAACCCTACTATTAATTATAATTATAATAGAAAATCTAACCTAAACTCTAAAGCTAACAGAAGAAATAGAACTAGAAATATTATTTGGTACTCACCCCATTCTTATTAAGCGTTAAACCCCTTAAGCAAAGCTATTCTTTAAAGCACTAGATACATATTTTCCTAAAGCCCACAGATACCACTCAATCTTTAACAGACATACTATAAAACTATCCTACTCTACTACTATGAACATAGCACAAAATATCAATAGAATCAATAACAGAAATTTGAACCAAAATAACGAAAATGGCAGTAATATCTCTAGCAATATCCAATATAATAGTACCGTTCTGAATAACAACTCCGCAAACTATAACTGTGGAATTAAATTAAACTGTCCTTTATAAAATAAGTCTTTAGATAAGAACGTGGTCTATAAACGTACAGTCAAAACCAGTGATAGTATATTTAATTATGTAGGTGCAACTTCTACAGAATTTAAAAGTCGCTGGAATATTCACAAATGCTCTTTCCGAAGATTTGATAAATAATCTTCAACTTCTCTTTCAAACCTTATATGGAACTTAAAATGCAAAAATATGGACTTTTCATTAACATGGGAAATACTTTCTTAAGAACCCCCGTACCGAAACACAGCTTTATCTAGTTTCTGCAAATTGTGTGTTGAGGAAATTTTTTCATAGTTAAATGTAAGATTTCTATTAATCTAAGAACGAATTTATTTAATTCTTGTAGACATCGCCTGATTTCAACATTTAGAACTATATATAAATTATAATTACACTATAATATTTCTACTTATTTCCATAACAATCTTATCCACTTGATTTTAATATATTGATTTCTCTAAATCATATCTATAACATTTGCTATAATTTCACTCCTTAAAGTTTCATAAAATATATATATATATAACTCTAATTTTTTTTAAATTTAAATTTTAAATTTTAATTTTAATTTTGATTGTAATTTTAATCTTAATAATTTTTAATTCTTAATTTTTTATTTTTTATTTTTTTTATTTCTTTAATTTGTTATCCCTTTTTAAAAAATTACTTATTTTTTTTAAATTACTTATCTTTTATAAATTATTTTTTAAAAACATTTTCTCAAATGTTTAATATTTTTACGATGTCTTTTATTAGATTTATACCCACTAACTAATTCTGGCTAACATTTAGACTTATTTTGACAAAAGAGTCTCATACTAACGAATAAATAAACAAAACAGGAGTTTTTCCGTATCTTCCCATATAAAATATATAAA
Source organism: Eledone cirrhosa (assembly GCA_964016885.1). Taxonomy (NCBI): domain Eukaryota; kingdom Metazoa; phylum Mollusca; class Cephalopoda; order Octopoda; family Eledonidae; genus Eledone; species Eledone cirrhosa. Next base: position 376,086,695 of record OZ024740.1, read on the forward strand.
TATAAATATTTTTATTAACTCAGGTAATTTAATTTAATTTAACCTAATATTTACTTACATTAAATACAAAACCAATATCCCTCATAACTCATTAAAACAATTATCTATAACACGATATATTCATATACCCATATATTCATTTATTTATCTATTTATATATTTATTTATTTATTTATTTATTTATCTATCTATCTACCTACCTATAACAGAGAATATATTAGAAACGAATTTTAAACAACGAATAATTCGTAAGTACAGATAATATTAGATTTATACTTAGAATATATTTCCCAAAAATTAACGTTATATTCATCTTCTCTTGTCTATTTCTTCTCTCTATCTCTCTCGTAATATTTTTTTATATTTATCCCCTTATATCTTTTCTCTCTCTTTTTCTCCAGTGTCATTTAAATCAACGGTTGTTTTTAAATTATTTACATATTCATTTGCATATTCACACATAAGTTTGAATAATCCCTAATATATGTCCAGTATCCAGTGAATTTTCAACCGATAAGGTATGTTTTCGATGGGTAAGTCTCTATTTATGAAACAAACTTTGTATTTTATCTGATGAAAGCGTACCAATGTTGTCTTGGTTACCCTTGAAATATATATAATAAAATAAATATGGTTTTATAAATATAGTTTCCATTCATTTAATATCATTGTATATATATATATATATATATTATAAAGTAAATAGAATTATTTGATAATATATATACATCATTTCAACTCCTAATCCCCATAATTAACCACACAAAAATCAATTAGACCAAGCTATAAGATTAAAAGGCATCCATGGAGAAACACTAAATAAATATACCACAGAAGCGTCTTCGCGGCCAACCCCCATAAAATATCTATATAACATTTCAACAGCACGTGGAAATATATATATATATATATATATATATATATATATATATATATATATATATATATAACGAAGGAAATGTGGTAAGGAACCAGATGGACCATAACGCATCAAAGTACTCAATACTTAGGGTAGTAGAGTGGGAGATAGGAACGAGTAGGACCGCGACGGCTGAGCTCAAGGCGTTTCGACTGCTAATTCCAGAATTAGCCGTCAAAACGGCTTGAGCTCAGCCGTCGGGATCGAACTCGTTCCTATATATATATATATATATATATATATATATATATATATATATATATATATATATGCAAAAGTTCTATTTAAATTGTTGTGATACAACAAGCAAATGTTTTTATAACTGATATAAAGCACTCGACAAGTATTTGGAGTAAATATACGATATTAACAAATGGAAACTATATTTATAAAACCATATCTATTTTATTATACATATTTCAAGGATACCATGTTAAATTATGGTATGCTTTCATCAGACAAAATACAATATATACCAGTTTTATAAATAAATATTGACATACCCTTTCAAAATGCAACCGTTACTTTTGGAAGACATCACGATGTCTTCCAAAAGTAACGGTTGCATTTTGAAAGGGTATGTCAATATTTATTTTAAAAACTGGTATATATTGTATTTTGTCTGATGACAGTATACCATAATTTAACATGGTATCCTTGAAATATGTATAATAAAATAGATATAGTTTTATAAATATAGTTTCCATTTGTCAATATCGTATATATATATATATATATATATATATATAAGCAAAAGGGATATTCATTTCGTTGGTTATTCAACAAATATAAATGTTTATAACTGATTCACAGCACTCGACAGCTTTTCTAGAGTTTCAATTAAATATTACTTTCATCGAAACTTTTCACACATCTTTCGACTAAAATAAAATATAATTGAAACTCTGATCCTTGAAAAAATTAATCTCACATGAAATAATATATAATTTCCTATATATACTTTCTGAGTAAATCATTCATCAAATTTAACGGTTAGCAAATAAGATTGGAGTTACCTTTTCCTTTTCAATAGAGCAAACATAAACTTTATAACATGTATGATAAAGTATATAATTTCGCTAAATTAACAATATTCTGAAAACATTTTAAATGTTGAACAAAATATTTGAATCCACAAATTGTTCTCCTCTTACAACTTGAACTGCGTGTTTTTTATGTAAAATGCAAAATCAACGTCCTTCGTAACTCATATGAGAAATGTAAACAACTAATAATTGTGATTTATTTCTATGAAATCACCAATAATACTATTAATTATTAATCTATATAGATATCTATATACTTACAACCTGTTGTAATGTAATAAGATAAAATGTACTTACAACCATAAATCTTCATATAATCTAATTGATTATATATACAATATTATAACTCATAATATAGCTAAATAATTTTTAATTTCTGGAATCATATTCCACCATTCCTACAAACTGTTTATTCTTTATAAATAAACGTAAATACAAGCTCTTCCTCCTTTCTTTTTCTTCTCCCTACCCATACATACATATATCCTAATAATTATTTAAATGTACATAGCGTCTAAAAATAACGTTAAAACACCTTTAGCAAAGCTATTCTTTAAAGCACCCGATACGTGTTTTCCTAAAGCTCACAGATACCACTATATTTTTAACAGACACACTAAAACATTATCCTACTCTACTACTATGAATATAGCACTATGAACAAAATATAAATAGAATTAATAATAGAAACTTAAATTTAAACCCTAACCAAACAAACAAAGATAGCAATAATAATATTTCTAACAACACTATTCATAATAATAGTACCGTTCCGAATAACAACTCCAGAAAATGTAACTGTAGAAATAAATCAAATTGCCCTTTACAAAATAATTGCTTAGACAAAAATGTAATTTATAAATGCACAGTTAAAACTAGAGACAAAATATTTAACTATATAGGTGTCACTTCTACAAAATTCAAAGAACGCTGGTATAACCATAAACATAGATTTAATAGGTCCGATAAAAATCTTCCACTTCACTTTCACATTTAATTTGGAATTTAAAAGACAACAATATAGACTATCCAATATCTTGGGGATGATTTCGAAAGTACCTGCATACCGAAGTATGGCTTTCTCAAAAATCTGTCATTTGTGTATCGAGGAATTTTTTTATATAATTAACTGTCAAAACTCTATTAATCGTAAAACAGAATTATTTTCATGTTGTAGACATCGCCAAAATTCCACTTTCAGAAGTATTTTTAATTTATGAAATTCATTACAATTGTGACTATATCTTATACACCGCCAAAATGATCCTATTTTCTTTAAAAATTTATATTTAAATTTAAATGTAAATTCTTTTAAATGATCTTCCTTCTTAATTTGTTAATATTTCTACTATTTTTTACCGTTTGACGTTAATTTTTTTTAATATATATATTTTGTTTAATTTTTTACTTCTGACATTACTATTTTCCTAATAATACCCCTCTAAATATATTTATTTAGATGTAGATTGATAATCTTTAATTGACATTCTGAAAATGTATCCTCTTTACGATAGTTCTTCGAAATGCAAATTACGTTTTTCCTCTGCTTTTGATCTTCAAACTTTCACAAATCTTTCGACTAAAATAATTAATCTCACCAGAAATAAAATATAATTTTCTCTATATATTTTCTGAGTAAAGCATTCATCAAATTTAACGGTTAACAAACAAGATTGGAGTTATCTTTCCCTTTTCAATTGTGCAAACATAAACATATATGTATACAGACGTACAGTAGTATGTACATACATACATGCATATATATATATATGTACGTATGGGTTTCCCGAAAATTTATTATAATGTTCGGTTTCGTTGTAATACATATATGTATGTATACATATATGTATGTACGTATACATACTTATATTTAAGTATCGGCCGTACTAAGAGTGAGAAATGAAATTTTGTTTTCCATTTATCGATTTCGGTAAGCCCGGCCGACTAACTCACTCGATATGCAAATTAGGCTGATGACAGCTAATAAGCTAGAAACTAGTTCATCGTTCCTTTGTCAGTGTTGATAAAAATGGCAACGATGCTTGCGGAACACTGTACGGCTAATAATTCGGGCTGTTTGTTTACAAACAAATCGAACATTATAATAAATGTTCGGTAAACCCATACATACATATATATATATATATATATATATATATATGTGTGTGTGTGTGGGGGGGTGCAGGTATGTATGTATGTATGTATATACATACTACTGTACCTCTGTATACATATATGTATGTACGTATACATACTTATATTTAAGTATCAGTCGTACTAAGAGTGAGAAATGAAATTTCATTTTTTCCATTTATCGTTTTCGGTACGCCCGGCCGACTAACTCACTCGATATGCAAATTAGGCTGCTCAGCGGTTAATATGCATATGGAAAGTATATACTTTCAAACGGTCAATCAACTGGCAGGAAGGTATACGGTGCTGTTGACAGCTAATAAGCTAGAAACTAGTTCATCGTTCCTTTGTCAGTGATGAACAAAATGGCAACGATGGTTGCCGAACACTGTACGGCTAATAATTCGGGCTGTTTGTTTACAAACAAACCGAACATTATAATAAATGTTCCGTAAATCCATACGTACATATATATATATATATATATATATATGTGTGTGTGTGTGTGTGTGCATGTATATATGTATATACATACTCCTGTACGTCTGTATTATTATATGTATGTACGTATACATACTTATATATATATAGGTGTTCCTGATGATTTCTTTCGGATGAAAAAGTTCTAGTCCTGTAAAAGCCATTCTATATGAAACATTATGTGTATATATATATATAAGTAAAGTAAATATTCTTACGGGAAGAATTTGAAATTCAAAACAAATCCTCGCCGATGCCGCTGTCCAGCTATTTTTATTTTACAGGAGTAATTTACTTGATATACTCAACTATTAATTATAGTGGTTGCCTAGAATGGGAATCTGCGTTGTGATGCACAAACATTTCAAATGTCATGCAGATTCACTCACATACACACAACCCCCCCCCCCCCCCCACACACACACACACACACACATATATATATATATATATATATATATAGAGAGAGAGAGAGAGAGAGGGAGAGAGTGATTGAGAGAAAAAGAGAGAGAGAGAGACACACAGACAGATAGGGAGAGAGAGAGAATGGGAAAGAGAGATAGAGCGTGAGAGCGAGAGGGAAGGAATTGTAATAACATTCAGGAAACGAACAATCTATAAATCATTATGCCCTGCCTTTAAGGAAACGAATGCAGTTCGCCTTTTCATTTGCTGAAAAGAAATGATAATCTGAAAATGTTGTAAACACATTGGAGCTATTAAGAGACGTGTCCTTAAATAATTGAGCAACCATTTATTAGTACCTTTGTGCATATCTGTCATAATGTGGTATCTGTCATACTTTCGTCACTTTGGAAAGGCTTGTATTATATCAATTAATTTCTATGCAATGTAATTCTTAGGCTAACACAGTTCGGTAGCAGCCAGCTGAAACCTGATTAAAAATATATTAAATTTGGGCTTCATATAGAAACGTGTCAACACTTTTCATACTAAGGTGCGTCTTCAAATGGCACTCGGACACTTTGCAGTCGTTTTACTCATGCTCCTAATTAATTGAAGTCAAGCAAATATTTGAAAAACATACCATTTAATATATATTGCATTTGCCTATATTAAAAATGAGGCTTTGAAGATTTAGTCTATATCAGAATTCTCACATATGAGCAGTGGGAAATATAGTGATTAGATTTGGAAGTTTCTGAGGTATAATCTTTTAATCTGGTAACTATTTTAAACACACAAGCCAAGGCACCTGTTTCTGTTTTATATTTTAAAATAACGATGTTCAGAGTTCAAGCATATTTGAGTTCTCGTACGGTATATGAAGACACTGCCACTATATTTCCGACTGAGCATTTTAATCCCAACTGCTGATAGTATATGTGCAGAATAAATTAGCATGAGTGACTCGACCCTGTTGCAATTGAGAGAAAAAATATTGTTTCACCAAATTTTCTAGAGGCGAAGAGTGAAAGATAAGTGACGCGGGGCAAAGAATTTCTGTGCCACATGTCACTGGAGGAATGACTGAGTGAGTGGGTGAAGGGGGAGGGAGAGAAAAGAAAAAAGAAATGTATATACAGAGAGAGAGAGCTGATAAGCTTTTCCTATTAAAAGACCTAGCTATGTGATGCATTATCTTCGAGTAATGGAAGAGTCATTATCAGAGCCGAAGAACTCGTTTATTTCAATCGAACAGAAGTATGTTTATATTTGGCATGTAACATATTTGACTCCTTAGTCTCTCTCGTAAAAAAACTGTCATTCTTGTGATGAAGTGGGATGAGCTGCAGCTAGGTAGCTAGCTTCAGATTTATGGTCGGATGAGGAGAGAGGCCCCAGTGATGTCACCTTTTTATAGATGTGAATTATGGACATACAGCATCAGATAGATTAGCCATCAGAAAATACTTATATACGAAATAATCAATATATGGTTATTAAGGTATTAAAATTGAAAAAAAACATAATGGATATAATATGAATCACTGTTTATAGATGATTACATTCAGCCACTGATGTTCATATATATAAATGCGCATTCACCAGTTTATCAGCATGTAGTATTTATGCACACACAAATCACACACACTCATGTACATATATTATAAATATATATACTAGCAGTGGTACCAGGCGTTGCACGGGATAAGGTAATTTGGAACTCGGGCCGCCAACAGACATAATCGTAGAAAAACTGCATGCCTGGACAATAGGTAAAGAAAATAAACCGAATACTCTGATCGATGGATAATCTTTAAGATTTTCCTCGATGAAACAGGAAAAATGCAGGTTTCCATCTAATACCACCTAGGGGATAGAGAAAATGAATATTTTTATGTGCATAATATGCTTTGAAATTTCAGGACAATCGGCTAGACGTAACGCCTCCAAAAAGCCCTAAAAGGCTGAAAAAAGAAGCTTTTCACCTAATACGGGCCCTAGGCCATAAACAAAGTTGGATTTTCTTTGCTAACGGTATAAAGAAGAGACTGACTAATACAAACTTACAATTTCAAGGAAATTGTTCTGACGTAACGCCTAAAAAAAAAACCTAAAAAGCTTAAAATACTCAGTGTTTCACCTAATGCGGGCCCTAGGAGATAGATCGAAATGTTGAATTCTTAGGTGCATAATACTCCCTGAAACATAAGTAATACACATGTAAAGTTTGAAAAAAGTCGATTGGGTATTTTTCGAGTTTTAGTGATTCAAGCTCACAGACACACACACACACACACACACACACAGATATCCTCAGGGAAGTGACGTAATGCGGACAATCAGACATACAGACATATTGTAAGGGCGAGACGTTATATGTATGTATCTATCTAAAAAGAGAAAGACTAAGAATGATAGAGAGAGATCGCTAAATCGCCAAATGCAGTCCCTATGGCATTGACAATTTGAAATTTTACTTGCTCAGAACACTCCCTAAAACATATGTATTACATGTGTAAAGTTGGGTGGTTCTCGAGCTTTAGGGATTTAAACTAACACACACACACAGACAGACATCCTCAGTTTTATATATGTATATATATATATATATATTGTCTGCCTCTCTGTTTTGTTCCCGTCCAAATTTGCACTATATATATATATATATATATATATATATATATATATATATACGTGTGTGTGTGTGTGTGTGTGTACGCGCATACATAAGTGCGCACATGTGTGTATATGTTCATGTATTTACGCACATATATATGTGTGTATGTATGTGTGTGTTTGTGTCTGTTTCTCTGTGTGGAATAACGATAACATCATATGACTATTCATTTATTAAATTACTCCATTCTACTATGGTTTCAATGCGGAGACATTACTCAACCACTTTATGTAAGATTTACAATTACATACATTGCAATTGTGACTTAAAGACAGCTCATCTCTTTAGAAAAACATAATAGTAATCAACGATAATGGCCAGGGACATAATCTCATAAGAGTAACTAAAAGAAAAAAAGAAAAAAAGTAGATGAGAAGCAAAAGTGAGAAATAACAGAATAGCTAAAAGAAAAAAAAGAAAGAAATGGTATATATAAAATAGCCAAACAAGAAAGAGAGAAAAAAAAGAAAAAAATATAGAAAATAAGTAGTTGAATGCTCAATGAGATTGGCTGGTTAAAATGGTGCCAAGTTAGTACGTGTGGTTGGATATCATACCGGGTACTCCTATCACGTTCATTCAGTTATCCACAGAGCAACGATACTGTTAGTATACAGATCGTCTACACTTTATTAGAATCTTGCTATAATGAAAATTGTTTATCGAAGAAATCTTTGTAAGAAACTAATATCATAAAACCAAGACAAAAAAAAGATATACTCTGTACTTAACTACTAATTTAACTACTAATTGCTAGATTCATCTAATTGGATACACGTAGATTAGTAACACTATTTAAGTATATTTACCCTTCGTTTCCTTTAGGGGATGGAGGAGTACACTGTCATTTCATTTCGATCAAGCGCAGGATTTACTCAATGTATTTGTCTATTTTTGTGAGTGAAGTTAAATAAACAATATATATATATATATATATATATATATATATATTGGGGGGGGGGTCATTGTTTTTGTGCATGCGTATGTATGTTTAGGATAACCGTAAATAAAGTGTCAAGGAAATCAATGCTCAATATATTGCAAGAGAGCTTATTTAGTATAAAGGTACATACACTTAACATGAATGTGGGAACATTGGTTTCAATGTACAATTATAACCACCACTGTATAGGAGAAGTGCTTCTTCTAACCTGGCCTTTCATCGGGGGCTCAGGCAAAACTACCCGAAAGAAACCCAAATAAAGTTGGCTAAAGGGAATCCCTTTTCATATTTTTGTCTGAGAGGCCAGTTTTGAAGAGGCACCTCCACTATACAGTGGTTACCATGTTAAACTTTATTTATACTATATATATATATATATATAAGTAAGGAAGTTTCCGTTGAAAATTGAAAAAGTCATAGGAGTGAAGAGTGCTCTATGTAAGTACCAGCGCAAAATTTAATGTATAATAAACAATACAATATAATTATCTCATTACCAGAGGTTTTCCGAATAAGACGAATACGAAAAAAAAACGTTCTCATTCGTTTGTCAGACAAGGCAATATAAAACATAGTGAAATAATTGGAAAGTCTCCTCAAGAAATGCAAAAATATATATAAATAAAAGTAATGCAAGAGATATATAAAATATATAAAAAATATAAGGAAATATAGTTAGATGTGTGTATATGTATGTATATACACTCACAAATATACATGTGTATGTACAAATGCATGTGTATGGTGAAAATGTGTGCGTAAGTACATATATGAGGGCAAGTATATTTGTGTATATGTGACCACAAATACGGATATAATATGAGTTGAAAGAGAAAATGATAATATAGTTGACACGCATCCAGATACAGGTGTTAGATACACTTACGAGTATGAAAGCACGCGTATAAACACGCACACACGCGAGGTCACTTATATGCGGAAGATAAAGAGGGAAGGGAGTGTAATAGTTAAAAGAAAGTGTCATTCTCGATATATGTATCAAAATGAAACAATATATAAGAATGAAAACATGTTTAAATGAAAGAGAAAATAGTCAAATAACACTAGAGAAAATAAAACAAACATAGGTACGCACGTACATACACATATATCTATAAAAAACATATAACTATAAAAAAAATATTTATACACGCAATACGTACAGACAAAAGCGCATGCATGCGTACATACATACACACGATGCATATATATATATATATATATATATATATATATATATATATATATATATATATATATATATATATATATATATATATATATATATATATAAATATATATATCGCCCCATGTGTATCTAATCACACGTACGTACGCGACTATATATATATATATATACATATATACACATACACATACACGCCCATACATACATATACATATATACACACATACACACATACACATTCACGTACATTCACCCGCTTACACGTACACACATAAAAATAAGAGTGTCAAAAATATAGATGTAAAAAACATAGTTATAAAAACACACATACACCCGCTTACACGTACACACATAAAATAAGGGTGTAAAAAACATAGATATAAAAACATACATACACACACATATATATACACGCACGCACGAGCACATTCCGAGGCGTTCGTGTACATATACAGAACTTATACACACGTAAAGACACTCAGACACATAGATACAGAGTATAAAGCAGCCTTATGAATAAATGATTACAAATATAAAATCGGCTGCGAAACAACAGAATATATCTGGGGTGGAAAACGCAAGTGACTAATGTAATTAGGTAGTAAAGAAAATAGGGAAGTAAAATGTAGAATGTGAAGATATTAGGTACGTGAATCGAAGAGTAGGGGGAGGGGGGTTACTGGTGGATGTGAAGTAAAAAGGAAAATAAAAGTAAAATTGAAAATAAAGTTAAAAATGAAAGTTAATCAGAAGCAGAAGTCTGTAAAGCGAATAATTTAAGGAAAGTGAAGAATAAGAGCTTATGGAGGATAAGTATCTGAAAGTGAGTTAAGTTTATATGAGCTGGAAAGCAACTGTGATTTCATGTGTGGGCAACTGGTGAAAATATCTGTTTTTTGTATTTAGGCAGGTTTTTGGTGATTTAAGGTTTTGAAAATCCAATATTTTTCACTTATGCAGAGTGTGCATCTTCTTGCTCCTCTTGCATATTCTTTAGATTGGTTCAAAATTGACCAATCCAATTTATATTGGATACCTTGGTCTTTCAAATCCCATATT
>OZ024740.1:376102548-376140048 GCA_964016885.1 Eledone cirrhosa
TAATTACCAATCAAAAGAATGCTATTATCAAAAAGAAAGAATTATTTAACTCTTGTTCGACAGTTTAAGACTTTTAGAAGTATCTATAATCTGTAGAAAATATTATATATAGCCTAAATATCCTGCCCAATTAAATTTTATATGTCTTCGATGTTCTTTATGGTGTGTTTTTTGTGATGTTTTTAATAATATTTTTGAAGGTATTTTTTATGTTTGTTGAATTTTCTTTTCTAATAGGCTTCATAGGTTTTTTTTGTTTCTAATAGGCTTTATATGTATTTTTTTTTCTAATAGGCTTTATGGGAATTTTAAATCCATACATACAAATACGTAATGTCATCAAATTTATGCATAGGTATAAGTAATGTTATCGAAATATATACATAAAGTTTTGATATTAGAACATATGTAATATATGATACTCTAAAATCCTATATTAAAATAATTTTTACATATACTACAATTGGAATATAATTTGAAAGTAAATTTGACACTAAACGATAAATATAACTATAACTTAACGAAGTAAAATTAGAGTTATCTTTTCCTTTGTAAAGAAACAGGTTTACATCTAATATCTACATACATTTAAACTTTGCATGAATATTAACATTTCGTAAATTTATTTCTATCTTGATGCAAATATAGAATATACAATATAATATATATATTCTATCTAAGATAGAACTACTTCCATATTCATAAGCCATATATTGAAAATGTAAACATATCTGCCCCCAACATATAAATATTTCTTTTGAATTTACGAGATCTCATATAAAGTAACGTCGACGATCTTATTGCTTGAAACACGAACAACACATAGACCGTGTCTATATGACGTATGCAGTGATCGGCTTGGAAACCTTCGGTAATAAACAACTGTGTTGGGAAACATTAATAAAGATATTTTAATGTTGTACATATCATAAAGTGGTATTTTTCCTTTGTCTATACTTAAGAAACCCTTAAGGCTATACGTATGTACACACACATAAACACATACGCACATAAGCACACACACACACATATAAATATATATATATATATATATATATATATATATATATATATACATATTTATATGAAAAGATTCAGGAACCCCACGGCTGAGCTGCGGCCGTTTCAACAGCTAAATCCGAACTAAGACACCAGTATTAGAACTCGTGAGCATCTGACCGGCTTGGCATTTTCAGGTCAGTTAGTCTTCTAACACCTTCTTCCTTGTATTTCGGCCTGTATAGACCACGGCCGCCAAAAAGATAATAAACTATATACATGACATTTAGCAGTACTAAACGTGCCATTTGATCTGGGAGACCCCCCCCCCCCATAAATCCCGGGTAAAAACAAGAATAACAACAAACTTTTAAGATTTCTTGCTTTTTGCTTTTACTGCGTGCCCATATATGGACTGTGCCCCTTCATAATTTCAGATAGATTTCAGCCGTTGGTGGCTTAGTTCGGATCTAGATGTCCACCCCACTGTACTACCACAAGTATCGAGTACTCTGGTGCGTTATAGTTCACCTGCTATTTCACCACACCCTCTCTGTTTTATATATATATTTGTATATATATATATATATATATATATATATATATATATATATATATATATATATATATATATATATAGACACAAACACATATATATAGTCTAACAAAGTTCTTTCGTTGCACATCTGCAACATCGTCAGTGGTGCTATTATGTTTCCTCCTGTTGTATTGTATGTCTACGCCATATTTATTTAATCTGTGTGTTCTGTTATTAATTCTGGCAATATTATTACAACAATATGACCCTCCCCATGTATGACAATATATATATATATAACAAATCGTTCGACCTGCGACGAGTCCACGCCACGACTTTACCATTTAGCAAACGCACGCAATTGCCGTCGCAGGTCGATGGACAAACAGAAGCACAATTTAGTATAGCTAGATCTGAACTTAGAAATATTATAGAACAGTATAGCAAGAAGCATAATAGAATGGAGGCCCAGCAACTGGGAGAAAAATCTGCAAATGGCTTGCGTAAGCTCATGCAGCGGTCGCGTAATGGAGAGATAGCATGCTTTCCAACAGACAAGTCTGGCAGAATGTCGGTTGACAGTCTGCCAAACTACATCCAGGCAATGCAACCCACATCACTAACACAAGAGAAATAACACCACAAGAGCATGAGGATAGAGAACAAGCCCTCATTGCCCACATGGTGATGTGGACGAATATAATGCAGCCCAACAAAAGGACAGCCAACAACTTCCAGGCCTGGAACAATGTCGTGCCAGCGTTGTATGGGCTTCGAAAAGACCATAACACGGGAAGTGACCCTATCACGGGACCACCAACACGGCCAGTCTGTGGAGCTAACATTGCTAGTAACTACAGACTGTCCTACTTCCTCTCCCTGATCATACGCCCCATCATTGAAATGTCCCCAGATGTATGTGACAGCACGGAGGACCTCCTCAGCAGAATCGGCGAGAGTAACCGATCTAGGGACCTAACAAACTGCATAATAGGTAGTATGGATGTTGTGTCCCTGTATCCATCTATTGGCGTGGATTTTGCTGTGGAGAAATGCGTAGAAATGATCAGTGAGAGCAATGTTGAGTTCCGTGGGATTGATACCAGTGAGCTGGGACTTCTACTTAAACTTACCTATAGTAATAATTACCTAGACACATATGACCTTAGCAACCTGTGCCCTACAAGACCAGCAATAGGCAGACCACCTACCATTACCTCAATGGCCAAGAAAACCCATACAGATAGATGGAACGGGTGGACCAGAGCCATACGGACACCCGAAAACCACGATGAACTAAAGAAAATGATTGCACATGCCGTTGGGGCCAGCATAAAACTAACCCTTAAGGAACATATGTTCAAATTTAATGGAAAAATATATGCCCAACAGGAAGGAGCAGCCACTGGTGTTAGCATTGCAGGCGACATAGCTAACTTATTCATGGTATGGTGGGACAGTAGACTTAAACTTAAACTTAAAGAACAATTAGAAGACCCCCGATAATGTACTCCCGCTACGTTGATAATATAAACATCGTAGTTAAAAGACCCCCACTAGAGAACAGTCAGGAACTAGAGAAAAACACAATGGGGTGCATCCAGCAAAAAGCTAACTCCATCAACCAGAGTATTAGAGTTACTATAGTAAACACCCCAACCATCGATTACCTGTACTAGACACAGAGCTCTGGTTAGATACCATTAATAACAAAAAACAAATCCTCCATTCCCATTATGCCAAACCCATGACTTCCAAATATCTGATCCACCGAAATTCAGCTGTTTCGGACCATACCAAAATCAACATACTGATTGCGGATTTGGTACGAGCGATGAGAAACGTGTCCCGCATGTGCAACCCCGAAGGACTAGAGAGACACATACAACACTTCATCCATCGTATGCTGTTCTCTGGTTACAATCAGAGAGATAAAATCAGAGTGTATAGAGGAGCCAGAACCAAATGGGAAAAAATGGTAAATAATGACACAAATGGGACCTGCCCCTTGTATAGGAACACATTTTGGAATAGAATAGAAAGAACTAGGAATAAGGCTAATAGAATAAACTCATGGTATGATAGCAATAAATACCAGACTGTAATGTTCATCGATACAACCCCTAGAGGTGAATTAGCTTACAAATTTAGATGGGCCCTGGATAAACATAAACTCAATATTAAGATAGTAGAAAGACCAGCTACCTCCGTAAAAACACTGCATAGATAAGAAATGTATAACCTGTAAATTAAGCCCCCATATTAACTGTAAAACTAGAAATGTAGTATATAGCATAAGATGTACTGAAGGACAATGTAGAGACAAAAATATAGTGTACATAGGTGAGACAGCTCGTAGTGTAGGGGAACGGATAAATGAACACTGGCGAGACCTTCAAGATAATAAAGAATCATCTGTACTCTACCAACATGCTAAAAGAGAACATAAGGGTAAATTAGAGAACATAGAAATAAAACTAGAATCTACACACAGAAAAGACGCAATGTTTAGACAAATCACAGAGGCAATAAACATAAAAGAATTACAACCAAAATTCAATAGAAAACATGAGTGGAACAGCAACATCACAACTTACAATTAAGGACAAAATGAAAACACACACGCACATTGAACAAACAACCAACCTGTAACATGTAAATAAACAAATAAATAAACGAATGTAAACACACAAAGACACCCGGATGTGGCGCATGCGCAGACGGAGAACACAACACACACACAGAAACAAAATGGCGTAGGACAGAACAAAGGAGAGGCACAAAAACAAAGAAAAGAATCCCCAGTCACTGAAGAGGTCACAGAATGTGTGACGAAAGAACATTGACAATATATAAACAACCAACCGGTTGTGGAACCAACCAACCAACCGGAAATTTATAAATTCCTCAATTTATAAATTTATTATAATAAATTGAAGTGAAAGCAACTGGTGCGTGTGTTTCTTATTGGCAACATGACCCTCCCAAAGTATAACTATATATATATATATATATATATATATATATATATATATATATATATGTGTGGAAAGTTATATTTAAATTGTTGGGTTACAACGAGTAAATATTTATAACTGATATAAAAGCACTCAACAAGTATTTGGAGTATATTTACGATATTAAATAAATGGAAATTATATTTATAAAACCATATTTATTTCATTATATATATTTCAGGGATATCATATTAACAATATGTTATGCCTTCTTCAGACAAAATACAATATAGACAGTCTTATAAATAAATAGATTATAAATAAAAAGATATAAATAAATAGATTTGACATATGTCAAATCTATTTATTTATAAGACTGTCTATATTGTATTTTGTCTGAAGAAGGCATAACATATTGTTAATATGATATCCCTGAAATATATATAATGAAATAAATATGGTTTTATAAATTTAATTTCCATTTATTTAATATCGTATATATATATATATATATATATATATATATATATATATATATATATATATATATATATATATATATATATATATATATATATATATATATATATATATATATATATATATATATATATATATGTATATATATATATTGTTATATATATATATATATTGTTATACTTGGGGAGGGTCATATTGTTGTAATAATATTGCCAGAATATATATAGAAAAAAGATGAAATCGAAAATGCAACTGGAGTCTTATTTTTTCTTAAATATATATATTCATTTGGTTACTTTACCGGTTTCGCAGTTCTTCTGCTTGTCAAAAGTAGAGTTGAAATATATATATATATATATATAGTAATAATAATAAATTCGAAGACTAAATATATATATATATATATATATATATATATATATATATATATATATATATATATATATATATAGTAATAATAATAAATTTGAAGACTAAAATCCAAAGAGGGCTCGATAAGAATAAATATATATCAAATATATAAGAACGGTAGAGTAAATATTTATTAAAATAACAGATTAAAGTTTGAGCAAAGAATCGCTGCTTTCACCCTTAACGGGATCTTCTGAAACTAACAAAGTCAATCTGTAAACGGAGAAGTGGATATTTAAAAAAACGTTGCAACCGGTGGAAGACAGGAAGACGATACTTTGGCGTATATGTTTATATATTCTGGTACATATGCTTTTGATGATGTGTATACGGGAGTTTTGCATCTGTGTGTGTATGCGTGTTAGTACGTATGTTGGGTGTTTGTATAAGTGTACTTCATGTTTTGATTGACGTACGTCTCCGAACATTTGTGTATTTACATGTAGGTATGTGTGTACGATTGTTATATACGTATTTATTTATATACGTTTATTTGATTACATATTTATTCGTATATACGCACACACACACACACACATATTTATATGTGCGTGGTTTTGTATACTTATGGCGAGTATTTTCGTGTATGCTTGTGTATGTACGTACTTGGATGATGTACGTATTTATTTAATATCAATTACCTCTGTATTGTATTTTATTTACTTATTCTTAACTCTGAAGCGAAGAATCTTTCGGTTTCCAAGTCAGAATTTTAGTCGACGACTTCAGCTATACCATTTACGCGGTTTTGTTTTTGCGTGCAATTGTTCTCCACATATGACGTATTATCTTCGTTTTTTCGTTCATTGCCAGAGAACGTCTCTATGATCCACCTAAGAGAACATTAGTCTACGACTTCTTTTATACCATATACGTGGTTCTGTCTTTGCGTGTAATTGTTTTTCACCGCTCCTATTAATGACGTATTATATTCGTTTTTTCCCGTTCTTTGCCAGCGAACGTTATCACGAACCAAAGTATCGTCTTCCTGTCTTCCTCCGGTTGCAACGTTTTTTGAAATATCCAGTTCTGCGTTTACAGATTGACTTTGTTAGTTTCAGAAGATCCCGTTAAGGGTGAACGCAGCGATTCTTTGCTTAAACTTTAATCTGTTATTTTAATAAATATTTGCTCTACGGTTCTTATATATTTGATATATATTTTCCTTATCGAGCCCTCTTTGGATTTTAGTCTTCAATTTTATTATTATTACTATATATATATGTATATATATATATATATATATATATATATATATATATATATATATATATATATATATATATATATATATATATAATTACACATAGTCACAGACACATATATAAGTTTGGAAGATAGTCTGTATCAGTTGTCTATTATTTCTCTATAGACACATTTTAAACTTAGAGCCTCGTTTAAATGATTTTTTATGTGGTTGATTTATACGGACTAGGAAGAGGAAATACTGTATATATTCTATCTAATAGTTCTTCAAACTAATTTTATATATATATATATATATATATATATATATATATATATATTCGTTTATTTATTTATTAAAATAACAGATTAAAGTTGAAGCTAAGTATCGCTGCTTTCACCCATAACAGGATCTTCTGAAACTAAAATAATCAATCTGTGAACGCAGAAGTAAATCTTTCGAAAATTGTTGCAACCGAAGGAAGATAGGAAAACAATACTCTGGTTCGTGGCGCCCTTTCCTGGGAAAGAACAGAAAAAAACGAAGATAATACGTCATTATTTGGTGCGTAAGTACAATTACACGCAAAGGCAAAACCACGTTTATCGTATAAATGAAGTCATAGACTAATATTCAGTGGTTTGTGGAGACGTTCCTTGCCAATGAATGGAAAAAACAAAGATAATACGTCATTATGTGGAGTGATAAGAACAATTACAAAACCACGACAAAACCACGTTTATGGTATAACTGAAGTCGTAGACTAACATTCTATTTATGAAACCGAATGATTCTCGGCTTCAGAGTTAAAAATAATGTAAATAAATTATAGAGGTTAT
The DNA here is from genome assembly GCA_964016885.1 of Eledone cirrhosa. Taxonomy (NCBI): domain Eukaryota; kingdom Metazoa; phylum Mollusca; class Cephalopoda; order Octopoda; family Eledonidae; genus Eledone; species Eledone cirrhosa. Next base: position 376,109,959 of record OZ024740.1, read on the forward strand.
TGAAATCAACAATAATTAAATATAATATATACTTGTACACATCCATATACATACATACACATGCATACGCGAAAACACCCACCATGGGTATGTAAATACAGACACGTACGCAAAAACACGCGCACACATACAAAAACCCACGCAACGCCTGTATCCGAACATACGAACGTATACACCAAATACACATAAAACATATATAGATAAAATATATATATATATATATATATATATATATATATATATATATATATATATATATATATATGTGTGTACGTGTATACATATAATTATATAAACCTATATAAATATACACACATAAATACGTATATAACGCGTGCACACACATACCTACATGTAAAAACACATATGTTCGCTAAATTCACGTCAACCAAAACACAAGTACACATATACACTCACCCAACATACGTGGAAACCCGCATACACACACACACGCAAAACTCACGTATACACATAACCCATGTACCAGTATATATAATAAAATAAATACGCCTATAACAAATACAAGCAAATATACGTACGTGAAAGTATACGTACTTCACGAAACATACAGGTAATATATACTTACCTATACAAATAAGTAATGGTATAAACATAAAATATATTTAGCTAGCACATCAAGACGTAAATTATCCGCGTATAGTTCGTACTTTCCGTTAGAGTATAATGTGGGGCTGTGCTAAAGGAGAGTTTTGTGCAATTTATGTTTACAAGCCGAAATTGCCTCAGATTTTTGTTTAAGATCTGGTCATTGGCGTAGAGTATTTCCAAGGCTTCAGTGGCGCAGAGGTCACATGGTCGTATATTTCCGTTATACGATCTAGCCTCAGCTAGGATCTCCCAGAGTAACCTATATTGGGTGTGGTTGCTTTTTAGACTCCAGATATAAGCTGAAAGTGACGTCCTATTCCTTCTTAAATGGTTAAGAAAAAAATTGGTATGCATGAAAAGACGCTGTTTGAATCTATTGGCGGTTAATCCTATCTAGGCCCTACGGGACTTGAGTGTTTCAACCTTACATTTATAGACAATGTTACTTGAGAGGCATTTCCCGGAGAGGGGCAGTCAACCCGATTCCTACAATTACAGTCAGAACTAGCTTCAGGATTGCACGTGTTCCTACGGCTAGGGAATTTAGCTAAATTTGAAGCAGTGATGTTATGTGCAAGGTTAGGAGTCGTAGAGTAAGACATTTCAATGGTATTTCTATTAAAAATGTTATTATATTTATGTGCTGGAGGAAATGCTTCATGATAAGGGAGAGAAAGATTTTAGCTAATGGCCACTTTCATATTATATGGTGGGTAATATTTGCTCTACGGTTCTTATATATTTGATATATATGTATCCTTATCGAGTCCACTTTGGATTTTAGTCTTCAAATTTATCATTATTACTATATATATATATATATATATATATATACATATATATATATATATATATATATATATATATATATATATATGTATATATATATATATAAATATATATACATATATATATACATATATATATATATATATATATATATATATATATATATATATATATATGTATATATATATACATATATATATATATATATATATATATATATATATATATATATATATATATGTATATATATATATATATATATATATATATATATATATATATATATATACATATATATATATATATATATATATATATGTATATATATATACATATATATATATATATATATATATATATACATATATATATATATATATATATATATATATATATATATATATATATATATATATATATATATGTGTGTGTTGGGGGGGGGGGGGTATATATATATATAGGAAAATGTATGACCCCGACGGCAGAGCTCAAGCCGTTACGACGGCTATTTCTGGACTGAGTCCAGAAATAGCCGCCGAAACGGCTTCATCTCTGCCGTTGGGGTCATACTTTTTCCTATTTCCCACTCTACTACCCTAAGTATTGAGTACTCTGGTGCGTTATGGTCCATCTGGTTCCTTACCACAATTCCTTTGTTATATATATATATATATATATATATATATATATATATATGTGTGTGTGTGTGTGTGTGTGTGTGTGTGTGTGTGTGTGTGTGTGTGTGTGTGTGTGTGTGTGCGTGTGTGTGTCTGTGTGTGGGTACACCCATATATATATAACAAAGAAAGTGTGTTAAAAAACCGGGTGGACCACAACGCAACAGAGTACTCGATACTTAGGGTAGTAGAGTGGGTAATAGGAAAAGCGTCAGGACCTCGGCGCCGAGCTGCGGCCGCTTCGACAGCTAGATCCGAACGATAATTTCAGCTAGATTCCCGCCGTTGGTGGCTTAGTTCGGATCTAGCTGTCGAAACGGCTGGAGCTCAACCGTTGGGGTCCTGACTCTTTTTTTTCATAGATAGATAGATAGATAGATAGATAGATAGATAGATAGATAGATAGATATATATAACTTCTACTATTTCTGACAGAAGATGTTATGGACTGGATCCCATTAGGTAGGAGAATTTAGCTCTTGAAGTTTATTTTAACTAGTTGTGCCGAATTTATCATTTGGCTAAAATAGTATCGAACGTCTGAATGTGTGCAGTTGTGTCTTCGTAATGTTGTCCATTTAGTTATGTATACTATTTAGCAATATGTTTCGTACATTTTATGAATCTTTACATTAAAGGTTACATGAATATACTTTATTTTCGCGGCTGTGTTTTGTAGCATATATATAATAAACTATTTGTACGAGTTATTTTTCTTCTTAGCATGTTTGATTTAAAATAATTGATATTTTCGTAGAACTCAGAGAAAATTTCCAAACTTTCCTAATTATACCTTAAAACTCTATTCAATATATTTGATGTGCGTCTTATTTTTAAAATATTTGTAAAAATTTCTATTTAATTGCCTCATAATAATTTCTTAACACTTTTATGCTTTTAATATTTTACGTATGTTGATAGATTTCGCATAGGCCATAATTATTGAAGGTCTTGATTGATTAGTTCTTTACACAATTGTACATTGAGCAATGTCTGGAATTATGTTTACATCAAATTTATTCAATAACGATTTAAAACCGGAATGGGTGTAAAAAGATTAAAACGCATAATATTCTGATCAGAATTTTAACATTTATTTGCAGTCGTTTCTATCAAATATGACTAAAAACATGTTTAATTCGTGGGTTATGGCCCCGATATTTGTAGATATATATTGACATAAGCAATTCTATTATATCACTGAAATAAAGATTATAGGCTATACAAATTAATGATAGAAGGCTATAAACATAAAACCAACATACCAAGTCTAGTATTGATATCTAATACAGAAAACGATAGAATGTTGAGGTGTGTTTTCATTTGATACACCTGCTTCTGACTAGTAGATATTTTAACGAACCTGAAATAATGAAAGAGAAAATTAATGCGACGGAATTGCAATTGAAAAGGATAAGTGTATTGAGTACATATATCTACTGAAACTTTTCGACATTATAAACAACTAATGTATTCAGTGCAAATAGTAAACTACTTTACTTCTTTATGAATGATATTACGTATCAAGCATTTTTCATAAACGGCATCATGAATCAACTAAGATTCCACATTGACATCAGTGAAAATATGTGCTAATGGCATGTAAAGCCATGCGATTGGTTGTAACAATTCTACGTGTATGCTACCTATCTTTGTCAGTAGATGCGCATGCCAGCTACTCGATCTGAAACCTTGTGCGACTGAAAGTATACACTTAAGCATATCCCTGATCATCCACCAATGTCGCAAGTGGTCCTAGTTGTTTCCTAAGAGCTGCGCTATATTAGATCAGGCCTGGAGAAAATCTTCATAAGTACAACGGATGTTGAATCGCACAGCACTGAAGCTCTCAAATTGCAATCGATCTTATTATTTCCTCCTGTTTCAAAAAGCCAGGATTCCACATCAACACTTCTTTCGCTGATATTAAACCCAAATTGTTGCAACTTACTTTCTTTGGGCAATGCCTGTGAACATCCTCAACAGCCACGCCAGCTACAACTATAATGGTTACTTTTATACTGTTGGGACAACAGTAGCAAATCAGTTTCCACAAGCATGCTGATATTTCACAGTCAGCCATGGCCTACCATAAGGTCATTTTATCTGTCTCCAAATTTTCTCACTCCCTTCCTTCATACTTTCACACTTCCTAGAGCTCTATCTCAGGCTCTTTATCTCTCTGTTTGGTTCTCTACTTCTCTCCTTCTCTCTCTGTCTATCTGTCTCACACACACACTAAAACTCATTGAGCTAGGCTAACGAAGAATTCCATTCTGTGAAAGTAAGCTTATAATGTAAATATGTTATATTTAGAAATTAACCACCAAGATTGTGATACAAATATTCCCTGCAGATATATTATAATTATAATTTTTTTGTCATAGAATAACAAATTGTTTCTCTACGTATAATAACTGCTCTCATTTAATCATATCTTCAGCGATACCTTATATTGTAATTAATGTTGTGTTAATGTAAATTTACAGTTTTAGTACTTTTACAGTATATTATATTATTGTGGATTGGCGGTATCGGTAGAGGGTCGGACGCCATGCTTTGTGGATTGGCAGTATCGGTAGAGGGTCGGACGCCATGCTTTGACACATAGAGTTACGGTCCTTGCCATTCTGAATTTAAATCCCGCCGAGGTTAATTTTGCCTTTCATCCTTACTGGGTCGATAAAATAAAGTACCAGTAATGCACTGGGTAATTGCTGGCCTTGTGCCAACAGTAGAAACAATTATATTATTGTAGATTGGCAGTATCGGTAGGGAGTCAGATGCCATGCTTTCCAGCATAGTTACGTCCCTTAACGATCTGAGTTCAAATCCCACTGAGGTTGACTTTGCCTTTCATCCTTACGGGGTCGATAAAATAAAGTACCAGTAATGCACTGGTATTTGCTGGCATTGTGCCAAAAAGTAGAAACAATTATATTATTAAATAGTTTAACTATTACGTTAATAGGGTGCGAATTTTAGATGGGATTGACGATTACTCGAGGATATGCCATGTACACTGTACTTTTGTATATATATATATATATATATATATATATATATATATATATATATATATATATATATATATATGATGGCTGCCCCCTCATTATCGAGTATGGCCATTACACGATATACCATTATTAATGATTATTAATTAATTATATCGTCCAATACCTCTGCGTGAAGATATTTTTTAAAGTGAGGATAGACTGTGCACTGAGCCAATCCCACTCTCTGAGCGACAGTAGCTATAACCCGAAAATATATACATACATATATATGTATTTAATCTGTTATTTTAATAAATATTTGCGCTAGGTTTCATATATATTTGATATATATTTATCCTTATCGAACCCTCTTCGGATTTTAGTCTTCACATTTATTATTATTACTATATATATATATATATATATATATATATATATATATATATATATATATAGTAACATACCCGTATATAGTAACATACCCGTATACAAAGAACATACCCGTACCAAGCAGGATAACATACCTTAAACTCCTGATACAGAAAACAGACGCGTTCATTAAAAGGTTGCGTTGGCGTGCCTTTTATTTCGATAATCCGCGAACAGCAGACAACAAATAGGATAAATTTGGATTTAAAACCTATAATAACCCCCGTGGAACCCAACATTGCTACCCTTCGAAAATGATGTCTTGGAACTCATTCGGAGTATCAAATTTCGGAATAGGAGCAATTCCTTCCATCTAGACCTGAAGAATAGAATTCGTTCTATTAAGGATTCTAACGCCGTGCACGTCCATTCCGACAAAACAGGCAACATATATCAAGTGGAGCGCAGTACTTACCATCAACTACTACATAATGCTGTAACTAAGGATTACCGTAAAACTAATCGGTCCGTCATCAATGAAATCAACGATGCTGGGTTTAAAATCACATCTGATCTCAACATCCTGGACCGGACCGAACCTCTGGACCCTATTTCTCCCCACTTTACCCTGAAGGATCACAAATCCAATTTTCCGAACAACCCCTCTATTCGGCTTATTAACCCTACGAAGTCCGATTTAGGTAGACTTAGTAAAACGATTCTTGATAGAATTATACCTGAAATTAGAAGTTTGGCCCCTCTTGCACTGTGGGACAATTCTTTCGCGGTGATTGATTGGTTCAACGGCATATGTAACAAGGAACATTGCCGTTTTATCCAATTCGACATCAACAATTACTACTCCTCCATCACTTTACCACTTCTCCTTAGAGCTATCAATTTCGCTAAAACACTCACAGTGGTTAAGGATTTCGAAGTTGATGTCATCCTCAATGCCCGAAAGTCGGTGATTAATTTCGACGACTCTATTTGGATTAAAAAAATCCAATAGTACCCCATTCGACGTGAGTATGGGCGCCAGTGACTCTGCAGAGGTTACTGATCTTATCGGCCTTTTCCTTCTTTTCTCTATCAAGGACGAATTCCCCAACGCGGGCGGTGGTTTTTACCGTGACGATGGTCTTTTGACCATGACTAAGTGCGGACCTCGTGCTTGCGACAGGTTCAGAAAAGAACTCACAGCCTTCTTTAAAGGCTTCAACCTCTCTATACAGGTTGAGGCCAATCTCTCGGTCGTTAATTACCTCGACGTTACCCTCAATTTATTGAATGGGTTGTATTACCCGTATAGAAAGCCGAATGATACGCTTAATTACATAAGTAAGCATTCCAACCATCCTGCCAGCATAACCAAGAACCTGGTAAGAAACGTATTGTTGAGGCTTTCCCGTCTTTCCACCAACGAGCGTATTTTCAACGACCATTCCACTTATTACAATGAAGCTCTTGCTCGAAGTGGATTTGTCGATAAGGTAGCATATACAGAGTACGAAAATAGACCTAGAAGAAATAGATCCCGTCGCATTTGTTGGTATAACCCATCATATAATATGGAGGTGGCCACACCATAGCTAAGATATTTCTTTCCCTTATTACGAAGCATTTTCCCGCTTCACATAAATATAGTAAAATTTTTAATAGAAATACTATTAAAATTTCTTACTCTACGACTCCTAACCTTGCACATAACATCACAGCTTCAAATTTAGTTAAACTACCTAGCCGTAGGAACACGTGCAACCCTGTAATTAGTACTAACTGTAATTGTAGGAATCGGGCTGATTGCCCCCTATCCGCGAAATGCCTCTCTAGTAACATTGTCTCCAAATGTAAGGTTGTAACACCCACGTCCCGTAGGGCCTACATAGGGTTAACCGCCAATAGTTTCAAGCAGCGTCTTTACATGCATACCCATTCTTTTCGTTACCCTCTATGAAGGAATATGACGTCACTTTCAGCTTATATCTGGAGTCTAAAAGACAACCACACCCAATATAAGTTACACTGGGAGATCCTAGCTAGGGCTAGATCGTATAACGGAAATAAAAGACCATGTGACCTCTGCGCCGCTGAGGCCCTGGAAATACTCTACGCCAAAGACAACATCTTAAACAAAAAATCTGAGGCAATTTCGGCTTGTAAACATAAATTGCACAAAACTTTCCTGTATTACAGCCCACGTTATACGCTAACGGATAGTACGATCTATACGTGGATATTTTACGTCTTGGTGTGGGAGCTAAGTATACGTTTTGTTTATTCCTTTACTTATTTGCATAGGTAAGTATATACTACCCGTATGTTTTGTGAAGGTACGTATACCTTCTCGTACGTATATTTGATTGATATGGCGTATAATTTTATATATTCTGGTACATAGGGTTTGGCTATGTGTATACGGGAGGTTTTGCGCCTGTGTGATTATGTAGGTTCGTACGTATGGTGGGTGTTAGTAAATGTGTACTTCTTGATTTAGTTGACTTACGTCTCCGAACATTCGTGTATTTATATGTAGGTATGTGTGTGCGCTTGTTATATACGTATTTATTTATTTATATACGTTTATATAATTATTTATTTATTTGTATACACGCATACACACACACACATATTTATATGTGCGTGGTTTTGTATACCTATGGTAAGGTTTTGCGTATGCTTGTGTATGTACGTTTTTGTTTGCTTGTATGTATTTATTTATTACTTCTGTATTGTATTTATTTACTTTGTTCTTAACTCTGTAGCGGAGATTCATTTGGTCTCCTAGTTAGAATTTTAGTCTACGACTTCTGCTATACCATTTACGTGGTTTTGTCTTTGTGTGCTATTGTTCTCCACGCCCCACATATGACGTATTATCTTCGTTTTTTCGTTCAATGCCAGAGAACGTCTCTATGCACCACCTAAGAGAACATTAGTCTACGACCTCTTTTATACCATAAACGTGGTTCTGGCTTTGCGCGTAAATGATTTTCACAGCTCCTATTAATGACGTATTATTTGTTTTTTCCCGTTCTTCGCCAGCGAACGTTTCCACGAACCAAAGTATCGTCTTCCTGTCTTCCTCCGGTTGCAACGTTTTTTGAAATATCCAGTTCTGCGGTTACAGATTGACTTTGTTAGAAGATCCCGTTAAGGGTGAAAGCACCGATTCGTTGCTTAAACTTTAATCTGTTATTTTAATAAATATATATATGTATATATATATATGTACATATATATATATGTGTATTTATATATATATATATATATATATATATATATATATATATATATATATATATATATATATATATATATATATATATATATATATATATTCTATATGAATAAGGAACGATAATTCAGTTTTTCATCATAACATATTTAATAACATATTACATGGGTTTCACTATCGATCAGCTCGAGGCAAGACATGTTATATATCAAACCTGACTCTGGAATCGAAAGTTCGTCAGATATGCTTAGTATATGAATTCGTTTCCGATACTGTGTGTTATGATACAACACTGAAACCTTGTTCCTTATCCTTATAGTATTATATTCTGCTCTGTGCGAGCATCGTGTGCTCAACCGGCATACCGCCTACGGACGCATTTTCATGCAACAATTCAACTATGTATGTGTGTGAAACAACTAAACTACATGTGTATGTGGGGGATGTGTATTAGACACAAATATACCTTTTAAAGTGTTTTGTACACTTTTTGTCCATTAACCTATTCCTGCTGAATATTTATCATCTGATATGTTTATAAATGAATATATATTATATAGCAATTCTCCATTGACACGTAATATAAAATCATTATATGAATATTTTAAAAGAAAACTGATGCCGATTCAAAATAATATTAAATAATCATTATAAAATTTGAAAGCTTTTGAAGATACTTAATTTTATTAGTGTATTTATTCGAATATTCTTGTAGAGAGTGAAATATATTCTCATATATGAATGTTGATAGTAACTACTTAGCTATTTTGCTATATTCCGGTGCAAACCAGAAAATAAAAATGCGAAGAAATGGTATCGAGTGACAAATATCTAATTATATTTTTAATAAAATGCTTCAATTTATTTGAATATTAAAATTCTTCCATAAAATTAAATAAAAAGGTCTATCATTATTTGGTCATGAATATGAAAGTGAAGATGAGCTTCTTATTTTTGAATTTTGTACAATAATTAATTGCACTGTTTTATAATGTTTTCAGTCTGATATTTTATACGAAGGTGGAGATGAATTCGACAAAACAATGTTTAAATTTGTATGACAAGTTATATGTCTTGTGCATTTATGTTCCGAAATCGTGTGTATTCTCTGGAATTTAATTCCGATATTTGTTGAGAAGGAATTATAGAAGCTAGCTATATAATTATACATATTGTGTGACATATATTCAAGATGTTCTCCATACATTATGAAATTATGAAATATGAATACAATGATGTAGAGTTACCACACTACATTTCAATATATATGCAAGGTCTTTAATGGTGTATATGTTACTCCAAAAGTTAATATGCACATATATGCGTCGCAGGGTGGTGATGAGGTTTATACATGTATATGTTGTAACAGATGAAGAGGGTTAGTATCAAAGCCACCCAATCCGTGACTATCTTCTATATCCGCAACGAACAGGAATCCACATTATTCATGCTCTTTCCAAATATGCCCTTTCCAAATATAAAGTGCTCCTATTATTCCTAGAATATTGAAATGACTACGTTTATGTTCATTCCTTTGTACACCAAAGAGTGTATGTATTGGTTGTGTTTATATCGTAGTGAATCAGGTCAAATATATATATATTTAACTTAAACAGTCTACGCTACCCTCTTTGATTCATACACGCCGAAAATATATTCTTTCTCTCGTTTGTTTTCTATCCCTTTGAATTGAAGTCTACTAACTCAACGAATTATAGATAGGTGTATAGGAAAAATGCCTGACTGGACTGGAATCCTCAGGTCAGTCTGACCCTACCTCTTATATTTCGGCCTGTTTAGCCCCCACAGTCAAAAAGGTAAGAAATTATATACAAGATATTAAGCAGGACTAAACGAGCCATTTGATTTGTACACGACTTCCCAGATCAACGACCACTCCCCATAACAGTTCTGACAGCATGCCCATATATGGACTGTACCCCTTGATAAGTTCAGCTAGATTCCCGCCGTTCTAATACTGGGGGCTTAGTTCGGATCTAGCTAGATCCGAAATAAATACATATATAAAGTGTCAGGACACCGACGGCTCGGCTTCGGCCGTTTCGACAGCTAGATCCGAACTATGCCACCAGTATTATAACGGCGGGAATCTAGCTGAACTTATCAAGGGGTACAGTCCATATATGGGCATGCAGTCAGAGCAAAATGGAAAAAATCTAAGCAAAAAATCCTAAAACTTTGTCATCTATATATATAAAACTGTGGTTGTCTGTCTGTCTATCGATTTTTGGCACACATCTCCTCTTAGAATCTCTCACGGAATTGCACCGAAATTGCTATACTTGTACATTGAGCCCTAGCGAAGACATCAGAAAAAAAATAATTTCAAATTGACCCGCCCTATCTGACGAAATCGAATATAATGTATCGATTTTTGAGCGTAAGTGATCAGTTATTTCCCTTTGTTCTGTTTACATTGAGCGTCTGCGTGCAAAAATTAAAAAAATTACGCTGGCTTTCTCAGCGTTTAAAATGACATTAACACAATAATTTTTACTTGAAAACAAGTCTATTTAAAGACTACGTAAAACAAGCAAATATTCCGTAAAAAAAAGCAAAAATTATATAAGTTTATTTAAAATATATGTATCTGTAAATTTCGTTAGGCGTGCAGTCAGTTTTATATATATAGATGATACACAATAATATCCTCTATGAGGTCACTAAACCTGCTAGAAACAGCAGCTAACTCTCCCTCATATCACACCACTCCCTACTGTCTTAAATTTAGAAAACACATATCCTCTATGAGGTTACTAAACCTGCTAGAAACAGCAGCTAACTCTCCCTCATATCACACCACTCCCTACTGTCTTAAATTTAGAAAACACATATCCTCTATGAGGTTACTAAACCTGCTAGAAACAGCAGCTAACTCTCCCCCATATCATACCCCTCCCTACTGTTTTAAATTTAGAAAACATATCTTCTATGAGGTCACTAAACCTGCTAGAAACAGCAGCTAACTCTCCCTCATATCACACCCCTCCCTACTGTCTTAAATTTAGAAAACATATCCTCTATGAGGTCACTAAACCTGCTAGAAACAGCAGCTAACTCTCCCCCATATCACACCCCTCTCTACTGTCTTAAATTTAGAAAACATATCTTCTATGAGGTCACTAAACCTGCTAGAAACAGCAGCTAACTCTCCCTCATATCACACCACTCCCTACTGTCTTAAATTTAGAAAACACATATCCTCTATGAGGTTACTAAACCTGCTAGAAACAGCAGCTAACTCTCCCTCATATCACACCAGTCCCTACTGTCTTAAATTTAGAAAACACATATCCTCTATGAGGTTACTAAACCTGCTAGAAACAGCAGCTAACTCTCCCCCATATCATACCCCTCCCTACTGTCTTAAATTTAGAAAACATATCTTCTATGAGGTCACTAAACCTGCTAGAAACAGCAGCTAACTCTCCCTCATATCACACCCCTCCCTACTGTCTTAAATTTAGAAAACATATCCTCTATGAGGTCACTAAACCTGCTAGAAACAGCAGCTAACTCTCCCCCATATCACACCCCTCTCTACTGTCTTAAATTTAGAAAACATATCTTCTATGAGGTCACTAAACCTGCTAGAAACAGCAGCTAACTCTCCCTCATATCACACCACTCCCTACTGTCTTAAATTTAGAAAACACATATCCTCTATGAGGTCACTAAACCTGCTAGAAACAGCAGCTAACTCTCCCTCATATCACACCACTCCCTACTGTCTTAAATTTAGAAAACACATATCCTCTATGAGGTCACTAAACCTGCTAGAAACAACAGCTAACTCTCCCTCATATCACAACCCTCCCTACTGTCTTAAATTTAGAAAACACACAGACAACCATGCAGAACAACTCCATCGCAGCTCTGTTGTTCGGCTGGCATCGTCTACTCGCGTGTTGCGCAAGTACTGTGAAACAATAAATTTCAACACTTTTTTGCACAGAGATAATATCCATAGGCGAAACTACAATTGTCACTGCTGGCGCAGCTCATGCTTCCAGGTCTGCAATTCATTCACCCAGTGCCTGGCAGACAAAAAAGTGCTGCAACCTAACTTTGGTAACTTAATGACCCCGAGCAACGCCGGGCTTTAATGCTAGTATATAATATAGTCAACCTATACTCCAACATCCCCCGCAACCTAGGAATAGAAGCTATCCAATTCTGGCTATGAACTCCCACAACGCATAAAAAAGAATTCGTGATAGAAGGACTCAAATTTATATTGGAGAATAATTAATTCGTTTTCAATAACAAATTCTACAGTCAGAAATCTGGCACCGCTATGGGAACGAAAACGGCCCCGACTTATGCCAACCTAGTCATGGGATACCTGGAAATCACCCTCTACACTAAAGTACTAAACAAATTTGGAAACACTCTCCACTTACACATAGAAAAAGACTGGAAGAGATATCTAGATGACTGCTCCACCCTTTGGCACGAAAACATCGAGAAACTTAAGAATTTCACACCCTTATAAATGGGCTCAACACGAATATTAATTTTACAATGGAATACAGCCATCAACAACTCCCTTTCCTCGACATACTCATTAAGATTCATAACAAAAAATAGAAACAGACATGTACTACAAGCCCACAGACTCCAAGCAATATCTTCCTTTCATTTCATGCCATCCTAGACACGTTAAAATTAATATTCCCTACAACTTAGCCAAGAGAATCTGTACTATAGTTTCCAATAAAAACAACTGTTACTTACGTCTACAAGAACTAAAGGAGACACTCATAAGCAGGGGCTGCCCTGCATCACTAATTGACAATGGAAACCAACGTGGCCTAAAACTCAGTACCCAGTACCTTATACACCCTAAAGTTAATCAACCGAAACTAAAAGCTCTTCCATACATCTCCACACACAACCCCCTCAACAACAAGGCCTTTGAGACCATCCTCCAGAACATCCCTGTATTCAAAAAGGACCATAGAATGAACCAAATCCTGCGAACACACGATATCATAAAGAGAAAAAGACAATCTAAGTCAATGAAAAACATTCTAATATGCCAAAGTACTGCCAACCACAACATCGAAACCCACAGTAAAAAAATCCGATAGACCCAACTGTGGTATATGCATCAACCTAATAGAGGGTTCGGAATTCTATTTCAAAGAAAGACAACGTTTTATAGTAAAACACAATTTCACATGCGCATCAGAAAACCTAATATATGCATTAACTTGCTCAGGTTGTCGAGGACAATACATAGCCCAGACTAAAAACAGCCTCCACCAACGCATTACTCTCCATAGATCGCAAATCAAAATACGGGAATACAGAAAAATAGCACTGAGTGAACACATTGATTCCTGTGCCGCCCAAAATCATCCCAACTTTAGAATTTTTCCACTCTACAAATGTTAAGATAATGCCACTCTCACCCAGCGCGTTAGCAAGGAATCTCACTTTATTAACAAATACGGACCCCGTCTAAACATTTCTTCCTAAGACGAACCCACAACATACACACGTTCACATACATACCTACATAAGGATACATCCTATATACATTTCTATCCACATATAAACACAATGACATACGTAAACCCACATGTTCTATGGTGCAACACAAATATACACAAATGTGCATACCTTTTGATGTGTATAGATATACACGTGCCGACACGCACACGTATACATATGCACACATGTAATGCACATTGATGAGTGCATACATATTTGTACACAAGTATCCCATACGGCAGGGCCTAATGGATTCCCCTTGCAGCACGTAAAATCTGGACTCACACACGCTTTGTTGTTATGACAACACTATACATCATTTCACCTCTTTTGTTATTGATGTTATTGATGTTCTTTTGAGAGAATCGTTTTTGCAAATGACTGAAAATATCGAATAATATACTCCATTTTCACCAGTACCACAAACATACTGGTCCATCCACACACATACACACACACTCATGCACACGCGAACACTAACATACAGAGAGACATACACTCACACACACACTTCTCCGTATAAGACAAAAGCTGAAAGATATGTTTCAACATGTTAAAATACCCCCCCCCCCCACACACACACACACGTACACACAGATTCCTACTTACCGATTCATTTTCATTATCACAACAATGAACCACTTAGCTACAGACACATACACACACACACACACTCACACACACACACACACATTTGTCTTAACAAACACCTGAACTGTTGACCTCTCAATATGACTGCAACTCAATCAAGCGGAAGCGGACACTCTTAGACAAACCTACATTTCGCGCGAAACCAGTTCGCGATAAAATCAATTTAAACATTCACGTGACTTCTACCGACCAATCAAAATTGATTTGACTACAAGAATTTTTGCAAACGAATTGGCGTGAAATTTATGGTGCTTATTCACGTGACATTCAACAACCAACCAAACTTTAATACCTTCCAAGCCACTTTTTTCACATAAAAAAGGAAGAATTTCCAAAAATGATCAGATTAGAGCAAAAATCACGAACTCTCTATCTCAAAATTATTTTTGAAAGGCATAAGAATTGCGCTACCGGTAAAAACTTAAAACTAAAACTGAATACTAACTAATACTAATTAAACTATTTTTCACTGGGAAAAATTTGTCAACATTTACTTTTCCTTTTTACTAATATATCCCAACTCGTGTGTCATACCTCTATTTTTTAAAATATATATATATATATATATATATATATATATATAGTTAAACAATTTTTCACTTTTTATTGTGTTTTTGTTTTGATATGCACACTTTTTCCTGCTACTAATTTTGTCTCTCACTCTTTTAAATTGTGAATTAGATTGTTTATCTACGCACGTGGCTGCCACATTTCTGCTCGCTACTATATTGGTATATAATGGATGATCGCATTTAATGTCCGTTAATGGTTCTTGGCATTACCATTGTTACCATCGCTCTCCTCTGGCCATGTGGCTTGGAGATATGAACCGAATGCTACCATTCTATTTTATATCAATGTGAACTGCTAATAGCCATCTTTTCACCCCTTGATCATTTGTGTGTGAGACACGTTAGCTGAGATCTTCTGACAGGAACTAATAGATTGATTATTTTTAGTTCCCGTGCCCACGTAAAATTTATAAGTGGCTAGTTGAGAGATAGAGTCCTATCAGTTGTCAATTAATCGCTTTACCGTGTCAGTTGTCACAAACAGTCATGACCGGCGCGGGCCGGTGTTTGGATTATGTCGATCGATTGGTTATTGAATAGGCGATACCGTGTCGGTTGTCACAAACATAAGCCGATTGTGCATTGTTGCATAAAGTATGCATACAGATGGTGCAGTGCACATTACTGCTGCATTAGTGCTGTAGAATCTCGAGTCCGAGAACCTTATAGGCACCCGATTTACGTGTGTTGTGTTGAGGCAAATAACTATGAGTATACTCTGGTAATGTATCTTACATTGCCCATTGAGTGCGCTGAGATACAACCGGTACTGGCATTGATAAATGTGCTGGGCCGTCAACCCTTATTATTATAATATATATATATATATATATATATATATATATATATATATATATATATATATATATATATATATATATATATATAGTGACGGAACATAAGACAATTGCATGAACTCATAAGTCTTTATTTACTGCTATATATATTTCGATGATAGCTATCGGATGCCTATGACCCCATCAGGCAGGTAGTCAGTTCTTAGATATGCCAGTTCTGTGTTTATTGTGTTGATGGTTTTAGAGCCTTGGGACATATGAGCTTGTTAGGGGTAATTTAATGTAGTCAGCAGGAATAATCTTAATTCTCATTGGTCAGTTTGTAGATGCTAGTAGGGTTGATATTTGACTTCAAAGAGGCAGGTGGTGTTGTAAAGTTCAAACCCTCAGGCAAGGTGACAATAGGTCCATATGACTGATTTTCGCAAAAAGCATTCCTGGTCAGATATATATTCAATTGAGGTTTATACGAGTAGTATGAAATTCGATACTACAGATCATTCTTAAATTGAGGATTTATGTGGGGTGGTACTACTTAAAATTAGGTTTAGAGTCAAATACTAGAAAGTTTACATATAAAAAGACTTATGTTGGTTGACTTGCACATACACTCATACCGACCTCCACAGACACACACACAGATCCACACATACAAATTGAGGAATTTATGTGGGGTGGTAATACTGAAAAGTATGGTTAGAGTCAAATACTAAGAAAGTTTACAAATAAAAGACTTATGTTGGTTGACTTGTACGTACACTCACACCTATCCCTACAGACACACACAAACATCTACACTCACAAATCCAAACAGGTGTGTATATATATGTATGTACGCACAAGTGCATATATATATAGAACAGAGGCCCCCAAATCCAAGTATATGGCAGACATAAAACTAGGTGGGTGTTATTTCTAAAGAAAAGTAAAGTGGGTGTTTGGAAAAGTTATTGTTTAGACAAGACAAAAGTAGAGTGTGATATATATCTTCACAGCAACAGCTTAGGGGCTTTGGGACTTAGCCGAATACCTTCGTACATACATATATAGGTGCAAGCACCCACCCACACATGTATACCTCTGGATGCCTATGTATGTCTATATACACATATGCACTCACATATGAGAGCATATATATATAGGCATACATATATATATATATATATATATATATATATATATATATATATATATATATATATATATATATATATATATATATATATATATATATATACATTATGAAGAGAGAAGAAACATTTAGATATAATTAGTAATAAAATGTATCATACCTAAACTGCTCCTAGATTCCTCGACTACGTAGTTTCGTGGCATAAACAAAAACAATACATCATAAAGATATAGAGTCTTTGCGAGGTCTGCCGACTTATCAAGAGGATACCTCGTTTTACTAGCTTCAAGAACGCGTCTACATGACGTGAGAAAGAATCCCAAAAGGCGGAGGGGGAGATAGTCACGCGATATAACGGTCGAGAAACAGAGCTAAGCCTCTTATAACCCCAAAGAAAATACCACGGAGGCGGAGGGGGTATTTATATCGAAGCCGTAGAAGAGGTGGTGAAGGAGGAGAGAAGTATGAGTAACAGTAGCTTTCCAGCAGTCACCACACTTCAAAGATTACTCGACCAGAGGGAGTTATGAACAATATATTTAGAAACACACAGATACATGCGGGGTTATAAGAGGCTTAGCTCTGTTTCTCGACCGTTATATCGCGTGACTATCTCCCCCTCCGCCTTTTGGGATTCTTTCTCACGTCATGTAGACGCGTTCTTGAAGCTAGTAAAACGAGGTATCCTCTTGATAAGTCGGCAGACCTCGCAAAGACTCTATATCTTTATGATGTATTGTTTTTGTTTATGCCACGAAACTACGTAGTCGAGGAATCTAGGAGCAGTTTAGGTATGATACATTTTATTACTGATTATATCTAAATGTTTCTTCTCTCTTCATAATGTATTTTTAACTCTGATACTGGTTCAGTCTCATTCAACCGGATTGGTCTGTCCCAGTCATTCATTGAGCAACATCGGTAAGGTTGGCACCATTAACTCACGGTTGGGTGTGGATGCATTCATGTATATGTGTGTGTCCGCATGTATCTGTGTGTTTCTAAATATATTGTATATATATATATATATATATATATATATATATATATATATATATATATATATTCCAAACCATAGACCACTGCCCACACAGAGCCTGTTTCAAAACTGTAGATCCCAACCCACACAAAGAACAAAATCTACAACCCGGATTATCAACAAACCGAAACCCAATACGTCCGAAACTTCTATACAAGACCACACAAAAACAGGGGAAATAACATTAGATATAATAATACCATTGAAAAAACATTCCAGAAAAATCATTTTTTACACCAAGGCTACAGGACCCACGACACCCGGTGGCACAAACCGATGTTGAAAAACCGAAAATAATCAACCTTTCAAATACAAACCTCTCAGCCCAACAAGTAAAAATTCTCTCCAAAGGACTGAAATTCACACCAACACCAGAATACTCTAACGTCAATGAGATAAATGACGATATCTCACACTTCTGTAGAAAATTACGTCTCACAGAGGAATTCTTTGACAAGGAGAATAACGACGAATCAATTGTACGGAATAAAAGCAGCTACAACCCAACAAAAGGTAGAAACAGAGTTCTGGACAAATTTTGTGACCACATAGCTACTTTCCTATACCATGAACTACCGCAACCTAAACCCAAACCCTACACGAGTCGAAGGGAATGGGAGATTATCCATGAACTAGAAAAAATGCGGACATTATAATTAAGGAAGCGGACAAGGGAAGTACTGTTGTCATTATGGATGCTGAAAAATATAACAATTCTATGTTCTCTCTCTCTTACAAAATACTAATTACTGTGAAAGAGTAAAACAACTACCAGCAATCAAAAACAATGACCAGATTAACTATACTGATTAATCGATACCAAGAAGACTTAATTAAAAAGGAACGCGATTATTTAACACATGTTGAATACAAAACAAGCAACCTTTACGGACTTCCGAAGATCCACGAGTGTAAAATAATTAACGATGAATGTAAACAAACCACCTCGGCCTGCGTGAACACACAATACCCCACAGACCTTAAATTAAAACCAATTGTAGCGGGCCCACAATGTGAAACACACAGACTGAGCAACTTTATAGACTAAAACCAATTCTCAAACGCATACCAAGCCTTGTAAGAGACGATCTGGACCTCTTAAACTACCTCCCCAAACATGTCACCAACGACACTATTATTGTGTATTTCGATGTAGTGAATCTCTACACAACGATCCCACACCAATACGGACTAGAAGAAATAGGATTCTGGTTAGAGAAATATCCCAATGAGATACCTGGCAGAATAGAAAAAAGCTTCATGAAAGAGGGATTAAAATTCATCTTACAGAACAACTTTTTTGATTTCGATGGCAGTACTTACAAGCAAATATCGGGAACTGCGATGGGTACAAAAGCCGCTCCAACTTATGCCAACTTAGTCATGGCATACTTAGAAGTCCAGATATATGAACAGTCCAAATCAAAATACGGATTGAACTTCCACAAATATTTATTTGGATGATTGTCTCATTCTTTGGAACCACACACTCGACCAACTGAAGGATTTCAAAAATTTAATTAACGGCATCAATAACCACATCCAATTCACAATGGAATACAGTCAAGATCAACTCCCATTTCTGGACATCTTAATTTAAAAAAAAGACACAAATATCGAAACTGACATACACTACAAACCAGCAGATTCCAAATGATACCTGCTATTCACCTCCAACCATCCAAAGCACACGAAGACGAACATTCCTTTTAACCTAGCAAGAAGAATTTTCACAATTGTCTCCAATTATGAAACGCGTAATAAAAGACTTCAAGAACTAAAGGGAATTCTACTCGAAAGAGAGTACCCACCGTTACTAATAAATAATGGAATACAAAGGGCTAAAGCAATAGGCATTGATGAATTACGAAAACAGAAACAAATTCAAGGTACATCCAATATTCTATCATATATCTCAACACACAACCCAAGAAATGCGGAAGCTTACAACACTATTCACAAGAACATCCCACTACTAAAACAAGACCCAAGAATGAAAAAAGCCCTTGGAACACACAAAATAATCAAAAGCAAAAGACAACCGAAATCACTGAAAACATTACTCACCAATGCAAATTACCTACCACAAACCCACAACCAACTGTCCAAAAATGTGGTCGCTCTAATTTTAAATCTGCACTCACCTCATTGAAGGCAACACGTATACATTTAAATCAGGACAAAATTTTGCTGTAAAAAATCACTTCACTTGCTCATCAAAAAATCTACTTCATGCCATTAAATGTAAAGGATGCAATGAAGATTATATGGGACAAAGTAAACTCACACTCAGAAACAGAATGACAGTTCATCACCAACAATTACGAGATCCATCCACGAGACACATACCACTAAGCGCACACCTAGACATATGCGCAAGTAATAAGACACCCACATTCCAAGTCTTCCCATTTTACCTTTGCGCTAACAATACGAATACGAATAAATAAGGAAAATATGTTTATTCAAAAATATAGACCAGCATTAAATATGGTTTACTATACATTATGTGAACACCATAACATGTTAACCATCCAAACAGACACATACACACACACACATAACACCTGCTACTTTAGGAAATAAAAACCCGAACTAAATAAATCTTAACATACGTTTGCGCTGACAATACAACATAACAAATACGAATAAGCAAGGAAAATATGTTTATTCAAAAATATTCCTACTAAAGGAATCATTTTCCTACACACACACAAACACGCATACACAATATATATATATATTCTCTTCATCTCAACATGCTAACCATACTCCCACACACACATAACACCCATACTCACACATAACAACCCCACCCCCACACACGCAAAACTCCCTCGCTCATTTCTACTAATAGAGTCACTTTCCTACACATATATACACACACACAAAATATATATATTCTCTCCATCTTAACATACTCCCCCCCCCCACACACACACATAATACCTAATTACACACACACACAACTCCCTCCCCCAGTTCTACTAATAGAATCATCTTCCAATACATACACACACACACAAGCACACAAATAAACATACATATCTTTACTTTCTTTATTTCAATAGAAAATCTGAATTCTGACAACCCAGCGAACTAACCATATTCACTGAACCAAAACAATACTCCCATCCCATTTCTCTTGACCATTATATTTTGCTTGTCATAAAATTCTCTGAAAAGGCTACAGAATAGATTTCCAAATAAGGGCGCAAAATTTAATGAAAACTTGTTCACGTGACATTAATTTCATTTATATCCAATCAAATTACGTTTATTAAAAAAAAAAAGACTTCGTTAGCGCCCTTTTTTTTAAGTAAAAAGAAACTCAAACACTCATATATGAAAAAACAACCTGAGCCCCGCCCCCCTTGTTTGAAGAACTTTGTCAAGCGAACTGGCGCGAAATTTATTTTAATTATATTGACCATCCAATCAAATTACTTCTCTAAAAACCTGGCATATCGAGCCACATTGTTCCATATAAAACAAGTAACATTCGAAGACCAATCAGATGTGAGTAAAACCACAGAGACTCCGTCTCAACTCTACTTCTGAAAAGCAGAAGAACTGCGAAACCGGTAAAGGAACCAAATAAATATATATATATTTTTTTAAATAATACTCCAGTTGCATTTTCGATTTCATCTTTTTTTCTTTATTTATATATATATATATATATATATATAAGCAAAAGGGAAAAACTTGAACCGTTAAGTTCTTCTTCCCGGTTAATTCAATATTTATAAAACAAAGTTTGTATTGTATGAGTGCGTACGAAAGTTTTGGTACCCTTGAAATATATATAATAGAATAAATATGTTTTTTTTTATTTAGTTTCCATTTATTTAATATCATTGTGTATATATATATATATATATATATATATATATATAACGAAGGAGGTGTGGTAAGGAGCCAGATGGTCCACAACGCACAAGAGTACTCAATACTTAGGTTAGTAGAATGGGTAATAGGAAAATGTTTGATCCCGGCGGCAGAGCTGAAGCCGTTTCGACCGCCATTTCAGAAATTGTCCAGAAATAGCCGTCGAAACGCATTGAGTTCTGCCGTCGTGGTCAAACATTCATATATATATATATATACATATGTATACATATATGTATGTATATATATATATATACATATATATATATATATATATATTTCGTTTCTGAGTTTGTTTAGCAAGATTCTTTATCTGAAAACGTGTGTTTAAACCGATATTGTTATACTTTGGGAGGGTCATGCTGCCAATAAGAAACACACGCACCAATGCTTCACTCCAATCTATTATAAATTAAATTTATAAATTTAGGAAATTTGTAAATTTCCGGTTGGTTGGTTGGTTCCACAACCGGACGGTTTTTCATATATTGTCAAAGTTCTTTCGTCACACATTATGTGATCTCTTCAGTGACTGGCGATTCTTTTCTTTGTTTTGTGCCTCTCCTCTGTTCTGTCCTACGCCATCTTGTTTTTGTGTGTGTTGTGTGCTTAGGTTGCGCATGAGCCACATCCGGGTGTCTGTGTGTGTTTTTATTTGTTTATTTATTTGTTTATTTGCATGTTACTAGTTGGTTGTTTGTTCTATGTGTGCGTGTTTTCATTTTGTCCTTAATTGGAAGTTGTGATGTTGCTTTTCCATTCATGTTTTCTATTTAATTTTGGTTGGCGTTCATTTATGTTTATTGCCTCTGTGATTTGTCTAAACATTGCGTCTTTTCTGTGTGTAGATTTTATTTTTATTTCTATGTTCTCTAATTTGCCCTTATGTTCTATTTTAGCTTTTTGCTGGAGTACTGATGATTATTTTCTATCTTGAAGCTCTCGCCAGTGTTCATTTAATCGTTCTCCTATACTACGAGCTTTCTCACCTATGTGCACTATATTCTTATCTTTACAATGTCCCTCAGTACATATTATGCTATATACTATGTTTCTAGCTTTGCAGTTAATATGGGGGCTTAGTTTACAGATTATGCATTTCTTATCTATAAAGGGGGGTCTTTGAAAAGGGTACGTATTGCTAAAAAGTGTGTTTATGGAGGTAACTGGTCTTTCCACTATCTTATTATTTATTTTAACTTTATCTAGGGCCCTTCTAAATGTGTAAGCTAGTTCACCTCTTGGGGTTGTATATATATATATATATATATATATATATATATATATATATATATATATATATATATACTTACACATACATTAGGAAGAGTACTGACCTTTAAACAAAGCTGTAACTTAATACATGTAAATTGATACATTTTATTCTGCTAAAACGGATAAAAGGAATCTTGAAGTCTTTCAATGATTATGAAAACCTTTGTAACGACAATGCAGCCACCAGTGTTGAAGACCAGAACTATTCCCCTCTGTCATACTGCTTGTTAAGTCATTGGTGCGAAATTTGAATTGGAAATAGACACATCAGGAAGAGATACTCCTAAGTATCTCGTCGCCCACTTTAGAAATTTGGCAAGTTTATAATTCTGGCCTTTTCTTATCGCAGCTGACTTAAAATAATAATATTGTCGAAAGGATAAAATGTAAAGAAGACCACAGGAGGTATTTCAAATCAGATCGCAGGAAGCGGAAATATTGCCGTAAATTATTCTATACAACGTTCTAACGCCGTTATCAATTTTGTTCGAACGTTACAAATAAGTAATAGATTTTTATAAACACAAAATATCGTGACTTAATTCAATCTGTTAGCCCGATCGCTCCTTTGTGCTTTCGCTAGTTGTGAAGTCGATTATGTAATTATTAATGTATTAGGTATAATTTACAATCAGTACAAACGTTTTACCATTGGTGTGATGTGTAAATTGAATACACTTTGTTATACCTAAACGAATGTACTTTTTCATCTCTAGCCAATTGCGTAAACTCACAATATGATGTATTGGTTCTAACTTCTCTTCACCTATATCACATACCTGGGATACAAATATATGGGCGGACTTTCTCTGAAAGAATAGCATATATGATTAAACATAGGTTAGCCAATGCTTATGTTTCTAACCCGGGAATCATGAAAAAGATCATTTATATACATTTGTCCGTATAGATTCAGTTACACATCACCGTATTGAATATAAACTTGTGAGATGTATAAGGCATACATTAGTGTTCATTTCAATATATCAATCAGATACTGATTATTATATCAATAAACAAATGTGTGTATGCGTTTCTGCGTTTCTAGGTGTATCCTGATGAAGTGTGTAGAATTTTGTTTGTACTGATTTATAAGCGAAATCCATGCTGATTATCTTTAGATATTTAACAGGATTCAACCAAGAATGAATTGCTTGAATGTGTTTGCCCTCAGTGGCTCAATCTGCTTAGAACCTAAATGTATGTTCATTGGGTCAACGTATAGATGTTAGGCTTCAGCTGGACTTACATAGTTTTGGGACATTTTGCTCTAACATTTTTATCCGAGATAAAAATGTTAGAGCAAAATGCATTTATTCTCCATAATTTCAAAATGCTGCTTTATTTTAAAATAAAACAATCTCTAAATCTTAATCACTTAGAAATGCTGTTTTCTATCAAAATCAAACGATTCTGAATCATTTTAAAGATTTATCAACATTAAACAACATTAATTATAGGAAATTTTATTTAGTCGTTGTACTCAATTAAACAATGCTTTGAAGTAACGTAACTTCTCGTGAATTTTCGTCTTAACATTTGCTGCTTTATAGCCCAATTTCTGAAATCTTTTCAACAGACAGACCACTAAATTGATTTAATGAATGATTACTAGACAAAATTTGTCCACCTAAAATCATTATGGGATATCAGGTAATTGATAGGATGCATTAGTCCGTAACAGAAACTTAACTATCCGAATGGATTATTTCATTAATGAAACCACGTCATACTATTTCAGATAATTTCAGATGAATACACGTGTATCGATATCAAAGTCATGATACTTTGAAAGTAAAATTTGATTAGAAAATTATTAATATCCTGTTCAATATTTGCCATTCATCTTTTACAACACTTTGATTATAAGGATATAGGACATATTCTAAATATATTCCATGTTCATTTCCACTCGGCATATTAATTTATCATTCATACATTTCTCCTGTAGATATCTTTGATATTTTTCCTTTTGTTATAGTTGCATCAATTCTAATAGTTACGCTACGTAGAATTATATACGAGTTGATGATATCTATAACTTAGAATGATTTGTATACCCTTATCTCTCTTTGAATTTTTTATTCTATTATAACTACCCTCCAATCTATCATATTTCTTTTTCTGGTCATGTGTGCACATAAATGCCTACATGTATATATGTATGTTGTGTATGTTTATAACGTTAGAAAATATATATTTCTTATAATTCATACTTCAAAGTTATCACATGCTTTTCAACAGAAAGCAAATGGAATGGTATATAGGCGGTGAACTGAGCTTTATTGTCCAGATATTGGGTTGGACGGGTTGGAAAACGCACGGACTGGTTTAATCATAATGGCTTCATGTAATTCCAGTTTTTTATTTCCTAATGGTGCTTTCTTTGATAAATATATTTACGTTAAAAGGATCGCATTTCCAAGAACGTATCCTATGAAGAATAAAATCGGTCTTAAAAGAGATTTTTTATAGTAATAAAACAGGTTTTATATGACAAACATTATATTTAATTTATCAAAATGCAAATACCAATGAAGCATATCGAAGACGTAATGGTAAATCTCTGAAAAAAATATGTAATTATAAACCTTTAGTTTTGAGAAAAATATATGTAAATGAATGCCGAGAAAATGCATATGAATAAATGTGTATTGAAAGAGTGGGTGTAAATAAGCATTTTATTAAGGAGTACTTCCCTTCTTTAAATACGGTGATTTTTTTTGTGTGCAAACAGACCCAACGTTGATCACGTACATGATGAAATCCCCCCAAAATTCTTCATTCAGTCACGTATGATGAAGTTTGAGCTCGCAGACACACAAACACGTATGTATAAATTTATATATTCATATGTATGTATGTGTATATATATATATTTATATATATATATATATATATATACACACACACACACACATATATTCATACATGTATATATATATATATATATATATATATATATATATATATATATATGCATATATATATAAGGTAAGTTATTCCGAGTTGAATCGGAGGTAACCACAGTAAATAAGGTACTCAATACATAGCAGAGTATAGAAGTGTTAATATAGAAGAGATTATACAGGACTAGAACTGTTTTATTCGTGAGAAATCATCAGGAATCTGACTTTCCAAGTAAATATGGTGGTATTTATAACTTTTCTGGTGCTAGGAGAGGGTGGGGAGTGGGATGGGTGGAGCTCATTGTTTGAAAGAAAAGAGAATTCATTAAAAGCTAATTCTTAAAGCTATAATTTTTATTTAGAGTTACAAAGGCAGACAAAATTCTATAAACAAGTTCAAATTGGAGTGCCACACCTTATTTTTAAGTTTCTCTTAAGCTAACAATGCCTATATTTCAGGTGCCTATAAGATGTTTGGGAGTCAGTCATGGTTGATGTTTTTAAAGAAAGGGGAATTCTTTAAAAGCTAATTCTTTAAAGCTTTACTTAGAGTGACAATGGCAGAAAGAATTCTATAAACAAGTTCAAATTTTGTGTGCCTCTCCTTATTGTTAAGTCTCTCTTAAGCTATATTTCAGTTGTCTACAAACACATTCACACACACGCAGATAAATATATATACATATATATATATATATAAAGAAGGAAATGTGGTAAGGAACCAGGTGGATAATAACGCACCAAAGTACTCAATACTTAGGGTAGTAGAGTGGGTAATAGGAACGAGTAGGACCCCGACGGCTGAGCTCAAGCCGTTTCGACGGCTAATTCTGGACTAACATGTTTTTGTCCAGAATTAGCTGTCGAAACGGCTTGAGCTCAGCCGTCGGGGTCCTACTCGTTCCTATATATATTTCTAGTCCTATAGAATCTCTTCTATATTGAACCTTATATATATATATATATATATATATATATATATATATATATATATATATATATATATATATATATATATATAAATTATATATATATATATATATATATATAAATATATTAATTCTTTATAATTATCTCCAAATTATTTGTCGAGCAATATTGGCCATGACTGCTGCTATGGTAGTAGGCAGGCCGCTGTCTTATTAGCAAACCACTTTCCACTGATTGACCTCGATGACACGTGTTTGATTCTTTTTGAATTTGCCACAGACGCAGAGGCAGTGATTTTCTCAATGGCTAGGAATTCAGTCCACGCTTTGCTATTTCCTATCCACTGAATAATTTTCTAATAAGTTTCCAGAGTCCTCGCTTTGCCTGGAAACTTAGATGAGAATAGACTTCCCTGACGACGGAATGTTTCTCTGTATATTCTTCGGAAATATATATTTGCTCCATTCCAGAAACTAATTAGTTGGAAGTGATATTTTAGTAAGTAAGTTAATTTTATAATTTTCTTATTTTACGTCTCTCATATATATATATATATATATATATATATATATATATATATAATTCAGACGAACCAGAGCTACACCATACGTTAAAGGCTAAATACACTGAGACGATGGTTAAACCGTCACCCGCACAACCATAGAAACGACCAAGTAATTCGGGCCAAACAAATAAAAAAATATGTGATTGAAAAAATTTACCCGGACCCCTGGATGGTTGGTAAAATCCAGCATTTGTGTTTCTGCGACTCCTAAATCAAGTACTGTCCGCTTAGACAAATAATATTAGGCTTCTGGTAAGATGATTGAACAAGGAAGTCACTTGCTCAACAGGTTTTAGTTCAAGTGCCAGGCAAATGAATGACCGATATATATATATATATATATATATATATATATATATATATATATATATATATATATATATATATATATATATATATCGGTCATTGTCCACCTGGTATTTTACCACAGCCATCTGATATATATATATATATATACAAGTTAATATATATTAATATATGATAAACACATACGTGTTTGTATTGTAAGAGACAAAGTTAGCTAGAATGAAATAAACTAATTAAAATGAATACAATTTGTCTGTCTCGATATAAGTCAATAAAGACAAGCTTATATTGGCAAAAGCCGTGATTCAATTTTTTTATATTTCAATTTTTATACCATCGTTGCGAAACATATTTAGGTTTTGAAGTTCAAATTCATCTACGGAGCAGGTTTGGATTTTGAAATTTAAATTTGTCCAGGAATCACGACTTTTGCCACTATAAGCTTGTCTTTATTGTCTTATACCGAGACAGACAAATTGTATTCATTTTAATTAGTTTATTTCATTCTAGCTAACTTTGTCTCTTACAATACAAACACGTATGTGTTTATCATCTATTAATATATATTAACTTGTATTTCACTGCTCGGAAATGCTTCTTTCTTTGAGCTGATTAATTGTAAATGACTTTGAGTTTAAACTCTAAATATAATATAATAGTATTGCTCCTTAACTGTAGAGCTAATTTTTAATCCCATATAAATGGCTGTTATTTCTAGCACCGGGAGTATGGGATGGCTAGTATAGCCGGTTATACCACGTGTGGATCAGTCCTGCAAAATTTTTGGAGGCGAAATATACTAATTTTACTGGATTCCTAAGCACAGGAGATTTGAATATTTCACTTTGTATATTTCAATTTTTTTATATTTCAATTTTTATACCATCATTGCGAAACATATTTAGGTTTCGAAGTTCAAATTCATCTACGGAGCAGGTTTGGATTTTGAAATTTAAAAATGTCCAGGAATCACGGCTTTTGCCAATATAAGCTTGTCTTTATTGACTTATATCGAGACAGACAAATTGTATTCATTTTAATTAGTTTATTGCATTCTAGCTAACTTTGTCTCTTACAATACAAACACGTATGTGTTTATCATATATTAATATATATTAACTTGTATTTCACTGCTCGGAAATGCTTCTTTCTTTGAGCTGATTAATTGTAAATGACTTTGAGTTTAAACTCTAAGTATAATATAATATTATTGATCCTTAACTGTAGAGCTAGTTTTTAATCCCATATAAACGGCTGTTATTTCTAGCACCGGGAGTATGGGATGGCTAGTATAGCTGGTTATACCACGTGTGAATCAGTCCTGCAAAATTTTTGGAGGTGAAATGTACTAATTTTACTGGATTCCTGTTGATAAGCACTGAAGATTTTAATATTTCACTTTGTATATTTCAACTTTTTTATATTTCAATTTTTATACTATCGTTGCGAAACATATTTAGGTTTCGAAGTTCAAATTCATCTACGGAGCAGGTTTGGATTTTGAAATTTAAATTTGTCCAGGAATCACGGCTTTTGCCAATATAAGCTTGTCTTTATTGTCTTATATCGAGACAGACAAATTGTATTCATTTTAATTAGTTTATTTCATTCTAGCTAACTTTGTCTCTTACAATACAGACACGTATGTGTTTATCATATATTAATATATATTAACTTGCATTTCACTGCTCGGAAATGCTTCTTTCTTTGAGCTGATTAATTGTAAATGACTTTGAGTTTAAACTCTAAATGTAATATAAAATATATATATATATATATATATATATATATATATATATATATATATATATATATATATATATAT
>OZ024740.1:376147548-376150048 GCA_964016885.1 Eledone cirrhosa
TACATCCAAAACCTATCTCAGTCTATGATTACATGACACTCTGCAATCCATCTGTATTAGGATTTTAATTTTAAGCCAATTAAATTAAATTTTTAGGTTAACCAAATTAAAACCAAATTATAAATATATTTCTAAATTGTACATTAATTAGGTCTATAATATTAAAAAATATTTCTCTGTCATTGAATACGCGATATTTTGTTATATTTTATCTGTAAAGGCATTTTAATAAAAGGTTAAATAAATTAAAATTAATCTATAAATTAATTTACAAAGTATATATTAGTAATATTTAAAAGTTTTTTCACAATTTATGATTACACAATATTTTATAATCTCATCTGTAGTAGAATTTTAATTAAATTAAATGTATAGGTTAACTAACATTTAAATTAAATTATATATTAATTTCTAAAATAATGTTATTAATTAGGTTTATAATATTTAAATGTTTTTCTTAGTTTATGATTACACGATATAATTAATTCCTGTCGTTTATTTAATAGGATATCGTTAGATTTCATTATTTCAAATAGTTCTTGGGAACATAATCTACATTCATTTCTATTATTTTGATAAGGGGTGGCTCTTTTGAGCACACTCCAGGTCATATCATATTCTATATTCTTATTTTTATAAATATTGATTTTTTCTGCTAGAGATGTTGTATTAGCCAGTGCGGCATTTTTAAAACTATGTTTGTGGGTATTAAACCTTACCTTAAAAATTGTTAGAAGTAGCTCCTATATATGAGCAAATAGAATCTTTAGTTTTAACATTACATTTATAAACTATGTTGTTAACAAGACAATTTCCTTTTAATGGGCAGTTTGCTTTGTTTCTACAGTTACAACCTTTCGTTAATTCTGTATTTGAGGAGATATTATGGTTAGTTTGATGTATTGGTGGTATACTTATGGTATTCTTACATTTATATGCATTATAGGCACTTATATTTTGTTTTATGTTATTGGTTGTTGAGTATGAGAATTTAACTGTAGACCTATTTAAGATTTGATGGTATTTGTGGTTTGGCGGGAAGTTTTTCTCTAGGATATAAAAAAATTTTTTAGCAATATTATCCTTAATTTATAAATTAAATGGAGCATTATACCAAGTAACTCGTCTATTACGGTTTCTATGTTGTTTATTATTTGTATAGGTTGTATCGTGATGTTTACTAGGAGGATTAATGTTAATGATCTCACCACGCACATTTTTAGTTAGATTTATAGATTTAGGTGTTTTATCTTGTTTATTAGGAGTTTTATTATTAACATTTATTAGAGTTGTATGATGAGTAGTTTTTTGAGAGTTACTATACTTTATATTAGAAGAGTTGTTGGTATTTTGGGGTATAGTGTGGGTGGCATTTAGGTGTCTACTTTTCATTTGGTGTTTGTTGGTAATATTAGGTTGTATGTTTATAGTATTTTTAGTAGAAGGTATATATTCTAATCAATTTTTGTGGCCACTTCTATCTAGAGCTTCGTTATAGAAGGTCGCATTTTTATCAAATACATCTTGGTTAGAAGAAAGGTTAGACATTCTAAGTGATATATTATATGCAAGGTTTTTAAGGATAGATTTAGGGTGATTAGATTGTGAGTGTATGTAGTGTAAGTTTTGGTTGGGTTTATGGTAAGGTTGGTAGATACCCGTAGCTAAGTTTAAAGTTATATCTAGGAAATTTACTACTTTACTTGTTTTTTCAAAAGTAATATGAAGACTATAATAGTCTTTAAGGAAAGTTCTAATATGCTTTTTGTTTTTTTCTATTTCTGAAAGGCTAAGGTTGTTGGAAAGAAGAAGACAGTCATCACGATATAAACCACCTTTAAGGTGGGGAAAGGAGGCATTTATGTTGAAAAGGAGAAAGAGGCCCACAAGATCAGTAATTTGGGCGGAATCGCTTGAACCCATAGTAATATCAAATAGATTACTATATGTGTTTCTGGTCCAGTATTCATTCTGAAATTCAATAAGTGTTAGTCTAGCATGTGTAATAATATTAATGTCATCCAAAGTTAAGTTAGATCTATTTTTAGCAAATATCAATGCTTTGTTCAGGAGTATAGGTGATATAGAAGAATAGTAATTATCTATATCAAATTGTAGAAATGAAGCAGAAGATTTACATCTAATATTTTTAAACCAGTTAATTACCTGGGAAGTGTTTTCCCAGAGTGGTAAATTAACGTGTTTTCTTATTTGTGGGATGACTCTATCCAAAATTTTTTTGCTAATTATTCCAATATCAGATTTGGAGGGACATAAGTCTTATAGAAGGATTTGAGTTAAAGTTTGATTTATGATCCTTCAGGTTGAAGTGTGGTCTTTTCAATGCCAAAGGTTCAGTTCTATCTTCAATGTTTAGTTTTTTTAGTATGTTGTGTGTTTTGTTGTTGATGTTGGTGAGTGACGCATTATTAGATTTTTTATAATTTTTCCTGAGTTCTTTATATATGAGGTAATTAACTGGTTTAAAAATATTAGATGT